>CAMZMU010000074.1:20365048-20807566 GCA_947311845.1 Poa pratensis | reverse complement strand
AGTTGGTTTTCTCATCTGGTCATTCATTAGCCTGTTTGGAGGATATTGTCCAGCCATAGGATGCAAAGTGTTGTAAGTTGTTGACAGCAGTATCAGGGTCAACCCGTCAATGTCAAATACATACGCAGGTATTGTGTTTGATATCATGTTATTTTACCTCATACAGTTTTATTAGTTTGTCTTAGTAATTGTTACTTGGTGATTCTTGAATGTGCAAGTTCATATTGTTGTTAGATATATATATTCAGTCAACCTGCAGGGCGCAAATCATAGCTTCTTTGTTGCAATTTTTACAATCTGTGGTTGCATCCAAGTCTTTTGTTCTTCTTAGATGAAAGATTCAATAGGGCATACATTTTCTCATATATCTGTAATTTGGATTCTGAAGCAGTGGTCTGTAATTCTCTTATATGGGAACGACCAAAAGTGCTTCAGTTGTGTTCCCGTCCTTTCCACCCCTTCCATGCTAAATGTGTCGAAAAAAATGGGTTTCAGTTGACAGGAAAATGTCGTTTGCCTTGATTGAGAGTCTTTCTACTGAGGGAGTGGGTTTCATGAGTTGCCTGTGGGACACGTTGGTGCCTTTCTGGGAGGTTGCCGCTGCTTGGTATATGCACCTGGGAGTGTTTTGGTCGCTTGACCTGTTCGGAGCTAGAGAACTGTTCTGCTGGTTTTGGCGTTCTGTTGTTCTTTTCTTATCATGTGCTGGGATGTTTAGAGAGGATCAGTTATGGTGTATCCATCTATGAAGTTGTTTTCTCAGCTTCTGTTTTCGTTTTTAGGCTTATCTGGTAGTAGCTGGTGAATGCCAGCACTTGCTTATAACAAAAACTTTGTAGAAACTTGGCTTTTTAGCAATGAAAAGCTGGGCTGAGTGCCTTTCGTTTTAAAAAAAGAGATGGAATTACATATATGTATGTTGGATACCTTATTGCCATTTTTGACATCAAAGTGCCGGGGACTACAACAGAGTGGGAAAACTTTGTGCACTGGTTTCTGATCTCTTCTAAAAAAGAATTTCATTTTACTTTGCTTTATCTATAAAATTTTGTTTAAGGTTTTGATTGTCTATTTATTTCAGGTTTGGGTGTTTGAGCTGAAACAATAACATGAAAATGCATCTTCTTATCATGTGCTCTAAATTTTGCTAGCTGTTATTTCTCTGAGGTCTTTAGTCGGATGAATGAATAACAAGGAGAGATAGTCATTTCCACTAGGTGGTTTGAGCTTACATTAGTGCCACAAATTATATTATTACTACTTTGTTTGATTCCTCACCAGTGTGCGTTATACTAAAGGGCTTTCATAGCTCTGGCAAAATAATTTGTCCTCTGAGATCTCTTGATCAACATGATTTTTGCTAATGGAGTTAGTTGATCTTTGTGCTTTAGTTTTTCCACTCTTTCTCCCTCTTGATCTATATATGCCTTGATCAGCATGATTTTTGCTAATGAATTTTGATGCCAAATAGACTGCTTCTTATCATATATCTTTTACAATTTCATACAGCATTTACTCTTCCCGCATGAATTACCTTTTTTCGAAAAATATTATATTTAATATCGGGGAGATGCCCGCATGAATTACCTATTGCCGACAGTTAGTATATACATGCCTATGTTTTTTGTGGTCATTATGTTTAACATTAGAAGCTTCAACTGGTGCGATAACTGTTGTGAGCAGAAGCTATATTTATGCCTAGACTGATTGGATTGCTTATCAAGATTATGCATATAGAAATTTCTGCACAATTGTTCTTTCAGTTGGGCCCTGTATGTCCATGTGCTTAAGACTAACAAAATTATGCAATATTTATAGATGTGCACAACACATGACCCGAGTGACCAAAGTGATTCTTTTATACCCCATATGACGGATCTCAAATAGAGGTACTGAGTTAGTAAGGAGAACTAATACACAAATTGACACCTCTTTCTTAGAGTAGTATTTTTCAAGTTGCTTCCGTACGAGTTATTTTTTGCACTAAAAAAAACTGAGTAGAGCAAATGATCCTCAAGACTCGCATAGTAGAGTAGGAGCAAATGATCCTCAAGACTCTTTTTTTTTTACGGGACCTCAAGACTCCTCAAGTAACTTCAGTGCCTGGCAACAGTTTCCAAATCAATTAGCCTGACCGGTCCTATACTCGCAGAAACATCCACTCGGTACACCTGATTTTACCGTTCAATTCATGTACATAGTGCTCAGTTTATTATGTCGGTCTATCTACGTTTCATCCTAAACCTATTCCCACTTTGTTATAAATTGTTTAATGCACATGCTCATAAGAAATGCTGCCAGGAACCATGTTCGTCTATGGAAATTCCGAGTGCAGTAGGACAATAGACCTATGAAGTTATATCAGCATTTGATTACAATATGTACACCCCATTATGCTAGAACCACTATTTTGCATAAAGATACTCTCATCAATCCTCTTTGCAACCCGTTTATGTTGTAACAACAGAGCAAACCAAAATTTTCATCACCTTCACCAACACCGCATTTATGCTTGGACAAATGATCCAATATATCTGAACGTTTGAACTGTCAAAGCATATACTACCGAATCTGTGCAGGGTCTTTTGTTTGGTCATGGCACCAGTTATTCCCCTGATTTTGTTTTTATCTTTTCCTTTGATTTTGGTTGGTGTTTTCTTTGACTGATATATTTGTGTGTGATTAGTCATGTGCCATGGTTAATTGTATACTGAATGCCCATCGATGCCTCTTGAATGTCCATGGTAATTTTTCTTGCATGTAATTTGTTGTCTGTTAATTGTGCAGAGAAGATGAGCTGTGAAACATCAATTACTTAAGTGCTGGTTAATTGTTAATTCTGTATATCACAATAAATGTTACCTAATATGAGTTTCTTGCCTTCTTCTTTGCTGCGTTCTTTCTTCCTGTTTAACATTTGTTGCCATGTAGGCTGGTCATTCATGTATGCCAAAGTGCTACTTTTGCTAGGTGATATATGTCAGATTTTTGTGCAAACAATACTAGGCATTGTAATGATCATTGTAACTTCTGGTTATGCAAGTTGGAAGCAAATGTCTTTTATCTATTTATCTGCGTACCTTGAACTTAGGGTTATGATCATTTTAAGTTCTATTTTTATTACGATTCACATAGGGCTTTTCCCATTGATTACCATCGTCAAGGGTGGGTGGTGGTTGACAAATTAAGAATGTTTATTATAGCGTTTTGCTTATGTGTGAGTGGCAGACATATTAAGAATGTTTATCATAGAATTATGGGTGTGGACTATGTGTATGTAAGAGCATTATACTTTGATCTAAACCTATGAAACTTTGCTATGCATAACTATTGTGTCATATTAAGAATGTTTGTTATAGCGTTTTGCAAACTGAAAATCGGTGTCAATGGCGGGTGGCGCGCGGCAAGCCGCGCCAGGGAATCTAGTGGGTATGGCCGGGGAGCTGTAAACAGACAAACAAACCTCAAGAGAGCTGGCCCACTGTCAACCAACCATGGAGAATGGAGGGAGAGAGAGAGGTAGAAAGAGAAGATCAGTACTCCCCCTGTTCAAAAATATAAAATGTTTTATCTATTTAAAATGTGGTCCAGATACAGGCGAAAATAGATGAAAACGTGCATAAATATATGTAAATATGAAAAAGTTTAAAACATCTTATATTTTGAAACGGAGGGAGTGCTACATATCGGAGTAAGGAGTGTAATCGTATAGTATGTATAGTCCATGCAGTAACCACGTGAGAAAAAGCCTTTTTGACTCCCCGAATTGGATTATTTTCGATTGTGTACAAGAAAGGGCCTTCCTGATGGAATGGATTATTTCCGATTGTGTCAAAGGATTTTGTATATGATAGTAAGTGTGAGTTGGCTTCCATGAGTGCAATGTTCAAGTCTCATATGCGCGTGGAGGAAAACCACGGTTCAAGCTTGAAAGAAAGTGTCATCTAAACTTGAATGAACCAACCGCGGGCTATAACCATTACGACAGGTAACAATTTTACAAAGTGGTAACATCTCAACCTAGGATTATGAAAGCAATTACAACCAATAATAGGGCACTTCTAAAACTCAAACATCGCCTCGGGAAGCGTCTTTTACTCATTCCAACCGAAGCATCATCGGCCCCCATCCCTGATGCCTATGGAAGACCTCAGTAGCAACTAGCACCGATAGTTTTGCCCCCTCAACATGTCGGCTTCTGAGACTTGTTTTCTGAAAACCATACCAGAAGGGCAGATAATGAGCTATTTGGTAAACTAATGAAGTTTGATCCTCCAGGAGCACACCCTCAAAACTATTCTCTATTTCTGGCACGCCCAATCGATACGAGGGAAACTACACTCCCACAACAATATACTTCTCCTAAAAGTTAGCCACTTGACTATGGAAAAACAAATGATCTATTGACTCGTTGAATTTTGGGCTGTGAAAAAGAAGAAGAAAAATCTGAAATTCTAAATAGTGAACGGTGCAAACTTTAAACTCTTTAAAATCTGTCAGATTTATTATTTTCGTGTAGCTCGGAATATGAGTTATTTTGAGTTCATATTTTGCAGATTAGTAGAATACAACATTGTATACACGCATGATATTTTTCTAGATTCTTTTCACACTTGAGAAAATAACTTTCGAATTTCCAAAAATAAATGGCCATGGAGCTCGCCCTCCGTTTACACTTTCCACCAAATTCGTGCTAAAATGCTAAACAACAGCGTACGTAGCCTTGAGCCGTTGTCATACCTTCTTGGCCACGCCCTGGTCAGAAAAGGCAATGCAGTAGTCCTGTCCATTCCCCGACACGCACGGCGATACCCGTAGATCAAACAGCTATGTGGTACTACAAGTTTTTAGGATTTTTTACAAATATGGCCCCCTGCCCAATGAATCTGTCAAAATTAGCCTCCATCGAAAAAATTGTCAAAAATGACCCTGTCAGGAGGTAGGAAAAGCGTCACATGTCTTTACGCCAATCCAAAGTGGCGGGAAGTGAACTTCCGCCATCTGATGGCGGGAAGACACGTGTTGCTCCCTGAGCTGGCGCACATTTGTGCAACATGTGCCTTTTGTGCGGCACAAAGTGACTTCCCGCCAGCCCGTATGGCACAAGCCGACTTGGGCTAATTTTGACAAATCCATTAGGCAGAGGCCATATTTGTAAAAAAAATCTGTTTTTAGCCAGCTCTGTCCTCAGCAGCTTTACATGGCCTGATCATCTTCGTTCAGAAAAGCCTGATGCGATCCATCCCGTAGACTACGCCATGGGAGCTACAGTACGCCGTCACTGTGCATATGCATTCAGCGACGATGGAGCAGGCCAGATTCGCATACACAGAGAAGACTGGGCGGTCAAAGATCGATTAGCCTGCCGCTCAGCTAGCCGCACCATCCATCGCTGCAACCTACGTACGCGATGATCGGTACCTCCAAAGCCAAAGAAAGAAAGGAAGATGCTTCAGAAATGAAGAAGAAAAAATTACTACCGTATGGTGTATTTCAATGGATAAAGATGAACTAATGGATCATCATACAGAAGCATGGAGATTATGATGAATGGAGTTTACTAGCAGAGACTATCCTACAGTTGAGAGCAGCAAAAGAACAGTCGAGACAGCCTCGGGAGTCGTGCACTCATGGATTTATTATTCGTGGTTGCCACTGGTCTAGTCAGTGGTAGGCCTATAATGAGATGTGGTTGCTAATGAGAAGGATCTCTTTTTTTCCCCTCTGATGATTCTTGAAAATGGTAACGGCCTTGGAATTGCGGCCGTTGATTGTACCGTCCTCTTGAGCTTCTGAGAACCGGACCCGCCACCAGCTCACCCGTGGCAGGGGCATCTTCTGCCAGACACTCTGATAGGTGGGGCCCGGGACAATATAGGGGCCACATGGACTCGGAACAGATTTGTCTATGTATTAAATAATTTTGTCTTGGACTGCTGTCTCCGGGCAGGGACCTGGAGGCGGAACATGGAATTGGTGCATGCACCACACTGAAGCTACACACAAACTTTACGTTGATATTGTACTACTTCAAGGTTCCGTGAAACAAACAGTGAAAAAACATTGGCACAGGCATATACGTTGTTCAAAGAAAGCCCACTGTTAACCAATCACGCAACATGCAACATAGGATTCATAGAAGCTAGCACCTACCACTGATATGTGTTTCTATCCAGTAGAAAGTACTCCTTCCATATCAAAATATAAGATTTTCTAGCTATTCCACACACACATGTATCTAGACATGTTTTAGTGCAAGGTTCATGTGAATCTTGCACTAAAACATGTCTAGATACATGTGTGTGTGGAATAGTTAGAAAGTCTTATATTTCGATACGGAGGGAGTATAAACACAAGGGGTCTCTCAAAACCTCAAGATTTTGGTTTTCCCCAAATAAAAATTAAACCACATGTATTATATATTTACAACACTGGAACCATAGTGGATGCACCACATACTAACCTACACACAAGATTTATGATATTGCATTATTTCAGGTGTCCTCAAAATGAACAGTAAAAATGGTAAAGGGATACATGTTGTTTCACAGAGATATTTTTGCTGCGACTAAGCCCACTATCTAATCAATCACACACACATATAGGAGTCATACAAGCTTGCAACTATTATTGATTTCTCCTTCTATCTAGTAGAAACACGAGGGTTTATTGAGAACTCGTGAAAAATGTTTTACCCAGATGAAACTACCCAACCATGCATTGTACATTTATCATTATAATTTTTTGTGCAATTTTTTTTATCTTGCTAGAACCGTAGTGGATATTGTGATAGCAACTAGCATCCTCCTAATGAGACCAAATGAAAGATTAGTACATAAATAAAATTCTTAATGGTATTTTTTCTATCTTTTGTAAACTTTTCTTGTCAGATAAATTACTTTTTACTAGTGTTTTGTTTCACAGGTAAGATATATATATATATATAGATATATATATATATATATATGTGTGTGTGTGTGTGTGTGTGTGTGTGTGTGTGTGTGTGTGTGTGTGTGTGTGTGTGTGTGTGTGTGTGTGTGTGTGTAAGAATTTCAAGTTTTAAGGATTGCAATATCATGTGCATTCAATTTAACAGTTTTGTTTTTGCACCTAAGTTTCTTTGATTGCACCATGAAAACTAAGGTTTTTCCCAAGAGGTTTGAGTGGATATAAAACTTTCTATCAAATGCAGTGTAAACGATTCATTTCGGAAAACTTTTGAACGATTCAATCCTACTCATACTAGCTATAACTTTTTAAATGGATGACAATACTCCAAAATTCCATTCAAAATCCGTTGAATCAAATATGCTCCAAATTATCTCACAGAATAGATACTCCACTCTCTATGTATAGAAGTAGATTGTAGTTTGGGCAAAGACACACCCTAATATGCGGTTTTTATGTCAAATGCAAACAAATGAAGTTTCAATAAAAAGAGTTGTCTTTCAAAATTATTCGTGGTTGATATAATAGTATTATATTTTATAGTAATCAAAATGATTAATATTTCATATATCGAGTCGAAGTTAAGGATGGTTAACCACCACACACTTTCATCATCAACACTATTCTTAAATCTAATTTTTCCTTTAGCAATTTTCTTTGTTGACTGAATTAGTTTCGACTCCATTTGTTTAGCTCTTATTTTTCCATGAAATAATTGAATTGCCATGTTCATGTGGAAAGATGGTGTTTTTGGCATTAGTAATGTTTTTTATCAATGCATTAGTAGTGTTTTCTATATGCTGGCGTTTTCACGAAATATATATTATACATACTACCTCCATTCCATAATTTGCTACAATACGAGTCAAAGTTGACGATAGACTTCAGATTGTACGACGTCAACTATCAATGAACCAAAGCAAAGTACAGTAAATTTTTAGTGTATTTTACTCGGTGAGAAAGCGTAGCTACAGTACATCTTTGGCCAAATAAAGAAAATAAGAAAGCTATTACCAGGACTAGAGGCTTTCATCATATAACTAATAATCATATTTCGTACAATGCGAGTCAAAGTTGATGATTGACTTGAGATTGTACGACGTCAACTATCGAAGGCAAGCAAATATTTTACTGTATTTCCTCGCTGAGAAAGCGCAGCTAATCTTTCGCCAAAGAAAGAAAGAAAAGAAGAAAGCTATGAACAGGACCAGCTGTGGCGTAGAGCCAACAGGCTTTTTCCATGCTGGTTGGTTGCAGGCATGCGTGTGAGCGAGCTCGTACGTGTACGTATGGTGGGAACCCCGCCCATCTTACCTTGGCTCGGCCTGGTCTCTCCTCGCGGCAGCGAACAGCGCAAACGGCAGAAGCGAGTCGAAGAAGAAACAGAACCCGATGCAGCTCCCACAGGACACACATGATGCAACCACCTTGTTGATGAGAAGAGACAGGCTTTGATGCAAGGAACGAGGAGGAGGAAGATCTCTTGCCCGGCCTCTACGCTTCCGGCTCCCGATTAGACTTGCCGAGATCTTCCTCCAGGCGGCCAGCTATGGATCTCCTCTCAAATCATGACGACGCTGCCGCCCCTTCCCGGTTTTCTGAAGGCATGCAGCATAGCCTATGTAAATGTACTGCACCTCTCCCTATCTTCAGCTGCCTAGCTACCAGCAACCTAGGGGCTAGGGCTACAAGTAGCTAGCTGGGAGGAGTACTAGAACAACCTACGTACGCAGGCTCTCGGAAGCAAGACTCGCCCTCTACGTTGTGGTGACCTGTGTGACTTCTTGTGATGCTCGAGCCTGCAGCAATGGCTGCAGCTGCCTTTCCCATCTTTGACCCGTTGAGCGCAACGCAAGAGGCAACGAGATAAAGCGGTTTTAAATCGGGGAACTGACTTCCTGCACTTTCCCGGACTTGCCGTGCAAACAAAAGATTTTGATCCACTCTTTGAACCATCACCAGCTCAGCTTCAGCTTCAGCTACATTGGATTTGAGCGATTAGAGTTTAGAGGTCCCTCCCTAACTAAGCACTTGCTAACTTCAGAACTCGAACAAACTAACTGCCTGATCTAACAGGAAACAGAACACAGCAAAATGGTCGTCGCGCCGGTCCACGGATGCATGCATGCATGCTTATCCTGCTACTAGGTGAGTAAGCTGATGACTACCTAGCTAAGCTAGTTAACTCCTAGCTGGAGACGAGGCGGCGCATGGCTGCGACGGCGGCGCGACCGACAGGCTCAGGCCATCGCTCTCCAGCGCCTGCAGCCGAGCCTTCGTGGCAGGGGACGTGGACGGAAGATCCTCATCTGGCGAAGGCGGTCTCTTGCTCCCCGCGCCGCACGGGGCGGCGTCGAGGTGCACGCCGAAGAGCTTGGTGGGCGCCGACCGGGCGGCGCTGCTGCTGCCGGCCTCCCCGCCGCTCTTCTCCGCGGCGATGTGGTGCGGCGGGGGCGAGAGCTCGTCGGCGATGGTGAGCGAGCTGCTCGACGTCGTGCTCCCGCCGGAGGTGTTGTTGTTGGGCCCGCCGTTCCCGGCGGTGGCCGGTGGCATCTTGCGCGAGGGCTGCATGCCGAGGACCTGCAGGAAGGTGGCCGCGGCCGGGCTGGGCGCCACGGGGCGCACGTGGTTCTGCACGAAGTAGATGATGTCGTTGTACAGCTTGCGCATGTGGGCCAGCTCCTGCAGCAGGGCCGAGTTGCTGCGCCGCAGCCGCTCGTTCTCGTCCATCAGCACCGCCGCGCTAGTCGCGCGGCCATTCTCCGACGCCGGCGACGGCGTGGCGCCGCCCAGCGCCAGCAGCCGCGGAGCCGCGCTCTGCTCCCGCCAATGCGGCTGCTGCATGAACGGCACTCCCATGCCGGCAGCGTGCGCCGCTGCCATTGCTGCTCCGTCGTCGCCCACGTACTGCTGCTGGTGGTGGTGAGCCACCGAGACGCCGGGGTGGAACAGAGGGAAGTGCGGAGCACCGAAGAAGGGCGGAGGCGAGGAAGACGTCGTGGACCCGGACGTCTTGCGGCGGTGGATCTCGCAGAGCAGCTGCTTCTCCCCCTTGCGGAAGAACTCGTTGGCGAACTCCCACCGCTCCGGCACCACCTTCCGGAACCCCTGCATTGCACATTGCCGTCCGTACGTCAGCATCCAGCGTTTAAAAACTTGGGAGCAAAGAGAAGCGGAAAGGGCGGCGCTTGCTTACGTAGGTGTTGAGCTGGCGGACGAAGGAGGAGAAGTTGTTGTGCTTGAAGTAGTTGGGGAGGATGTCGCGGGCGAACTCCGGCGGGCGCCACACGACGAAGGTGGACACCCGGTCGTCCCCCCACGAAACGATGTGGTCGGTGGCCGGGTCGTCCACGAGCTGGTACGTCTTGGTCAGGAACGGCGCCGGCACCACCTTCTGCGCGGCCGCCTGCACCGCCGCGTCGGACTCCGACCAGCTCCCACACCTCTCCATTGACCAGAGGATCAACGGACGAACTGAAACAGTTAAGACGGAAGAGTCGGCGGGCGGAGGTTTCTAAACTACCAGCAGGCAAGCTCGGGGTTTTAACTGGGGTGTCGAGTTTGAGGTGCTGGCTCTGGTTTTAACTACTGCCGCCGGGGGTGGGGTGGTGAATACGGAGGAGACGGGGAGCAGAGCTGTGGATGTGGAGAAGGTGGCTGTGTGCCTCGGGGAGCGTGCTTGGGTGGGCGGTGGGGGTGGTGTGGGAGGGAATATGTGCCGTCGTCGTCGTCGCTGCCTCTGTCTGTCTGGGTGTTTTGGAGACGAAGTACTGAGATTCAACTTTCAAGGTAGACCCGTGACACTTGCGCCATCTGTTCGTTTCTCGGACTTTCTCAAGGATCTTTTGCGGCCCCTTTCGATCTCCGGTTATTGTTCTTGCCTCTCCTTTTATCTCAGAGCCTTCGATGTTGGTTTAGGCCCTCCGTATTTCGGAAGATTTCCCTACCGGCCGTACTTCCGGCGATACTACTACAGTCTTGGAATGGAAGCATCTCAAAATCCGATCTCTCGCTCCTGTTTTCATTTTATTGTTGCAGAGAAAGAAAGAAAAGGGGGAGCCGTGGCTGCCAATTCCTATTGGCCGGTCAATGCTACACAGTCGTGCAGGAAAAAAAACGAGAATTGCGTTCCCGCCGTCTGTCGCACGTGACCTCTGCGTGCAGGGTACTACGAAGGAGCATCGGTGAATAGACTGGCTCAGTCGGATCAGATCGCTGTTCCGTGTAAACGGTGTACATCACGTGCTGTCGCTCGTCGGAAGCTGCAGGTTTTTCTCTTCCGATTTTTATACGTTTGCCACAAGGTACTCCGTAGTTGGTACGTTTTCAATTCGATTTTCTGCATCTGCCGCTGAGAGAGGAGTCCATAGCAAAGATACGGCTAGAAACAGGCACGCATTTCACCAATGTGACGTCTTGGTCGTTTTGAGCGAAAACGGGAGAAGACAGAGATATGCATATCCAAAAAAAAAATGCACACAGCCGACATAGTCTCCCAAGAGGTTGAACAGCTCCTGATTTTCCCCCTAGTTTTATATGCTTCGGCAGGTTTCTGAAATATCAAAATAATAAAGTGAGCTTATACTTTCCCAAAGGGATAACTATAAAATATGACATTAAAGTAAAATTTGGTAAATAATGTAGAAAATAGTATGACACCAAAGTCTGAAGGAATAGATATGCTTACTACGTATCAACGGCCTCGCTGGAGCATGATCTAGTCCTATGTTTAGACAG
The DNA here is from genome assembly GCA_947311845.1 of Poa pratensis. Taxonomy (NCBI): domain Eukaryota; kingdom Viridiplantae; phylum Streptophyta; class Magnoliopsida; order Poales; family Poaceae; genus Poa; species Poa pratensis. Next base: position 20,795,881 of record CAMZMU010000074.1, on the reverse strand, counting down.
CGACAGAAACAACATCTCGACTATTGGGTAGGACCAAAGGTAATGCCTCTTCGAGACATGTCGTCCCTTGATGAGCGAAGTGTTTCGAATAGTGGCTATGCCTAAAGGTAATATCACCTCAGAACTCACCTTCCCACGACATTGTGTTGATTCTTACAAGGTCCCTCTGATTTGATCATTTTCACAAGCCCTTCACGGATCCATTGTTGCTTAATACTTTTACTCTGTGGGCCTCCCAGCATGGAGAGATGTGGTGTGCATCAAAAACTTTCCTAGAGTGGCCACTTGGGGTTTATATCGAACACAGAATGAAGGTAGTGAACTCTCTACATCCTCAAACATTCTAAAATAAATCCAAAATGATTCTTGCTGTCCACAACAATCCTAAAGTAGTTGGCAGCTACAACAACACTACCAAATAATAAGATACATGATAAATTATAACATAAATACTTTTGTATGTTCAGAAAAATAATAATAGTGGCTAAAACTAATAGAAAAGTAAAGTAAAAATGTTTCTTACGAACAAAAATGGATCGAGGTTCATGGGTACAATTGAGCTTCTCTCTCGAAAACACGGTTGAAAAAATAATAAATACAGATATGAAAATTTGATAAATTTCTACATGCAAACATCATGGCTTCCAAATACAAGTTAATAAATATATAACACAGAAACAATAAATATCTATAAACATCTCATAGGCAACCATAACATGAAAATACAAAATAAATCACCGTATTAATAAGGATCTGCCAATGAAGATACATAAGGTGATTGTAATCATGTAGAACTCATACGCGGGAAGTTCTTTTAGAGCACGGGCTACACATAGCAAGTTTTTAGTTTTTTTTATATTTACATCTTGAAGTTTCAAGCAATTCTAGAAAAAATCCTAGCTGTTGACAATGACATATTCTACGATCCTACAATTTTTCAATTCAAAATAGTTTGTATTCTGGCATATACAAAAATTAGAAATCTTGCCAAACATGAAAAACTTCTTGCATTGTTTACATCTCGGATCTAGATTTTTTTCATCTTTACACCGCGCAGAATACAAAATATTTTACATTGATTTTTTGCTCACTTGTAGAAATATGCATTTTCTACATCTTGGCTTTTTTCACATTTTTTAGAAACAAAGAAATGTCGTTTTTGAATTTTTCAAATAAAGGGCTTCGTGGAGCTCGTCCTCCAAATCACCGCACTTAGCTCATATGATCTTAAAAAACCGAAACACGCAGGCATATATGATTAAGCTAACTAAGACCATAAACCCATAATTCGGGGTGGAATAGTGATCAGTGGCAATGGTTTAGGTGTCTACAAACGAGTTGGGACTCCAAGCGCAAAGTTTTGCAGTAAGAGGCCTTGTTCCCACAAGGATGACTCGAGATATATCAAACTCAAGCAGGTTATACTGCATCAAACAATTTTTAAAAGCACTAAAAATTCCTTCTCGTCCCCATCTCCACCGAAGTAGGTGTCAAGTACAAAGTTTGTGAAAGAAAATTGATTAAATTACTATAAAGTAATGTGAAAAGTATTTTTATTTTCAGATTAGTTAATGATAGAATGTTGAACAACGGGAACAATTATGTTAACGAGGTTTGTTCAATGGGAAATGGACAAGGTTCATGGCTTCAGTACTAGATCACCCTCTCAGAAATATGGTGGAATAAATAAGCATATATATAACATGATAAATATAATATGCAGGTTCTATGTTTGTGTAGTCATTGATAGCATTCATATGGCCGTCACGTCCTAAGACCAGTATGGTGTAATATGCTCTCACCACGCTAATACTCCATAAGCTAGTGGATTGTTAAAAAGTTTAGAATTAAGTACAAGATATATCATTGTGCTAAAGTTAATGACATTATGTTGGAAAATCAAACGCACAAATAAGTCGGCTCTTTCTATCACTAAGCAGTGCAGCGCATGCCTTCCGATGTGGCACAAGAAAGGTGAACACCATGGCAATCTAATTGCAGTATGACTGGGATAGAGCATACTACAAGTTTCACTATGTATAATACACATGTTTCCCAACATGCTCTAATGTATTAGACTATCCATGTATTGCATAAAACAATTGGGTTATAATCTGAATCTGCAAATACATCGACGACAAACAAACAAATTTATAACTGAATGAACCATCTCATAAGACAAAGATACAACATCAACCATACATAATAATGACTATAATAATGTAGGGCAACTTATATGGTTCAAAGCTAACAATAACACATGAAAATTCTCAATCAAGCTACTACCACAAACCGATAATGTAGATCATGGCACTCTACTATTCTACTTCTCTGTGAGCCGTGAGAAAAACACAAAAATGGTGTTGAAATTTTTTTATTTACATGAAAATTTACCTTAACTTGCGGTGCAATTTGACATATAGGTAGGTATATTGGACATGGATTAAATATAACTTTTGCTCAACTGCGTTGGATATACAAGCAAACTATATCATGGTTAAGTATGTGAAAGTCTAGCAAGAGAGAGAAGTTCGACCACTGGAGAGACTTAGCAACAACTCCAAAAGGCACACAACACACTTCATTTTATATACCATAAGAGTAATTAACTACTAACAAATACCATGAGTACTTGAACTGAATCTACTATTGATCATGATATTTTCAATGGAATATCTTATCTACAAAAGAGCAACCAAATGCATAAAAACATGTGTGACCATATCTCAACCACGTAATTACTTATCTCTATTCTTTTTTAAGGCAAAAATAAGCACAACTACATTCCAACAACCTCTTAACCGTTTATAAAGATCAGAACATGAGATCTACAGTTGGAATTAATAAATAAAACTAAGACCAAAATACGGAGACACTCCAATTTTAATGAAAGCAACTACGATGCTCAAAAACAGGGTAAAAAGGTTTGCAAACCTTTGTGGTTGATGGAGAGTGAGATGCGGGGGGGGGGGGGGGGGGGGGGGGGGGGGGGATTAAACGGGACATGCCCCCAACTAGTCCGGTTTGTGTCCGAGGTTGCAAATCATCCCAATTCTTGACCAAACACCAAGCCCCGATAGCCGTCTGATATGAACTATGTTAGTTCAACATTTGGTATGAATTTCTTTGACTAACATTCGCTAGGATCTTTTGGTTAGGACATGCTACTCGTGTGTGAACTTTGACTTCATCAAGTCCTTTGCTTTCTCCAACAATCACCTCTTAATAGTACGGGATCCATATGACTGATCAAGAAAATAGTAAGTTCTATGCAGTAAAGCCTTCACAACGATCCTCATTAAGCACTTCAGTTCTTAGCCGTTGTCGATCATCACACTCATCGCACATGGGATAAGAACCTGCTCACGCTTTGTGACCTCATTGGCCCATTTAATTCATCATTCTCAATACCAGAATGTATTTAAGGACTTATTGCACTTCCAACATCTCTTATGTGGCAAACGGGGTGCATCTTAGTTTGGTACGACCGAACTATTAGGGCTTAGGAGGATATCTTAAGTTGCCATGTAAGTGCAATATTGACTTGATTCATCATATGGTAAAAAAGAACCTAATGATCTACCCAAGTGACCCTACATATTCATCGAGTTGGCCCTTTCATGAGGCAAAATTAAGTGTGGGGGAAGGAGAGGGGTGAGAATGTTATAGAATGAATCACGAGTCATCACTTATTTTACGATCATCGGCCATCACTCCACAAAAAGTTTGACCTAGACCACGTCTTTTCTCCGAGGGAACCCAGTGGTAGTGGACTTTGTTTGGTTATGGCGGGCGAGTGAATCCAGAGCAAGGTCATGTTGGGCTAAATGACTCGTGCGTCCAGTGCGCCCAGTGCCATGTAAGAGCAAGCTTTTAATTAATCAAGGCATATATACAACCAACATACCAATGTTGAGGGGTCTACCAACACAGATGTAACATCTCGTTTCATAAATATAATTTTCAAACATATAAGCCGATAAATACCACATATAAACCGATATGACTGATATTTGACCTTTATATGTCCACCAATATAGACCAATACGTAGATGGCAAAGATTATTTCTCAAATAAATGTTTGAAATAAAAATAGGTATTTACAACTTAATCAACTCATTCGTAATGTTTTGTAGATATAGAATTACAATGTATATTTCTATGCTAGAGTAAGTCTTTATTACTTTGGTTTCTCAACTGGAGGAATAAATAACTTTGGAAAATCATATGTTCATTATGGTCAAGCGCTGACACCCTCAGTTTACTTGTAATAATAAAGCATGTTTTGAGAAAAAATAATAAACAAAATCAGAGACGATTTTGTTTGATAGAATAATCGGACATCCGACATCCAATATGTACATAGAAGTTGAATCAACATAAACCCGATATCTGATGCACATGTTTATGTCTTGCTAGTGGGCTGGTGCCACCATTGTCAGTTCCGGCGAGAAGCCCTAAGAGCATCTCCACCGGGGACCTCCAATTGACCCTCCAAAGGCCCATTGGGGGTCCGGACGCCAAAACACGCCATCAGTGGCACCCCCCAAAGGGTCGGCCCGAGCGAAATCGTGTCCGGCACCCCGAAAGGGTCTCCAAGTTTGGAGGCCCCCTCGGGGGTGCTGGACATGGGGCGGCCATGGCCTCTGACAGGGTGACCCGCCTGTCATACACACAGCGCCGGCGTGACCTGATTCATTCGCTCCCCACCCTCCTTCTTTTTCCTCTCGCGGTGATTCGCACCATCGCCGCCGCCTGCTTGATTCGCACCTCGGGGACCAAGCCGCAGCGCACACGCAGGCCTGCCTGCCGCTGCTCCCCGCCGGTCTCTGGCCTCATCTAGCGTCGGCGCAACTAATTCAGCCCGGGTACGCCTCTTCTTCCCTCCCGCCCCGCACGTAACCTGTTCGACCATTGGTTGATAGGCTGATTTTATTGATTGGTCATTCGTGGCCTTGTTTCATTGCTTTGTTTCGTCCAATAGGCAATGGATAGCGACGACGAGATCATGTTTTTCAAAAATGATGGCGGAGGATGCTGTCCTAGCGGCCGACGACGAGGAGAATGAGATGGTCATGGCCGCAGTTCTAGATGTCACGGTCGAGGCAAACACGGCGCCGAAGTTTGGAGCATCAGCGAAGGGGCGGAGGGCTAACAAGGAACGTAACAGAGCAACTGGGCACATCCTCTTGTACATCGACTACTTTGACCAGAATCCGGCGAACTTAACTCATGAATTTTGCCGGCGCTTTAGGATGAGCAGGGACGTGTTCAGGAAAATCGTGCATGGTGTTCGGGAATACAACGACTACTACTTTGAGCTGAAGAGACTGCACGGCCTCCTTGGGTTTTCATCTCTTCAAAAATGCACGGCGGGCATACGGTGCCTTGCTTACAGGCTCCCCGCCGATGCGTTGAATTGAATGACTATCTCCGTATGTCTGAATCCACCGCCGTCGAAGGCACCTACAAATTTTGCAGGGCAGTTTTGAAACTGTTTGGAGAAGAATATCTGAGAACACCAAATGAGGCAGACACGGCTCGTCTCTTGGCAGAAGGCCAAGTAAGAGAATTTCCAGAGATGGTTGGAAGCATCGATTGCATGCATTGGAACTGGAAGAACTGCCCGTTCGCTTGGCAGGGGATGTATAAGTCAAGACATCACGGAAAGTGCAGTGTCATACTTGAGGCCGTGGCTTATGGCCCATCCACAGCCGGGCGTGGCGACGCAGTATGTAGAATTTCTTGCCATGCATCGGGAAATTCGTGATGGAACAATGCATCATCAGCTGCACAATGACCTCGTGACACACATGTTTTAAACTTGAATTCATATTTAAACTTTGCATTCGAATTTGAACTTGTCTTGTAATGATTATTATGTTTTCTATCTTCAATTCGTATTGAAATGCAAAAACAACCGCCGATGTGGTTAGATGAATTTTTTTTTTGGAGTTGGCCTTTGGACTGCGTCGCTGTGTGCGGCACCCTCAATTGGCCGGACACATGTCCGGCACCCCCAATTGGGCCTCAATTGAGGGGTGCCGGATACCGATTTGGAGGCCCCCGGTGGATCGTGCTAATTATTTTCAAAAAATTGAACGTGAGAAAAATGTAAATTAGGTGCTCTCCGTCACCACCACCGGTGCCCTTCCTGTGGAGACATGAAATGAAGCTTACTCTCTAAACACGAGTGTATGCTGATCAATGCATGATTAACATCCATGAACAGTGGGTGCCTCAGTGCTTTCGCACTGCTGCGATCTCACATAGGGCAAACATGGGAAACAGGGTCAAAAGTCAAGTTCAACACCAGAGGTACTCACTCACGTACGTACGGCCGCACCCGTCCGCGCGGGGTCGGGGCGCGGCCGGACCGGCACGGGCCGCACGGACCATGAGGGCTGGAAACCGAGAACGTACTCGTGCCCCGCCCCGCGTGGGATCCTGTCGCTGCCGACCGGCACGGGTGCAATAAGAACGCTACCGGTACGGCGCGGCGCCGTCGCAGACGTCGCCGGCGGCCGGTGCGAGAGATCTCGAGCCAGCTAGCTATCCCTGTCACAAGCCTGGGCACTACACGCACGCACACACTAGCTAGCAGAAGTGCCATAAATAAGGGTTTCCTTTTGGGGGCGCCTGCCGCGGCCCTTTCAGCCGCGACATGCCGTGACATGCGCCGCTCGCCCGCGGCCGCGCTCGCACGCCTGGATATCTGCATGGATATCATATGGATGTGATCTTTGGCTTGCGCGGGCGTCCATCGATGCCAGCCACCGCCAGCGGCCAGCGTGCAGGCTGACCGCGCGCGGCGTTATGGCCTGCCCCGGTACGGTCTCGTGTGTGATTCAGGGATCGCCGCAGGGGATGTCCTTTTCCTTCTCCGATATATCCCTGCGCGGGCGCTGCGGCCGGTGCAACGTTTCGAAATCAGTAGGCGATACGTAAATGGATTTGATCGGTCCACACATCCTCTGGATCTCCATGCATGCGACTGGACTGTTCCACAGGCGGGAGGGGACTGCAGCTGCAGCCTGCACTTCCTTGCGAGTTATCTTCACGATGGAGTTTTTCGTTTTCATTGCTATAGCAAATGGGGGAAAGGAATCAGACTGTTGACCGGAAAAGATATTTATCGACCCTTCCTCATGCTAAAGTGTGTGCTAGCTCCCTGGAAAATTTGCTTGGTTATCTTCTTGAGAAAATTTAAATGCTTCTCCGTATACCTAGCCAGAAGACCCTTGGCAAATGCGGGAGTGAGAAATAAACACTGATCGTCCTTTGAGGAAGTTTGAATCAGTTTCTCACTTCAACCACCATGTCATTGACTACTCATGTCAGCCAGCCACAGCTACAAAGGACAAGAAGCTAACTATTAGGGCTCCACGGTACTACGTCATTCCAAGGGACCGGCCGGCCGGGCGCAGCATTGCTGCGTGCTGTGTAAAATTTATTGGGACATTTATCGATCGACTGGATTGTGAGTGACGCCTGTTCCAGTCATCCATCTCTTCCTACTGGGCTACAGAGAACACTGAGGGCTGACACCGCATATATGATTCTTCTTTGAAACTTTGATTTTTGCACTTCTAGCAATACGGGAAACCGTCAACGCCGACGGCGGGCCGCCGTCGGCGTAGCAACGATCGCCGTCGGCGTAGGCCTACGCCGACGACCGTCGGCGTATCTGCGTCGGCGTAGGACGCTGTCGGCGTACGAAAACTGCCGTCGGCGTATCCGTCGCCGTCGGCGACGCAGCAGTGGGACCCACAAAACGGACGTCGAACGTCTCCGTCTGCTCCACCTATACGCCGACGGCAGTGCCGTCGGCCTAGGATGCCACGTGTGCTGCTCTGGTGCGTTTGGGAGGATTCGTACGCCGACGGCAATGCCGTCGGCGTAGGGATGACCATATGGGCATCCAGCGTCGACGTGGCGCCATCCTGTGCGTTAATGCCGTCGGCGTATCGTAGACCATATTTTCAGTTTCTGAAACTTTTTACTGCTGGTTTCTGGCGCATTTTAAATACAATTAAAATTTCACAAATTATAAAACATCACAGAAACATCAAATAAAAGATCACATACATATCCAAATGACACAAACAAGATTCAAATTCATCCAAACTCAAAATGACATAAACATAGTTCGAATTCACACACGCTACACCCGAACAGATCCTACACCTCCCGAGAGCCCGAGGTATCCATTTCTGACAGCGTGAGAATAGGCGACCGACCGCGTGGGCCAGTTGAACCACACAAGGAATCCGGCGAGGCACGGGACGGTGTGGTCTCACGCGACGAACTAGGCGAGGCACCACCAGTGCCATGCTCCACGAGCGCGCGCGTCGAAGTCGGCGAGGCGGAAGCACGACCAAATGGTGCAGTCCTCGAGTATTCCGATCCCTACATGTTTTGAGTCCAAGTTAGCAACTTGGAAAGCACAGCATGGCGGTAACAACTTGTTTGGCAAATAACTTACCGGAGTCGCTAGCTTGTATGTGCGAGCGACTGACTCCCTCCTTGGGCCGACGGGCATGATCCCCGGCCTAGGTGGACGCGTAGGCAGCTGCGACCGCTCTCCAGTGGCATGAAACTTCTCGTCAGCCTACAAGATAGTTTAGATGTCAGGAGTTGTAGAAAAAGAAGGTTCAAACTGAGGAAATGGGACTTGTCATATTTTGCAAATATAAAAGTTGAAACTTACAGCATCCCTCAACTCTGCCCACTCCTCATACTCCTGGCTCTTCTGTACCCACAACTGATACTCTCTCATAGCATGCGTAAGCGGCATCGAAGGCCGTCTCGAAATCAGCCTATAGTTTTAAAAGGGAACGCATCTCGTCAACTTAGCCACTTAGCTAGAAACGAATGTCGGAAAGAGAATGAAATTGAGAAAAACTTACATCGGGTCGAGCTCGGGAAGGCCGACGAGGCAGGACGGGAGGGTCGTCGGCGGTGAGGGTAGCCTTGACACAAGAGAGGCCCAACTCAGGAGTACGCGTGAGTATCGCACTAAACATGAGAGGACGGCCATGCTCCCAACCGTTCCCGGCAAGGACCACCGCTCTCTCGTCGATGTCATGCTCAAGAGGGTTGTCCACCTCCGGATTTATACCCTTGAACGTCTCGACGTATGCCTTTAGCCCCTCCTTGGCAGTGCCGAATTAATCGGGCTGCGATGTGCTTGTGAGCCGTTGGATCAGCGGTGTGTTTCTTTCCAGCGCTTGTGAGCCGTTGGATCTGGTGGGGTTCCGACGCTCCGGGGCCCCGCTTCGACGAAACCCCGAATCCGCTGGGAAAACCCTAACGTTTTCGTCTACCCCCATAGACGTGCGTCGAAAGGGGGGTAGGCCAGTGGACTTTTTTGCTTGGTTGTGTTAGGTTAGGCCATAGGAAGGTGAGAAACCAAAGTCTACCCCAAATCAACACAAGATTCCATCCGGTTCTCCCGAAACGGGAGTATTCGCCTCTAAGTGCAGAAAATCACTAGAGAGAAAGTGAAGCCGGTGAAGCCGGTCACACCCCGGAGTAGGGATATTGCACATTGTAGAGTGCCTATGTGTCGAATATGAGCACTTGTAGATGTTTCTACATGATAGTGCTTTTTGTGAAGAATGTTTGTAAAACTTTTGTCGAAAATCAAGTTCATCATTTCACATAGCAACAAGTACACATAAAAATACTCTATGCAAAAAGCAACATAGATCAAATTAATATGCAAAAAGTATGACGGTTACATCTTTATTTAATCTCCGATTACAGCTGAATCGATCGTCCTCATGCCATTTTTATTTAACTAACTTCTGCCTCGTACTAGGTCGCGGGGTGCATCACGGGGAGCGCTCCTCACCCAAAGAGTAGGAACCATCACAGGGTAAATACTCACATGATAAGGATTCCTTTGCATTGCCTGCCATGTATTAGTATACATCGTATCCAACAGATGCATGTAGCGACGGACGTGCGCATCGTCCACCCTAATACGGCGACGTACCTCCTCCTCGGGGGCCGGCTCCCTCTGGAAGCTCCCTGGCCCACGCGACCTCCACCAAACAAGATCCGGGTCGGCGACTTCGCCCGCATTTCTTACCAAGCTACGCGTTCCGGAAGATAACTCCCAGTGCCAGCCCGGCGGAGCCCAATCCCGCACAGGGCCGTTATTGTCCAACGGGTGTCGGCCGCGGCCATCGCCGACGTATATGCCCGAGATCTGAAACCAATAGTGGGGAATTTGATCAAACACCTAAGGTACATGCAACCAACGGAGGGGAGGAGGGGATCAGGGAGAAAGGGTACCGTACACTGGCATGGGGACGGACTAGGGGAGGTCCACAGAGGCGTGGAGGGGCGCGGCGGAGGCCACGGGCGCGGAGAGGTCGTCGAGAGGCGTGGACAAGGGCGGCGGCGGCGCGGTGGTGACGCGGTACTGATAGCAAATCTAGGGTCTGCCCTGGCCCTTTATATAAGGGGACGAGTAACCTGGGGAACAAAACACACGGTTTCTCCTAGCTACAGCCCGACACTGATTCACGGTCGAATGTCGTTGCATTCAGTGTCGGGCATAGCTAGGGAACCCGAATGTTTTGTGTTTGAGCGACACTTCGATCCAAGCAGCGGTAAGACGTCTCTGATGATCTACAACCGTCCGGCAAAACATCTCTGATGATCTGCAACCGTTTGTAATGGTCGCAAATCATCAGAGACGTCTTGCCGCTGGTTGCCCAAAGATGCCTCTCCGACTGACGCTGGAATGTTTTGTGTGAGTGAGTAACATGTCTGAGGAGTGGCCTATTTATAGGCGTCGTGTGTTTCTTTCTGGCTGCTGACCGTTGGATCAGGGAGAAGCACACGGATCGTGTGTTTCCTTCCAGTCCTTGTGAGCCGTTGGATCAGCGGTGTGTTTCTTTCGAGCACTTGTGAGCCCTTGGATCAGGCAGAAGCACACGGATCGTGTGTTTCCTTCCAGTGCTTGTGAGCCGTTGGATCATCGGTGTGTTTCTTTCGAGCGCTTGTGAGCCCTTGAATCAGGCAGAAGCACACGGATCGTGTGTTTTCTTCCAGTCCTTGTGAGCCGTTGGATCAGCGGTGTGTTTCTTTCGAGCGCTTGTGAGCCCTTGGATCAGGCAGAAGCACATGGATCGTGTGTTTCCTTCCAGTGCTTGTGAGCCGTTGGATCAGCGGTGTGTTTAATATTTAATATTTATGTTGTAGGTGTATATTACATCTGTTGTTTTTATTTATTTTACATGTATATGTTGTACGGTCGGGTTCCGGAAACTCAAACCGTTATTTTATGCGGGTGGGATACCGATATTGGGAGAGAAATTATAGATCCAATTTATACTCTAAACCCTAAACCCTATACAAATAAATAAAAAAGGAACAGTATACAAGTACGTCGACGACATTGTCGTCGGCGTATCAACGCATTTACACGTCCGTCCACGGGAATTTCTGGAGTAACCTGCAGATATAGAGACGGCAGCTAAGCGTAATCGAGTTAAATGGGCATCCTTTGAAATTCATGCAGACATGCAAATTATACCTAATCTAAACCCTAAACCCTACACAAATAAATAAATAGGGAACAGTATACAAGTACGCCGACGGCCGTCGGCGTATCAACGCAGTTACACGTCCGTCCCCGATCTGTCACGGTGGGCATGCGTACGCCGACGGCCTCCTGTACGCCGACGGCGGCCGTCAGGCCGCAGATGGCTACGTCGACGGCAGTTCGTACGCCGACGGCTTGTTGGTCGTATGCCCTAGCTCGTGCTGTACGCCGACGGCCCCGACATTTGGCCGTCGGCGTACAGGGAGGCCGTCGGCGTAGTGTGGCTTTCCCGTAGTGATATAGGAGTATCAGCGCCGGACATTTAACATCTCAACCCGATAATTATCAGCTTGACGACGATGTTGCAGCCCCCGCAACATCGCTGTTCTCCGTGAATATCCTGAATGAAAGACGTTAATGTCATCCAGTTCGTATCAGATTCAGACAGACAATGAAAATAGCTAAATATTTACCAACAATCTTACGGAAAACTTTTCCGTCCTTGCTTGTTCCACGTACGTATTTGTAGTATAGTAGTGACTGGTGGAAAGAAGAAGCATCTGGAGTAGATCGCACATGCAAACCCTAGCTAGGCTACAAGAAGATGGCAGCAAGCAGTACAAAAGGCGACGGTAAACGTGCCGCGGAGACGAATCTTTTGTTAGTTTGGATTTCGATATCAACCGGAGGAATATTTAGTCCATCGAACCCCGCGCGCGACCGCGTTCGACAAAGCATGGACGTAGTATAAAAATCGCATGGAAAGCTTCGCTAAGACCGAGAAGAAACAAAAAGAATGCGAGAAACTTCTGCAAAGCGCCGATTATTCTATGCGGAGGTCGGAGAGATGGGCACGACGGATCGAGGAGGAAGAAAGCGTAAACAAAGTCGCCGAGATCCGGTGGCGACGTGGTGAGGGCTGGCCGCGGTGTGTGCGTGCAAAGGAGGCGACGAAGGGGAAGGAGAAAAAGGGCCTGTTGGCATCGGAGCCGACGGAGAAGACGACGGGAGCGCGCGGAATCCCACACCGAAAGCGGCAGCGCCGGGCGGCTGGCCGCGCTTTAGCTCTCGTCCGCTCGTCGGTACGCCGGCGGACGCATCCGAGGCTGGCAGTGTGCTCCGGATCTCGAGCGACTGTGTGCATGGCTACAATTAGCTGCATGCATGCGTCGCACGCAGTGGCAGTGCAGGGCCCTCCCCTTGTTCAAAGGTTCCTTCCCTTGTCCACATCCTCCACCACCCTCCCTGCCACTGCCACTGCCATTGCCACCACGCACCCTCTTCGCCGTTCCCGAGAATAGATCCAGAATGCCACCACCACTATACAAACAGTACCCCGTATCGGAACCGTATCAGTACGTGCAAGTTGCCGTGAGCCCCGCATGTAGTACGTGAGACCGAGACACGAGCGTATCCGTGGTGGCCGGGCCGGGAGGAGGAGGACCACCGTTGTCCGGCGATGGCGCGCTCGCTCGCCTGCCTCCTGCGCCGGTGCTCGCCCGTCGCTGTGCGCCGTGGACCGGGGTCTGGTCGGATCTGGCCGCTTCCGCATACCATCTGCTGGCGCTGTGGGCACGTACACGTACCGGGAGTGGGCGTCGATCCGGCAGTCGCGCGGCAGGGAAAATGTGATATCGCTACCAGTCAGATTGGGTCTGACAGGAACATGTTGGTCGATCGCTAGGCTAGGCTTGCTATCCCGAGTTAATTCTATCATGGTTTACTGAGACGATGATACATTTCTACGAGGGATGCTCATTGAGCTGAATGCATTCATCCCTGGTCGAAGAATGGTACAGCTTCTCTTGCCGAAAAGATGAATGGTACGGCTTAGTAAGTCAAGTACACCCACCCCACGGGCGATGATGATGAATATACTCATGTATTCCATCTGTTCCACAAGGTAAGATGTTTTATCTTTTGTTTACAATTCACATGTATCTAGACACACTTCATGTGTATTTTCATCCATTTTAGTATGCATCTTTATAATATGTTTAACATCTAAAACATCTTAAATTTAGTAATGGAGGGGCTGTTTTTCAACGATCATATATAGCCCGCGGAAGTTAACTTGGACGTTTGAACGTAAATGAAATATGACTTTTTTAAACAAATGAATCAACTTTGCCTTCTCCATTAGTTCTTTAGTAAAGAAGGTGCCGATTTATTACCAGCAGAAACCGGACGAAAACCATATAACAAACACAAACACCACATGGAGGAGCCCATGCAATTACAGAGAACAACACCTAAAACAAGCAACAACCCCCTCTACCTATAAGAACCGTGAACTGACGAAACCTTTAGAACCACACGCATTTGCCGAAGCTATCCTTGCAATTCCCCTCTTTCTTTATTTGCCCCTTATAGAAACCTTCTTTGGAGATCTAAAATAGGATGCATCACAAGGATGACAACACTAACGCCAAAAGTTAGCGAGCATCTAAACCATACGTTCGTTGTATGCAAATGCAGAATTTGAATATTTATTTCGATGCATTCTACTATTAGAGATTCTTTCTCATTACCAAACACAGAGGATGCACATGTTGTAAACTATTAACTTAACTTAACTTGTGAGACACGGTTAGATTGTTTCATTTATTCTCAAAAATATTCTATAGTTATACCTACCTATTATATCAAACTTGTGAGGATTAACTAAATTATATTAGAACAACTACTAAGATATATGTTTTTACTTTTTAAGTGTACGTTTTAGAAATCTCTATCCTACTATATCATGAACACATATACACATTGACAATTTGATACGTATGAACTATATTAAATCAAAGACTTTAAAGTTACCATAAGAAATATCTGAGCGCAACAATCTACAACAAGAAAGGAGAATCTCACAACATACAATGTAAATTTTGCACAAGCAAACTTGTGAGTGATGCATAGTAAAACTAGATAAAATAAAACAACATGACTATTTCTTAGAAACTTCATTATGTGGTTAAATATGTGATATAAGTAATATAAATTGTAATACTTAAGAACCATACTAAAATAACTCAACGTTTAAAATAAAGTATAATTGTTAAGTATAAAAAACATTTATTTTCATTCTCATAGGTCAACTTTTTCTTCCGCCTTGTCATGTGCAGCGATGAAGATTAATACTAGACGCAGAGTAGTTCTAGCCTCGACTTGGTGGAATGTGAGATGAGGACGACATGCAACTGACTTTTCCAGGTTGTGTGTGTGGATGTGAAATAGTTTTTGGCCGGGCTGCCTCGGCAAGGTCATCGATGCCGTTTAGGGATTTCTATCATAGCAAACAGATAGGTCATGTTCATGATTGCAATTGCATTATGCACATGATCTAGTAAGAACTGCATGATCGAGACATTTGGAGGGGTTATCAGAGCAATTACTTCGATAAACTCAATTGGCAAGCTCCCAGTCAAGGAATCAAGATAGGTGGTTTTCAAGTATGGGATGACCTAGATTTAAAAAACATTTGGTATTTTTTAGTCCTAAAATGTATTACTAGCTACTTACCGAAATTAGTTTAAATTTGAATTACTATGAATCTAAAAAAGTGGCTGCAAAAGCATAAAAAAGGCTTGAGGCACAAATGATGCACACACATAATTTTTTTAAACTAAAAGTTCAAACACCAAACTTAGTGCTCTAACCATAGCGTAATTTTTTATTTGGTCCATAACCATAGATGACCTCAAACATCTAAATAATCCTAATACCGAACCCAACTAGCTTGGATAACAATTGCACTGGTAGTGTATTGTTATCATATTTCTTTTCGGAAACATCTCTTTTGCATTTCATCCTAGATGAATTGGTGTTGATCTTGCTAGCTTCCTGTGGCGAGTCCTGTTGGCACAAACCACTGATATTACCAGTGGTGTGTCACTTCTTGACACGCCACGAGCAAATTACTATCAGCTACGTGCCTTTAGAGTGGACACGCCACTGGTACCTAGGCCCAGTTTGGTCTGCACAGATAAACCTACATTTGGCGTGTCTAATCGCGATAGCAGCTAATACCTCGTTACAATTAGTGGCGTGGGGCTATAGACACGCGACTGGCAATTTTGGAGATAAGTGGATTTTTGCTATAATTTTATCGACCTGCATTATTAATAACTCGCGACGTTTAAAGACTCTCCAGGACGGTGACCCACTTATAGAAACTTCTCCACCAACATAGACCTACGGTGTTGCACCAAGGTTTTTAAAAGATTACCACGCCATAGACTACATTGAGTAAACACAACGCGATGACATCTACCAAGGGATATAAATACCGAAGAACCGCTCTAAGACATCCGCACTCAATTAACGCCGAAGCTTCGTCATCAACATACTCTTTGACATAGTCTTAAACATTATATACATAAAAAATCTACGGCCGAGCGCATCTATACATTCACCGAGAGTAAACTCTGTACTGATCTTGTAGCCACTATATGAATAAAGTCTGATAAAGTTTCACGACTCATACATGTTCGCGCATCACCTGCCGAACAAATAAACTCTCTTCTTTTTTGTAACTCTTAAATTTGGTTGAGATGAGGCCCTGACAAGCGATGTCTGTCACAAAATGCAACGGTATATGAACGGAGTCCACACCTCCTGCAATCTACAGTGATATATGCATAGTACAAGCCATGTTCTTCACTTTCCCAGCAGAGGAAGAGACTAGAGAGACGACCGAATTCAAATATCCATCGTCGAGATGTTATTGTGGACCTCACAACTGTTTTCTTTCAATCATGATTTGGTACAATTTAAGTTTCCTCTGGGTTTCAGCAGAAGTACCACTGTACTAGTCACAGCTCAGAAATGCAGGTCCCAGTTTTACCGAGTTACCTGTGCTTGCTGCGGCTGCCTGCCTCAGCTCAGGCTCAGACGACCATCAGATTCAGAGGGACATATCTTCACCATGAATGGATTGAAACTTGAAAGTAATGAGCCCCAACTGCTTCTACAGGGGAACAAATCTACCCTTAGCAACAAGCTCTGAATCACTCATCGATCTCAGAGTCATCAAGCGTTTGGCAGGGGCCAATCACTACTGAGGGAGAAGAGAACAGTCCTACGCTTCCACAGCTCCAGGCTCGCACACTCAAACATCTGACACAAGATTCCCTGTGGCATCGCAAATGCAAGTGGTCACTCACTGAATAATTACTGAGGCTCCCAGCCAAAACTAGCTAGTACTTCCAATTAACCTTGCCGGCTCATTAGCACAGATCTCGAGGCCATGGTTGCATGGCCTGGAATGCACAAGCGGGAAAAGAAAGGGCCCTGGATAGATAAGGCTTTGCTTTTGCCCTCAAATTAGAAGTCAGCATGCTACAAAGCGTTGCCCTACGCTACGCACGCATGAAAAAGGATCCCTAGTCTTTCTTCTGTTCCCAGCCGCAGCTCCTGGGCGCTTTTTGCCTGCGAAACAAATGGGCAAAATGATAGGGGAATTGACTTGCTTTGTTGTTCGAAAAAAGCAGCGCCTTTTCACCATGTGGCCTTCTCCTTGCTTTGGTCTCCACAAAAGTGGTGAGATAAACGTACTGTAAAGATGGCTGAGATCTTACAGTAGAGTCTAGGACCCCGAGTAAAAGAAACTTCCTCACTTTTTTTTAACCTTCACTATTAACCTTTCACTTTGGAGGAGCACATTTTGTCAGTAACATATAAGTGCACGATTATTCTGAAGGCGCATGCATCTTGTAGGGTCTGAATAAAATCCTTCACTGATTTACTGTGATCTGTAGCCATTATCTCCAAATGGTGTCCACTGATCAACATCAACGGTAGTTCTGAGTATGATCATCCGATCTACTAACTCGTTATTTTATCCCATGCATAGATAGCATAGCCAATAGGGAAGAAGAAGACAGACAAGAATACCTATTCCGTCAGGATAAAACTGTCCTGGCACGAGTCCAAAGATTCCTTGTCGCAGAAGAGCACCAAATCAGGGATCCTAGCTAGAACCCGTAGCCGAGAACAAGACTTTGAGGTCCTTCGTTGGTTGTTTGTTCTAGGTAGAAAGCAAGCGCAACTTCTTCTGCTCTGAAAGAAAGGCGAAATCACATGCACTCGTGTTGGCCGTCTCCATGTTCATGGGTTTTTCAGCTCACAACTCAAGTACGGATGGAACTTGTGCTCAATACTCTTCAAATACTTCTAGCTAGGTTCTAATAACTCGAGTGGAAAACCAATCAACCTCATGCTGCAAATGAAATGAGTGTCAACTGATGATCAGCCTCAATGAAATGAGTAGCAGTTGATGAACGACCTTTGTGGCTGCAGTAACCGCAGTCTGCAGATAGATCGTGGTCGATTCTCTCCTATCATTCTCTGCGGCGGCAGCATTTTGGCAAAGTGGCCGGTGGCCTGCATAGCATAATCAGGGTCAGCGAGAATGTAACTTTGAACCCGTTATTCTACGTTACGATCCTCTTTCTTTCTTTCTTTCTTTCTTTCTTTCTTTCTTTCTTTCTTTCTTTCTTTCTTTCTTTCTTTCTTTCTTCATCATAGACATCATCTCCTTCAACGCGCCAAAAGCTGTTTCCCATCACATGCCACTCACTAGCTCCTCTTCCCTGATCCATAGATGCATGCTTGTACTGCCTCGCAGGCTTTGTATTCCTTTGTCCTGCCTTTTGTTGGCTTCTCTTCTTTTCATTCTGCTCCATCAAAAGAAGCTCTTTCTTTTACGAGCAAAAGCCTGCGGCGAGGCGGGGCAGGGCGGATTTCAATCAACGGCCGGGGCAAAGCGACGCAATCTCGGAGGCAGGAGAGGCTCATCACCCCTGCCATGATGGTCCTTTGATGCTTACACGTGAGTGAGCGCCCATACGTGCTGCACTGCTGCTGCTGCTGCACGCGAGACTTGCAACGGGACAAGAAAGCCGTGAGCTTTCTCTAGGCCGGGGGATTCCGATAAGATAAACTTGGAACTGTGGTTCACATCCCATGCTCTTTGTATTTTCTGGTCTATGGTTGTGATAATGGCGTAATGTCTATCTTTTTCTCTCAAAGATAGATCATATGCTTCTATCGACATTTCGAGGATAAGGAACATGAATAAGGTAACCATACTAATAGGGCTATTTTACGGTGCATCGTATACTACACAATTTAATGTGTATAGTATATAGATAATTCAACGGTTGCTATCAGTTGGACCAGTTTTGGGTCAAAGGATAGACAGGTCATTTCCGTCATAAAAACTTGACCTTTAAAATGCTATTATTTTCAATCCTAAATAATCTGCAACAATTCAAATAATCACAGTCATTCAAAATCTTCTTCCTCAACCCATAGCGTCGACCCTACTCATAATTCTCATATGCACGGTTGTCATGTCCAGCCGTATCTTAAACATCTACAGTGCTTCACATAAAAGATAAAACCACTCGGCTCCGCCTGAAGCCTTGAACGACTTCCATTCTCGCAGTACCCCCCCCCCCCCCCCCCCCCCCCCCCGCTCTCTCTGTCCCACCCAAATTTGCTCGCCCTCGACGTTAATGCCGAGGAGCGGCCCTCTGTTCAAGAAGTGCTATCTTGACTTTGCCTTCTTTGCGTTTTAGATCGTGATGATAATAATTATCATTCAAAATGTTGGGCCATGTCGAGATACATGCAAGAACTTGGGTTGAGCAGCATGTACTAGCTAGGTAATCGATTATCTCCGGCAAAACTGTTGATCGATGGGGCGTAGACGTGCACGCTGCAAGCAGAGAGATCGCGGCGCCGCGAGGGGGTGGGCTGGGACGACCGGTGGCAGCCGTGACTCTAATGTCGCGTCGGTGTTGCCAACAATGGCCAATGTTGAGACGGCGGCTTGGAGAGGGAACGACGCCATATGAACTTTCAACCCAACCTTTCTTTTCTTGGACCTAGCTACGAAACTTCTGACACTGAATTAGCAAAAACACCCTAGACGCATAGATATACAGACGAAATATGTGCAACTATGCGGCCCATATTGAATTGATTCACCGTCAAACATCCGTAGTAATATGGCCGAGAATAAACTGCATCATTCGTGTTGCACTTCTCATCTATAGCTCCATGTCTTCCAGGTATCTATGAACCGGCCTAAACACACTGAGCAATATGTTCTCTAGAATTGTTTCGCGGTGAGCTGCTACCCCTAGTTGCAGCAAGCTTGATGGCTTTGACAGTGATGTAAAATTTGCCTTCTTGTCACACCTTCTATGATATGCAATGTACCTACTTCCAAGGTGTATTCTACAAGAAAAAATGTTCACTCGAGTTCCCGATAAACACTGAGCCGAGCAATACTGTTCTATCGAGAAAAGAAAGGGAGCTAGCTAAAAACGGGCCGACTCGAGAAATGCTCTATGGAAACTGGACGGGCAGATGATGGGCTCTCCCGGCCTACCCAGAACATGCAATTCGGCCTAGTTACTCGGTAGTGCATTAAGGGCCCATAAGTTCCCGATATTTTTACGGGCTATAGTGTTACGGGCCAATAAATTAAGAATGGACCAGATTCCCCTGATGGTTACGCTCTATAGATTTAATCGACTCGTGCTAAGTAGCAGAAACAAAAGGTTCACCTAAAAAAAGAAGGCGAGAAAATGAAAGATGAGATGCATGCTTCTGTTCAGAACAAATACAAGCTTTATTCCGTGAAAGATCGAGAACAACTTTTGCAATACACGCGGAAATGCACCTAGACTGTTTCAGTGGCGCACACACCTAAATAGGACTAGAACATAGCATCACGTGGAGCCGGTGATACACTTCACACTTCGGCATAGACATCGGAAATGACATCCTAGCAAAGCGTAAGGGTGGCTGCCCTTAGATTCAATGAATCATTGTTAACCTCATGGCGTCCAACTAAGATCCAGTTGAGCCTGATGTCTGACCGATTTTGATAGAACAAAGATGAGGAAATCTCCTGGCTCTTACGTAGAATTCATTCACGAGGAAAAAACTTAGTTAACGATAAACGTTATCAAAAAATTCACTGAGAGATCCATCCCTCAGGCTCTATCAAACATTTTCTTAATCCTTAATCATGAACTCTCTCGCTCAGTGGTCCCACATGGCATCCTGTAAACCGGCGATGGATCCAGGTGTGGCGCTTGACACTGCCCTTGCCCCCAACCACCGCCCTTGGCATCGGCCTCTCTTCTCTCAGCATCGCCTCATGTGGTTGTTTGGGCATGTACAATAGTATCTATCTATTCTATCTATCTATTACTAGTAGAATTGCACGTGCAACACACGTCTTCACAACTTGTGCAATAGTAAAGATCCAGAGATGATGTGAAGATGGTAGGTGCTGGCAATGGATCATCCAAATCACTTGATTCAGAACTTTTTGTTTTGTTAGAAGGTCGGTTATCAAAATCTTCAACAATGGCTGATGCAACTTTGTTATCCATTTTTTGCAATCATAAAAAAAGTCTAAGTTAAACAACCAAACCAGGTTTACTTCTATTGCAACCTCAAAAAAATTTAAAAACGAATTTGAGAGGACAGTACATACATAATTCTAAAAAGAAAATTGGTTGCCTTATGTATATAATCATTGTTTTTTTTTGAGATTTGTATATAATCATTGTAGTCACATAGATCAACACAGAATGAAATCAAACCTTTTTTCTCTGGTACCAGATTGAGCACTTATGGCTAATTTTATTTTAGCATATAACTTCAGAGCAAAACAAGATTTGACAGTAATAATTAAATGAAAATAAATCATGTTACTGTGAACTTGTGAAGTGCAGTTTTGTCATAATTTTTGGCGTTGAACTGTATTCGTCTTAGTTCCAAGGTTTATCTTTTATCCCAACAAGTTCTGGAATTCTGCGGAATCGGCTGAACGGCGAGTAGTAAAAACCATCAGACACACAACAAGTTTGAGATAAAAACCTTTTTTTTTTTGAGATAAAAACCTACCGTTGGCATAGATAAATTTGCCCATCTACCAAGCTTAAAATTGCAGCGGATCGACCAATGGATCAATAAGGCTAGCTTATGATTTGCTATTACAATCTAGCTATCTTTGTACATGAGCACCGTTGAAACGTACAATCAAGCAGATGCAGTTGAGCTGTACCTTGGTGGAGCAGGGCGGACGGAGTTCCGGAGATTTTGCACCGCTGCCAGTGTAACCTGCGCAGGTTCAGCGGGCACGGGCACGTCCTCTCCTCTGCACCGCGTCGTGCACACCCATGATCCAGTCCCGCCGCCCGCGCATGCTAGCTGGTCCGCGTTCCGGCATGTCTGCCGGCCTGCCGGGACTGGCTCACGGTCGTCCGCGCAGAAGTCCCGGGGTTCTCGTCGCCGGCGCCCGACGTCTTCACTCCGCTGTCAATCGACATGCTCCTCGACGCGCCGCTCGCTTCGTCCCCTCGTTCGCCGACTGACCGCGGGTGTCTCCGATTACACGCCGCCATCAACAGACGCCATCCAATTGCTAAAAAAAACTCGATCCCCATCCAGCCTCAAGCTTCTGTAGTGGCGTGCGGGACGCGCTGGTGTCGTGGTCCTGTGTTCTTGATATCGTGGCCGTGGAGCTTGGTGGTGCGGTGCCCGTTTAGGAGCAGGTCGATGTCGGGGATGCGGCGCTTGATGGTGCGATGCCGATTCCGCCGCGTGAGGCACTGGTGCCGGCGTGCCGCCCTCCCGTGTCATTGATGATCGCGCCCACGAGCACCATAGCGGTCTGATCTGACGACCGCTCGCCCTCCACGGTGCCGTCCGGCCGGCCGGCCAGAAACGGCGAGCTCGCACAAGCATGGGCCTTAGCCGCCGCCGCGCTACACGTCCGGGAGAGGAGAAACGGATGAACGAACCGGTATGGTGGCAAATTAGTAGTATGTGATTTTGTGGAGGGTAAAAACAGAAAAATTGGGCAATGTTGAGTTGTCAAAGATTGAAGCGATCTGGAGCGTCGATCAGATATTTTAACGGCACAGATTTAAAGTATCCCAACATAACATGTTTGCTCTTTTAATAGTATTATAGAATATACTAAAAGCAAAATGAGTTAGTTTTTCAAGCCACCACGTTAATCCACATCATCATAATTAATTTTAGTGGTTAGATCTAAAATATATGGCTAAGATTTAACAAGAGTTTTATCATTACGTAACTAACAAATCCAAGTTGTCACGTTCAGTCCAGATCTACACCCAAAATATAAGGCGTGGATATAACAAAAATAGACAGTTCAGATTTAATACGTGAAACGTTACACCACATATTTGTGCATACACGCATGTACGTGCCAGCATAGTGCACGGCACTGCACGCACAACTTTTGCGAACTTTTCAAGAAAAAAGAAAACTGATTGGACGTTAGTAGTGTGTTCAATCTAACTTGGACTCTCTTTTTTCTTTCTTTGAGAATTCTAACATATCAATGGTGAAAAGCAAGGGAGGGCATACCGTTTCCGCCGAAACAACAAAAGGCTGGGACTATAATGTGCTTCTCCAAACTAAAATTGCTGCTTCGCATTTAAAAAAAAAGTACTTCTGTAGCTAGATCCTGATGGTACATGTATCCCTTATATCTGTAATGTGTGTGCATCAGTGATCACAGAGTGTGATATCGACATACAAATAGGGGTACAGACTGCAGAAAGTTATTTTGGAAAAATATCTTTAAAAGTTTAAAAGAGCTTTCAAAACGTGCATGTTCTCAATAATATATGTTACAAGCGTGCACAATCCCAATGCCACATCTTTTATATTATAAAATAAATAAAAGATGGAAATCAGAAACTATACTCAGATATATACATTTGTCTTTTTGTGTTGTTCAAATCGTAAAGTACTTGCATTGAGATTTTTCACGCTTGTAGGATATATTATTGCGAACATGCATGATTATTCAAAAAAAAAAATAGAACTTTGTTTGATAGTTTGAAATACTAAGACCGCTGAATCTGGGGAGCACCAAGTCTGCAATGGAGCACTCCACTGAGGAAAGTTATTTTGGCTCTGAACTCCAGTGATCACACACACACACACACACACACACTATCAAAGGCAATGCCATTTTCCATTCAAACTATAATCTACTTTAGTGAGACACCTCTCTAGCCATCCAACAACACAGTCTAAGAAATCTACATTTCTCATTTTGAGTATAAACATAGAAGAGTATATGAATGGTGTGAAAACCGACTCATCAAAAACAATCTTCTCAAGGCTGCACATCTTAGTGCCATGATACGAAATTTTAAAGTTCAACACCAACATAAGAAACACACAATTTTCACGAATTTTAGTTTACTTAGAAAAGCATGGGCCCCAAATGTCTATTTTGTTAACATTACGCAAATAAACCATATGGGCACATCACATTGATTAAATAGCGGACAAGAAAATTAAGAAGGTTTTTCTCAAGTTAACTATTACATGAAAATCATAGTAAAATTTGAAAAAAAAAGATACCATAAATTCCTATAAAACTGGCAGACTTCTGGTTGTCGATTTGTTGAACTTTTTAATCTTATTTGTAGACCCTAAGTAATCCATATTCATAAGTATCACCAACATGACATTATCTTGGTAAATATTTAAAATAAAATCAAGAAAGACATGTTGAGAGGCTAAGGCTGACCTAGGGTTAATATAGATCTGACGTGGAAGCTTAATGAATATCAAAGTTGACAGTTGTTGAGGTTGTTTAAATGTTGTAATTAGTACAAGATCCTTTCTATCCATCCAAGCACAGATCTGTTCAAGCAATCTACATTTCAAATTCTAATTTCAAAACATAAAAGAGAATATGAATGATGAATCTTGCGTACACTATTCTGTCTACCCCAAATAATATTTCTGAAAAACTATATATACACACACACAATAACAACCATTTTTTCATCATAATTGTTAATTACTGGACCTAAGGAAAAAAGTTTGATAAAAGCAGGGTAACATAAGCTAGGCGTTGACCTCCCGTTATTGTTATTTCAGCCACAACAGGAAAACTTTAGTATATATATAATTTCACCATTAACTCTCACCTATTGATGAGACACCATATAAATATTTAATTATGTTTAGTAATTT
Organism: Poa pratensis; assembly: GCA_947311845.1. NCBI lineage: Eukaryota > Viridiplantae > Streptophyta > Magnoliopsida > Poales > Poaceae > Poa > Poa pratensis. Next base: position 20,771,268 of record CAMZMU010000074.1, on the reverse strand, counting down.
TACATGAAGCATAAATGACAAATATATGTGTTTATAAAATGATACAATAATCCGTGGTCTAAAAATTAAGGATTTTACTTACTATATCATTTATGTCGACGTTAGAGGCACACTATTTCTTTTGAAATAACGTGATATCCATAACATAATTTCATTTCTCAGAAACTTTCAACATGCTAAAGTCGATGAACTCACAATTCTTTTTGGTAATTTAACAAAAACATGAGGACTTTTGTAACTATATATAATGTTGATATTAACCCCACATACTGCACCATGTAAGTAAATATATGTTTAATAACCTAACATTAGACACAAATAACATATGTGTGTGTTTAGGGAAATGGCGTCATAATCCTTAGCCTCAAAATTATTGTGGATTAGAGATACTACATACTTATATATGTCATATCTAAATTTGTGGTGGTGGTAGTGATGTATGAGTTTTTTTGGATACTATGATAGCAAATTTATTTCCTTAAATATTTCAACATGCTAAAGACTATGCCCTCGCATTTGCGAGGGCCACCTTGCTAGTTAGCTTAACAATGCCACATAAGATAAATACTGAGTTGAAGGAGAGTGGAAAGTAAAAAAAGAAGTTTGTCTTCTCTTAGCTAAGCGATGGCCTCTTAATAATAGCTCTCTCACCACAAATTTTGCACTAACTGGTACCAGCGCCGTGGCCTACTACAGCCACGCGGGGGACGTGACCATGCAGTCCCTTGGTGCCCATGCAGGCGCGGGTGCAGCCGGATGAGGCGTCGCCTGTACGGGAGGCCACGTTGGCCCATATGGCTATGCCGGAGCCGGAGTCTAGGCCTACAACGCGTCATGCTCGAACCACAACGCCTGCACCTATGTTCCAGACTCAGCGATGATTACATGGCACACGTCATCCCAAAAGAGAGGAAAATAGGGAAGAGCCACCATCCTCAGCCCACATAAGTGGATAAACCCATAGAGACACCAAAGACCAACAAACATGCACTGACAAGAAGGTCCAATCCCCACTCAGGAACACTGACCAAACAAAATGGAAGGCAACTAGTAAGACCAAAATGACACTAGAAAGAAACCCCCATCAATAGTTGCACTGCTAAAATTTTTGTGTGCCAAAAATGGCCCTTTTGCCGAGCTAATAGAACTTACAGCTCCTATATATTTTGAGATCAACTGACCCCATGGTCAGGACTAAACCAGACGGTGGAGCCGAGGTTGGACAGGTTGGCACCGAGTCATTTTCATATTTTGGTGGTCTAAGGGTTCGGCGCTGGGACCATTGGCGCCAATCTTGGTTCGGCGCTAAAATCTATTGGCACCGACCTATTCATATCCGACTCCATCCGTACTAGCACCGACCTAGCTCAGGCGCCAGAAAATAGTTTTATAGAGTGGTTATGTCTCGTACTACTAATTCAGCCAAGGGGGCACTTTCTTTGCTAAAATGTAGCAGCGCTAACGCAATTGTAGAAAACAGGGCCCACATGATAGCATCAAGTGAATATGCAGATGGCATGAGATAAGTCATAGACTCATAGCTAGACGGGTTTACAACTTAAGAGTAGCCATGGTGCTAGGATCTTAACCGGCATCATGCAACCTGGCCCCACAAAGATGTTGTTGTGTCATGTAACTAAGGAAGAGTGCAGACGATTAGATACCGTATCACAACATGTATAACAAGAAAATTTAATGGCAAATAGATTTTGTACACATTTTTACATTGAGATACTACTTAACATTCGATAATGAGATTGATATTGTTCATTATAGAGGTAGTATCGTATACTAGGATAATACTACACCCAAGTACCCAACTATGACCAGAATTAGTTAATCTGTGCATGCGTCGGTTAATAAATCGGCCCGGACGTGATGAACACGCGGGGAGGCAATTGGACGGAGCATGCTTGTACTGCCATGGATCATCGCCACGTGGGGTGCTAGGCGCGGTCGGATCGTGATCGGCAAAAGCGCAGGCGGGTCCGACTCATTTATAGGAGAGTACCAAACGCCAACCGACGAACTGACCAGTGCCCTGGAAGCTCCGTTGACCGTGTTTGGAGCCGATGGCAACTCGCCGTGTAGCGTGTACGCTCGCTTTACTTCACGCCCGTTTGTGCCGTACACCATATCTCAGTCCACAATGATGCATGGTAATTACAATATGCAAAAGGTTGAAAGATCAAACCACAAGAGATTAATTAATTTACTAGCCATGTGGAGTTTTAACCCGTAATTTCGACCTATTTATAGTCGTCCCCTCCCTCGTATCCATCGGACGAACCGCCTGCCCGCCCGCGACCGGCAGCGCTCCCGCGGCCTCGCCACCCTGCCCACACAAATCGAACCCTTCCTAGTCCGCCGCCGCCTCGACCATCCGTCTAGGCACCCGCTCCATCAGATCTTGTTGCCGGTCGTACCCCTACTGTTAAGTCCAGTGCTTGCCTGCCGCCTTGCTTCAGTCTCAACGATGTTTCCGACGGTGTCTCGGGGAAGGGGAGTGGGAGGAGGGGGGGAGAGATAGAGGAGACAAGGGACGGAGGAGGCGACGCGTCGTGAGCTTGTGGCGCGTGGAAAAGTAATTTCGTTATTCATTACACATAACCTTCGTCGGTCCGACGTGGACACTATGCCCCATTGCATGTTTTCCTTTTCGAAGCCAGCTATACTGCTCCACTGCTGATTCGTGGATAGCAACCTCGGAAAAACGTAATCTTCCACGTGTCAGGCAACGGTGAACTGACCGACTCCTGGCCACTAGCTCAATCAGATGGGAAGAGTTTAGTTTGATGGCTAAAGCAGTAGTCGGCTTTTCTTAATTCTAGCGATTACGGTTGATCCGCGTTCGCTGAGACATATTATGGAGACGTCGTTCTCACGGAAAATCCAAGATAGCGAAAGTTTATCTGAACATCTCGGCGCAGTGTATTTCCTTCCAGGAAGGAGCAGAAAGGCAAAAGAAAAGGACGTACATAAAAATAATAAAAGAAAAATAATAATAGCTCCTAGTGTGTGCTGAATTGCTGATGCTATAGAGGAAGCAGCATCACATTACCCCGGTTCTGTCCACTCCAAATCCGCAACGGCCCTACGATCCCGGTTTCTTCCTATAAATAGGCGTCTCCACTTGCGGTTTGACGACAGCACAGCCAAAAATACCTTCCTCAAACAGCCACACTAGCTAGCAAGCTCAAGCTCAAGCTCGTAGTGACTCCAATCCTTTGCAGCAAGAACACACACATCCCACTAAGTCCTACTCTTAGCTCGATCGATAGAAACCCTACGTCACTCATGGACTTTGACTTGCTGATGAGCTCCAGCCCGGAGGCGCAGCTCGCGCTGATGAACACCATGCTTCAGCTGGAGCAGGCGCTCAACGACCAGTCGCTGATGATGTCGGACGCGTCGCCGGCGATATCGCCCGTGCAGACGCCTGCCAATAGCCTCTCACCTCCGCCGCACGTGTCGAACTGCACCGCCGTCGACGCGGCCGGTTATTACTACCAGCAGGATTACCTGCACTCCCCTCCCGCCGCGTACGGCCACTACGGCGACGGCGCCGGGAGCGGAGTAGTGCAACATGACTACATGATGTCTCCGGGCGCCGTCATCGTCGACGGCCCCGGCGGCGCGCCACAGCAGGGGTACTCGTCGGCGTCGTCGTCTGACGCGATGCGGGAGATGATCTTCCACATCGCGGCGCTGCAGCCGGTGGAGGTTGACGACGCGGAGGCGGTGCGCCCGGCGAAGCGCCGCAACGTGCGGACCTCCAAGGACCCGCAGAGCGTGGCGGCGCGACTGAGGCGGGAGCGCATCAGCGAGCGCATCCGCGTCCTGCAGCGCCTCGTCCCGGGAGGCACCAAGATGGACACCGCCTCCATGCTCGACGAGGCCATCCACTACGTCAAGTTCCTTAAGTCCCAGGTGCAGTCGCTCGAGCTCGCCGCGGCCGCCACCGCCGCCCACCGTGCCGCCGCGTTCGGCCCCGGCGCCGGCGCCTACCCTGCCCCGCTGCAGCACGCGCCGTGGTAGCCCACCGACGCTTCATCTACCACTCGTTTCGTCGTTATCTATTGTCGCCCGCGCGCACCAGCTCGATCTCGTCGTCCTCGATGGCTTTTGGAGTTCCTCGGATGATTTCTGTAGCTCTGTGCTTCTGTGTTGCATGGTCACATGCATGTGTAAAGATGTAAGTAGGAACCACCTTCTAGTTACATTTATCTCTGTCGATCGTTGTTACCGCATGCTATAGCTAGCTCGTACGTGGTATGCCCTCCAAGCTTTTTTTGGACTCGCAGCCCTACGTAGAATGCTTGTACCGTAAAATATTTTGCCTTACCATTAATGCAGTAGTATTTTTCAATTTTCACCAATGCACAGTGTGATCATCCTTAAATTTCGCCCGCATGCATGAACAAGAACCAGCGTCCTTTTGCTCGCTTCGCTCATTTAGCAGTACCACGTACGTCCGGCAGATCGAGGCGATCGACCTGACTACTCTAGAAAGTTGACCGTCCATCAAAGGCGCGGTACATGTCAGTGGATGGCCGTGGCTTTGCTGCTTCCATGTCGTCACGCCGGCGGCCACATCTACTTGACCACTGCTCCGTAGAGCTGCCGGCCGTGCAGGAGGACGTGACTCACCCACGAAGCAAGCGGAAGCTAACGCATGCAAGTTAACTTCGGATAGCCGCAACGGTAAACGGCGAGCCAATCTTGTCGCCGGCAGGGTCAGGTGTGTGCAGCAACCGTTTCCGCCGTCGCGTGCTCTCCGCATGTGGCAGTGGTCCACCGGCCTTGAACTCCAACAGGTTAGGGCCCTCATGATCGATCGCTTGCTCGATGTAGAAGTAGTTGCTGTTGTTTCGAAGCCGTTGCCGATTTATGGCCGGTCGAGCCAGATCGAGGATGGTCCAGCGCCGGCCGCCATGGATCTATCATATCGATCGGTAGTTTTCGGTATTGTTAGCTCCGGCGGCCTCCAACTTGTATGTCAGTGCTTGTGGTCCGCCGAGCATTGTGTATGCATGGACCGGTGATGTTCCTAGAAGCATCACATGGTTGGAACATGGAATATATGAGCATTAAGATATCTGTCGTTGATAACTTGTGGGCTTCCTGTCTTTGTGATGATCAATAATTGATCTTCTTCTCTGTTTGTATACTCTGCACTAAACTATTACTCATAAGTCCTAACTAATTCAGGACCTAGGTAGGAAAGTTTCAGCTCGGCGTTATAAAATTAGTCGCACCTTTGATCGAGCTATAAGAGTACGTACGTAACTAACTAAGCTCTCAGTTGTTCATAGAAGTTACTAGTAGTTATACCGTCAACGACGTTGGATAAGTCCATCTAACACTGTTTTCTATTCATGCATGTAGATTTGTGGGCTCAATCGACAGTAAAACTTGCTCGACGGGCCACCGGATCTGCAATCTCCGTCATATTGTGGATTCATGCAAGCAGATTTGTGTATTCAATCGGCAGTAAACCTTGCTCAGTGGACCACCGGATCTGTAATTCTCGGTCACCAATTCCCTGTCTAGCGCGTCGGAACCTAGTCACTTTAACTGCCGCTCCATCCACGCGATCGAGAACAAAATCGTGCCATACTTCCATCTATATGCCCGGCCTACACGCGCATGCATACATGGCAAACGAAGTGCTCGATAGAGAACTTGCCTGTGGCAAGATGGTTAGGAGGGTGGTTGTACCCACAGCCCACCAGAATTCAACCCTAGATTTAATGCTGGTGTTTCTTATTTTAGGCGGAAATATTCTTCAGTGGGAGGTGCTCATACGAGTAGGGTGTGCATGTGTACGTTCATAGGGGTGAGTGTATGCACGTGTATCTGCGTGTACTGTGTTTCGCAAAAAAAAGTAGACACACGATAAATAATACTAGAAGAAGAGATAGGCGCGCTTTACCGCGCTCATGTAGAGTGGCAAAAAATAAAAGTTAATTTTGATGGCTAGCAAAAATCCGATAAGTTCTTACAGGTGGGTGGCGAACACACGCTTAATGTTCATGGCTAAATTCATCTCCTAAGTCGACGCAATCGCTCCATTGCTCATCACACCGACCAGTGAAAAGTCCTTGTCTCCAGCTATAATCTGATGCATTTGTGCCTTCTTCGTCTCACCCGTCGTTTGCGTGGTGTATAGACCAAAGGTGACATAGGGTTCAGTCTGAAGCTGGCAGTGGACCAAGCAGTTGGAGAAGAGAACACCGACTCTGAGTAGCGGCAACGGGATGGTCGGGAAAAAGTTGGACGGCTTGTGTGCGTTATCATCGTCCGCGCGTGATGCTCCCCAAAGAGGGCTTGTTAGGGAGACTTAGCGCAGAGCATGTTGGTTGCTCCGCCTCACTCTTTTTTTGCGAAAAAAACTTCTGATATATTTATCACTTGTCAAGATGGTACAAAGTGCAAGGAGTAACAAAAATTACATCTCCGACTCACTTACATGTGAGGATACACATGTTCACAGGTAGGAGCAACACACCCTCTATTTTAAAACAGTTTAGTGCCTTAAAAAATCACACTCACTTATAGGTGAGGCCACCTACATTCACACCTAAGAGCAACCACTACCCATTTTAGTGCTTAGTCACTTACAGGTGGGATCACCCATGTTCACACCTAGGATCAACCGCATGTCTCCATTTGTAGGGAGATTAGTTCTTCATATTCTTTAAAGGAAGTAGACCCCCTGATTAACTGACGGTGAAAGAAGAGAAATTACACAATGGTTAATTAAATATATTAATTGAAGAAAGCGGTGATCATGCAGTATAAAGCAGATTTGGTTGACGTACGATGAGATGCAGCACAAAGTACGAGCACTCCGCTTCACTCAGCTCACTGATTAGCTAAAAGAGGGCGGTGGTGATGCGAGCGATGCAGAAGACGGAGCTGGATGTAGGCTCTTCGAGGTTCGAGGTACGACGACTTCCCGTCCGCTAGGGGGCTTCCTCCGATCCAAGGTTTCATGGAGGTTGCGGCGGCGGCGCGTCTTCGTCACGTTCTCTTCGCCGGAGGCATCGACGCAGAAGGACTTGTGTGTAATTTCTTTCTTTGTGGAGGTCCTCTCTGCCTACTCGCTGTAATCACTGTTTGTATCTTTGCAAAAAAAAAAAAGCTAAAAGAGATGGATGATGCTACAAAATCTAGAATATATCCACGTCTTTTTGAAAACCACGTGGCAACGAGCCTATAACTATCCGATTGTGAAGTTGCTGCTCTTGCATGACCCACAACCAGGACGCCGTGAAAAGTTTGCAACGCGGTTTGAATATTTCCAAAGCTAGCTAGCATCACTAGTAGTGTCGGCGACGACGGCAGTTCAGCAGCAGCTCGATCCCGGCCGCTCTCAGGATCACAGTCACAGCTGACCGAGAGAGCGCTACAAGAAAACATTTCACACACCAGTCGCCGGATCGCTGCCACGTCGGGTGATTCAGCGCGGTGGTCGTCGGATTCTCGCCAAGTGGCCGTCGCCGCGGAAGGCCGGTCGGGCCGGTCGCCGTCGTGGTGGACACGCGTCGCGCCGCGAGGAGACACGGACCCGCGCGGGGTCAAGCTCGGAGTAGAGATCTGCGGGCGATCTTGGACGACTGATGAGGTGCGTCCCCCTTGGAGGCAGGTGTTGGATGGATCATAGGAAATTTAGGAGAGCCACCAACGCCACGGCATGCCGGCGCCGTATCTCCTCCCCTCTCAACCAACCTAACCTCGAATCTCTCCGGTCTTCGCTTCCTTCTTTCCAAAATGCTGAATATTTTTTCCAGATTTTTTGATTATTTTTTCAAGCACTTTCCAGTCGCCACTGCTATGAGATTACTCTGAACGACCAATCAGGCCGCGACGCGTGCGTGATCTTCTGCCCTTGTGCGTCCCGTTTTTGTCCCCTGGTCTGTCCGTGCGTCTCCGTCCATGCCCATTTTCTCCTCCATGCAATGTAGACCTCTCCCTGTAACATCAGCAGTGTATGCTGGTGTGATGTAGGAGTCGTTGAAGGTTCACGTAGATAGGAACATGTCGTAGAGGGGAACAAGAAGGCGTCGCATCGGTCCCGTGAAGTGAAGTGCTTGCGATGGACGGCTGTCGTCTGGTTCGGAATGCTGATCACTACTGTACTTACTTTGTTGGATGATGATGATAATCAACATGTGAGGAATTGTGTATACTTGGCTCAAGAGCATGCATGCACCCATAGTTTTCTCAACATCCAAATAATGCCTTGCTTTAGGCTCCCTATCCGATTTTGTGGGGGGCGGTGCTGATTTTGGGCCCGCGCACCAAACCTCATCGCAGATGTTTTGGGGGGCGGATCGGAGGAAGCTGCCTCCGGCCGATCGAGAAAGAGCATATGTTGGGCAGGATGCATGCACCTTAACCACCACGGGAGTGGACTGGCTAGGATTCTATTGGGCAGGTATTCGTCTCTTCTTGGAGCCAATAAATAATACATAAACTATCACATATGATTAACAAATAAATAATAATAGACTTTGTGGCACTCTGTTAGTTGTCTATAATATGCTATGACGTGTATTGAGATTCCTCTCAATCTTCTCTGGATACTATGTGACATCCCTCTGTAAACTAGGCTGTGATGAAATTTAAAGTAGCATCTGTGCAAGATTTTAGGGGCCTAATAGAATCAACAACAAAAAATTGAAATCGAGGAATTTTCAGCGAAATTTCCATTTAAAAAATACTCCAACCGTCCCCACATATGTGAAAAAGTCAACATGTATAAGTTTGACAAAATATGTAGTACCAAAGTAACAACTTATTCACCAAAATAATAATGTATTTAACTATTTATAAAACATTGTAGTTGTTTATATGTGTTCTATATTTTTAGTCAAACTTAGAAAGTACTCATTTTTCGTACTCAATTTATAAGCCATCTATTTGGGGGCAGGCAGAATAGCCCATTAGTTAGAAACCTAGCAAGGTGAAGCTCCTTGTACACATTGGGCATGCACAATGGTAGAAAAGGCGGATCTTCTCTTAGCAATACACACCATTTAGAGAAGCCAATAAATGTTAATAAGAATTAATTAAACTTTAGTGTAAAATTATGTTAGTAAGGGAGGGCATATGGTACAATGGACAAAATAATCTTCTCTTAATTTTTAAGAGATCGTCTCTTATGTAAGAGATGACAACCCTCACTCTACTCATTCTCTTTCCTCCAACTAAGTAAAAATCCGACGAGACATCTCTAAATAAGGGAAGGCTGATATCACCACATTGTACATGCCCACACAAGGTTGCAAATTAGTCGAGCTTGAGCGAGTTAGACTAGGCTTTTCTTAGCTCATACAAAAATTCTACCGACCTTAGGCTGGGCCGTGTTAAAGCCAAGCTACAAAAAGTGGTTCATACTCAGCTTGTAATGATCTCGATGATCTCGAGCTAGTTTCAAGCTAACAAAGACAAGAGAAACTCCTATATTTAGAGCCAGTTTTGTCATCCAGTTTAGCAACATCATAACAAATACGCATAAATATTGTTCCATTCAAAAGACAATATAAATTCTTCAAATTAGGCGAGTATTTTACCCGAAAACAATTGTCGGATGAAGGAAAATTGGAAAATTTGCAAGGGAAAGACCATGTGCCATGTTAATGCCTAAATTTGCTAGGGAATTACATATAGAAGGAATAAAATACCATCCACGACATATATATATATAAGATAATAAATTATCCACTTTCCTTTTAATACGTAGCATAGTACTTACAGACGACGTATGATATGGACTTGAGCTAGGGTTTGCTCAAGATTAGCTTGTCTTCCCATATAAAGACACTCATACTCAGGTAATTTCTTATGAACCGACGTCGGGTAATATGTAGAGCCGAATAATGGGTCTGCACCACTATTTTAGGGTTTAGCGTTTAGAGTTTAGGGTTTATTGGGTGTTCATTCATGGCAAAGAAAATATTGGCGCAGCAGGGTATTTTGTCTTTGGCAGACGTTGTGTGAGTGTGTGAAATGATGTAGAGCCGCTAGTTGTAATAAGCTTTGCTAAAAGGTAAAATAATTCTTCATATTTCTGTGAGCATATCTTGTTCAGCGATAAGCCACAAAAGGTTGTCCCGCCTTATTTCGGCGGCGTTACATACATCGAATACACATACACTGATTCAACGCTGCATCAAATCTGAACACAATTCAACCAGCACCACCACTGGACATGCATGTATGAACATGAACTTGACAATTCGGGACTCGAAGCCTCGCAGGAATCAGCTATCTCTTGTGCAATTTTCGGTTCCTAATCAGGACACCCATCGCATCCACAAAGTGCTGGTCACTACGGCCACCGATGATGGATCAAAGTGGATTCTTTTCTCAGTCTACATCTAAATACATGTAAGGAATGGTTACACGGGAATCCCCTACTAGTATTTACACACGGCCAGGCCTGGCTCTGGCCCTAGGCGACCTTGTGCGGCGCACAAGGGCCCATGGAAGGAGAGGGCCCATCTCTATGTATTCCTATGTATATTATGTGCTATTTGGCTGGAAAACAAAACTAAAATGTAAAGGCAAGCGTCCAGCAGCCCATCCGGGCATGGGAATAGACAGGTATACTTGCTAGCTAGGCGCATACGCACAATCGATCGATCAATCACTACACCATGGACCAGACATAAGGGCAGCTCTGCTGCCGGGAAAAGCCACCAACTAGGGCAATGTAACTGCCGGGAAAGGTTTTTAGCCGGCAGGTTGGCCTGCCCGCTATAACCCTGCCGGCAAAAGTCTTTGCCGGCAGGTTCATCTTTGCCGGCAGTTAGCCTGCCCTGCTAGCTCTATTATTGCCAGTAGTTCAATTCTATTCCTGGCAGGTAGGTAACATGCCAGGGATGACTTCTGCCGGCAGTTTGGACTATTCCTGGCAGTGGGGCTGCCCTGGAATGGACACAAAACCCCGTCCTTTTTTACAGCAGTATGTCAGCTCAAACGCAGAATTCCACTAAAACAAGATATTGTACAGATGTGAAATATCACATTTTCTTTATAAAGCATGGTCCATCAACAAGTCACATTGAAATGAAATACATATCCAGTGCACAAGACCATAAATACGTCACACACGGACAACAATAGTGCATAAGTATGTCTAAGACTAACAAAGCATAAATATGTCTAAGACAATGCCAGTGCCTTCATCTAGTCCATGGAGCATCCAGTACTATTTCTTGTGATGATGATCAACCTCTTGTGCTGTTAATTAACCTGAAGGAAAAAAGTGAGATGAGAGTTAATAAGCATCTACTGCAAACTATGTGCAAAAGAAAGTATGCCAACTATGAACTGTGAGCATGTAGCTCCAAAAACAAGTGCAATGTTGCAAAATAATCAGGTGAGAAATAAGAGTTAACAACCTTTTTAATTACTAGGAAAATCTGCCCGTGCGTTGCCACGGGCTTGGTTTTATTGAATATAGGTATTTAATAATGTCTATATATCCAAAAAGGCAACAAGTAATGGAAGAACATGGTGCTACAGGTATGATGAACTGAACTTATGATGGACAGTGTACTGAATTTATGAGTACCGCATCTGAATTACAAAAGTTAACTGCCATGTGAATTTGCAAGGAACTGCAATCTCAGTTTACAAGCATTGGTTCACGTGTGACCTAAAAGTAAAAAAGCATGGAGTATATGCTTATATACAGTACAAGCAATGTATTACTGGCAGTGGCAGTACTAAACAAGAAATATCTACAACATGCCCAGAGTTTTGGTTCTGATGGAGTAGTTTCGTTCAACAGGAAAGGAAATTATATATAGAAGCTATGAGGAACAGATATAACTACATATGCTAATGTACAACATGAACATATAGGAGTTTAATTTTCTACCCCAACTATACAAGTTTGTTGTTGAAATTTCTAGTGCAAGTAGACAGAACAGTGTACTGGAATCCCTTACATGATCCAGAAGAACAGGATGGCATCATACCCGGAGGAGGCGATGTCGATCATCAGGTCAAAGAAGAGGATGTCATGGATGTTGACGACAATGCCGGCGTTGTGGCTGCAGGTACATTTAAGCCAGCACAAGCAAATCATGCACAAGTAGTTCATTTAGTGCAGGAATAGTATAGCAGTAGCAAGGAGTACTACAGTTCTTCCAGTTCTTGGACACAAGCAAGGAGTGTTTCAGGAAAAGCACTGCACAAGCAAGCATTACATTTCCTAAACCGGAGTACAATTTCCGAAACAAAGAAGCTACTGGCAGTAGCAGTACCACTGAAGCTATTGGCATACTGCAATAAAATGATTGAAAAAAATCATGATACTCAAGCACTTGCAATCAACAACTTACTCCAAAAAATGGACTACAGAGCAAGCTACTCCAAGAAATGCAGTACTGCTAACAGTAGAGAGCAAGCAAGCAGGTGCATAAGATTACAGTTCAACAAGTACTCCATGTAAAATTGGAGTAGAAGATACAGACACAACCAACCAAGCAACCGTTTAACATTCAGGAAAGCAATACAGATACTACTCCATGTACTACTCGATCTGAATCAGCAACCTGAATGCTACTCCAGGAGTACGCGTTTCTGTTCGATCGAGTTGATCTGCGTATGTACCGGGTTAAGGGTGCTCTGCTCCTTGAAGCTCTCCTCCAGAAACGCGGCCTGCTCCTTGGAGAGGCGCAGCATCTTGCACGCCGAGCCGTCGTCCTCCTCGTCGCTGAGTGAGGACGACACGGCCGCCCCCGCGTCCTCTTGCTCATCGTCCGCCGCCGTCGCGTAAGCGCCCCACGCCGACGCACCGGACGACGGCGCCTGGTTCACGTCGAACCTCCGCGTCGACGCCTCCAAATGCCCTACGGAAACAGAAGAGATCGCCCCATGTTAATTCGGTGGTGATCTCAGACATGCAAAAGGCTGGCAGACTAGATTTTTCATTATTCTGGTACTATTACTATTAGTTTCAGGTGTTTTGCTACTAATAAAACTGGGGTAAGAAGAGAAGCATGGTGACCAACACATAAACTAAATTGCGGATCTGCTAACCGTGAGAGTTTCAGAGATCATGGCTACACAAATTTATATACTAAGCTTCAACATTTGATTGTTTAGAACTCAACTGTTGTTGCTCACACGACTGAGGTCACAAACAAACAGAAGAATATGGGTTCAGATTGTTGCTTCGAAGATTACATACCAAAAGGCTGGCAGTAGCACAACCAAGCAACACCAACAATTCTTGAGTGAAGTCAACACAGCCAGAATTCATCTCTAAATAAAATAAGATTTGTTGCAGTTGGGCGGTGGATCCAAATCCTATACCTGGACAGGTTGGACAAAGCTGATGCTGCCAGCCTTGACGGATATGGCTCGTGGTCGCTCCTCTCAGCTGAGCCATGTTGGCGGTAGATGGAGACAGCCACAGATGGACGCGTGCATAATGAAAACTGTACAACATTTAGATCATACGCTGCAAAAGTTGTCACTCGATTGCACAGCTTTCCTACAGAATTTCATAGACTGGGTTGTAGTCCAGACCAGCTGAGCTTGCAGCACTTGAAACGCTCGAGCCCACGTTTTACCTCTACGCAATACGGTGGTTATGGAGATATACAGAGCATATGATTGTGCACATTACATATTTTTTACTGTTCTCATACCTTAGTCTTGAGCAAGTAGCCAAGTTGGATATGAAAATCAAGAAAAACATTTCTCCAACTCGTACTGCAGTCTGCATAACTGCAACAGAGAATAAACTCACCTCATCAAGATTTGCAGCATCGGCAATGTCATCCAAGGAGACGGAGCAAGCACCAAAGCACATGAGAGACTCGGGGAGAAATTCCTGGATTGCGACAGAACATGATACATTTGTTAGGGGGAAATCCATCAGATCGTTCTGTAAAAAGCATAAGCCAAAAAGGGCAATAGGTGAAAGAAAATGGAACGAAAGGGGTACTGAAGGCGTCCTCCGTGCGGCAGTGGATGCGGACGGAGGGGCAAGGCATGGACATGTCGTAGATGGGGACGGCGGCGGTGGAGCTGGAGGGAGCCTCGTGGTCCATGCTAACCGCAACCAAGAACTAAAGGTTCAACTTCAACCAGTGCAAAACACCTACACTAAATCATATATGAGTCATCACCAGGATGAACTGGAGCATCACACGAACACCACAGACCAATAATCACATGGTTTCTATTTTCAGAGACATGCAAGCAAACTGACGAACAAAGAAATGAAGCAAATAATTCAGAAGCGGGGGTGGCCTCACCTTCTAGATGGCTGGAGCGACCAAGATTCGCAAGTGGCGGTGGCGGCAGATCCACTGCTTCCGGGCGAGAAGAAGCTTCCTACGGCCCGGAGAAGGAAATCCAGATCGACAGCTTCCGGGCGGTTGACGCGGGCGGCCGCTGCAGCTTTATCAGGCGCAGAGGGAGGAGGTCGGCCGGCGGCCAGCTTCTTTCCGGTGGGCCACCTCTCTCCTGCTGTGGAAGGACTCGACGGAGAGGAGGGATCAGCACGGGCGGCGGAGCGGGGCGGCCATGGAGGAGAGGACTACTGGCGGCGATGGAGATTGGGGATTGGTGGAGATGGGGATTGGTGGAGGCAGGCGGCGGTGGAGATGGGAGAGGACTACTGGGGCGACGGCGGGGAGGCAGAGGGCGGTGGCGGCGACGGCGGAGAGGCGAGGGGATTGTGGATCGGCGACGGCGGAGAGGCAGAGCGCGAGGGGATTGTGGATAGGGTTTGGACAGCGGCGCGAGGGGATTCCGGGAATATTCCCTCTAATTTTCGCACAGCGCGCCTAAGTTTTCGCTCGTCCCGCCAAAAAGATGTGCCGGCAGTTAAGATGATGTTTTTCCCGGCAGTTAACAATTCCCGGCAGCCAAACTGCCCTCTAAAGTCGATTTTTGCCGGCAGTTAGCTGTCCTTATGTTTGGTCCGTGGTGTAGTGAATCAATCAGATGGCCGTTCTCGCATGTTCATGTTCTCGCCCTTCCGCTTCCTCCTAGAGAGAAATTGGAAGTACCAAATGGGATCGCCTAGACGCCTAGTTTATTTTAAATTTAGTGGTTACAACACTGAAAAAAGAAAAAAAAGAAAAAGAGAACGAGAAAATAAACTGAATCACAAGAAGTTTTTTGTGAAGCACTCAAACATTATTGACGACAAACTCATTAAAATTTGGCTCTTATTTGAGATAATTAAATTAGAAGGGAATATTAGTAGTTATATTTTGCAACTCTTTTAGACTTCCTGTCGTAAGATGATATTGCTTATTCACTTAAATCAATTATTTATAGATGTTTCAAAATAAAAATGTATGATTGGGTGTAAACTTTTAACATTTTACGTCATATGCGTACATATATATTGTACCTACTAGCTAAATGCCCGTGCGTTGCAACGTGACAATAAATAAATTTATATCATTATTAATATTATGTTTCGCCAATATATAACAACGATGAGTGGATGCCGTAGATGATTTTCAGGTCCATTTCATCTTACTTGTTCAACAAAATTTAGTTTATGTAGAATGCACCTTTTGTTTTCTTAATCCTTGTAAGCCATTTTCTCATAAGTCATCTCCCCATGATTTAACTTTTTTTCCTCTGTTATCGACATAGATATATTCCTAATGTATGTTCTTTTAGGGATGGCAGAAAAAGAATGGACTTACTCCTTTATTCATTTGCAGCACCCGTCGAACTATTACCATATTTTCCTTGCTTATTGTTGAAAACTTTCCGATGTCATTAGAAAATCATCAGCGTTTCACTTGTAAGAGAAAGAAGTGGGTCATGGCTACTGCCGATGCTCTAGAACATCATGTGCGGCAGAATGTCTTAATAAGCACCCTGATAAGTTTTAAATTAATATTTAATCACAAAAGTGAGAATAAACTGCAAACTTTCTGAGATGTGTACATAATATTGGGATACTTACATGGGCATTGTAGCTGACGCACAGTTCCAAAGGTAATCGTTTGCGCTGAGTTCCTCTACACAACCTGAGGGGAGGGGAAAAATGGCTACAGAGGCTGCAAAAATAAACTTGCATGCATATGATTTGTTGGAAACAAATGTAAAAGTGCAATCATCTGTCAGTGCACCTTGGGTCCACATTAAGAGATAGTTTTGGCTTCGAATAATGCATACTAATAGTAGATGAGTAGCGGTGAATGCATATGCATAAGCACTGCATTTATGAATTCATTACTTTGTGTCCCAGTAACAAACAATAGTCAGTTAAAGAGAATGTACAACGGTATGTATCAGTTTATGCAAAATAAGTGAAAGTATTGCATCAGTTAACCCACGTAGGTCCACATAACTATAGGGATAGTCCGGCATCCTGGATGGATGCCAAAGAACCATTTATTCGAACACCTTGTCTGCAACAACATACACATATTCATCTCTCTTCATATGTGCTGCCAGCCTGCCAGCAAAATCAGAGCGAGGTAGTGAAAGCCATTAGAGAGAACATCTCAGCCACGGCTCAATGAAAAAGAGGAGCGCGGAACAATGAGCCCTGACCTCTCAGCTTTGTACGTTCTTGTCTTCCATGGGGCTCCAAAGAACCTATTTGCTCTGGCCGCAGCCTAGGGAGAAGCCGCAGATGCTTTCCGTGCGACGGTCGGTATCCAGGAACTCCACGACTTGATCGCACCCAGGTGGCGGGCACCACCGGAGCTTCATCCTCTCCTCCACATATTGCCGGATGAGAAACCCAACGTATCGGCGCTCGTCGCCTGGCCGCCTTGGTCGGCGATCTCGCCGACCAGGTGCTTCACCATGGCGACGGAAGACGAAGCAGGAACATGTCTGTCGTGTTACTCATGTACTTGGTCGTTTCGATTTCTGAAGCAACAAGCAGAACGTGTTCGAGCAGGACAGTTTTTTACGAAACGCCCGAGCGATCCGATCCAGATTTTTATACAGGCGTCCCCATGGCCGCGTGGTCAAGTATAGTTCGTCTCGGAGCAGTGCTCCTATAGGAGTATGATGAGGAGGCTTGTTCGTACAGGAATTTTCCTCTCGTACGCTGCCGCAGTTTAGCTCGAGAGGCCCGCTTAGGTTGGCCACGCACTTGCGCTGGTGTTAAACGGAAAGGCCTGCTTACGTTTTTTCTGGCCCACTTTCATCGGTTGGACTCTTGGACAGAAATATTAGCCCACTTCGACACGGACGAGCTATCGTTTTTTAGCGTGCGATGCGACGTACGTACCACGTACGTCCACTAACGATATTATATAGTAGAGATGGGGCCAATTTTTAACCTCATACTAGGGCCCTTAAAAATATAGAGCCGGCCCTGCACACGGCAGGTCTCCTATTCTCTTCCTCACCCAGCGCATCACGATCGCAGACTTCGCTGTAGGGTGGTGGACTACAAGGGTAGGACCAGAATAGGGCAGCCGCCCAAGTCCCGGACCCTCCGCCATTGGATGCGCGTTAGCGCGTACAAGCTATAGTACTACCACCCCACCACAACCGTCGGTACCCGTCGTCACCAGCAACAGCAAGTGATCATCGCCCGGCGGCCGGCACCACGCATGTCGGCTTTTCGCCACTGAATGCCGCACCTAGAATTCTAGCGGCCGATCGATCGAAGACGACGGCAGCAGCTAGCAGGCGGCCACGGGCCACCCCTCGTTGCATGTCTCTCGGCGTATTTTTTGCCAAAACTGGCCCCTGGCCCGAACTAATCTCGTTCGTATCTGGCTCTTCCAGAAAACTATGTCCGGATCTGGCCCCTGAGGTCGGCGCCAATGCAAATGGCACCGAACTTGTGCAGTTCGGCACCAGCCAAAATTTCAGCCGAGCTAGGTCAGCGCCAATGGAAATGGCGCCGAACCCATCAGGCACCAGATTTGAAATTTTGACTGGCGCCGAACTGCACAACTTCGACGCCATTTGCGTTGGCGCCGACCTCAGGGGCCAGATCCGGACATAGTTTTCCGGAAGGGCCAGATACAAGATTAGTTCGGGCCAGAGGCCAGTTTTGGCAAAAAATACTCTCTCGGCGGGGCAGCCGCCCAAGACCTGAACCGGCCCATGTGGCCCCCTTGGCTTTGTCGGGCGGCAACACTGCTCGATCGGCTTGTTGTAGCCCCGAGCAGTCGAGCACTGTGCCGGATCAGAGAAGCTTGATGCTTGCTGACACGAAAGAGTTTGTTTCTTTTGTGCACCAGTGCAAGTGTAACAGTATAATACACCAATGATAATAGATAACTTCGGGTGGCTAATTCCAGTTCAAGATTGTACACCCTCCATTTCTAAATATATAATGTTTTAACTCTTCTTAGTATTCTCATATTCGTATGTGTTTAGAACTTACTTTAATCTTTACGTAGTTCATAGTGCAATATCTAAAACATCTTATAATTACGAATAGGGGGAGTAGTTGTTAGTGTTGGTTTACATGTTATGATTATAGTTTTAGGTTCTATTATGAATCTTCAGAAATTTAAGTCTAGCATGAAAGAGATATACTTACTTTTGCACATGGACTTTCATATGATGCGCCGGTATCCAGTATCGGTAGATAACTCTGATTTCCCGCGGACCTAGACACAATACATAAGTGTACATTTTACAATGTTAACTTAAATTCAAACATAGCATGGGAAAAAGAAAGCAGAATCGCCTATGAGTAGGAGCCAACTGTATTCCCATTAAAATTGGTTTGTGTAACTAGCCCATCATAAATATCTTAAGTTTACTCTTGAGCTGTTTCACATGTGTTGGATCTGAAATTTAGTAACACGCTACATGCATGCATTATACATGTTGTGGCGACTATGGTCTCATCTTCAGAATTTGTCAAACACTTCTAAACAAGTTAAATGAGGCTAGGTACATCACCCGCATTACACTCTTGGTGCAACCCAAACTAGTTTGGAATGAATGTTTGTACATATTTAGTCTTTAATTCGTAGTAGGATTGTATACGACTGAGACACCCGTCGAAGGTAAACAAAGTTGGCCATTGGCCATTACCTGCGAACTCCACTTTCAACAACGGTGTAGCCTAAGGCCTCGTTTGGGAGCTCTGTGATTTTGAAGTATCCGAAGAATACTTTGGTTTTTAGAGATATTGAAGTATCAAACACTTTTAGTTGTCTGGCTCCAGTCAAATTGAAGTTTTGTATACTTCAATATCTAGAAAACTACACTATTTTTAATATATATGAAAATGAGGGCTGGACCTCTTTTTCCAATACTGAACTATTTGTTCACTAGGCATAAGAATACTGTATTTTTTGAATACTTGGATTTCAAATATTTCACTGCCAAACTAAGCCTAAGTCCATTTCATTCCATCTCAAAAACATTTATCTTGTTTGATGAAAAAAGTCACCTTCCCTTCAAACATGATACAAGCTATAGGTGAGAGAGTAATAAGCAGTAAATTGCACAAACAAACATCTATTGGGGTCATCACACCAGAAAAAATATGGAGATTTTATAATAAAAACATTGAAAAGCGGACTATTAGGTTTTTGTAGAAGATGTGAAGAAAAGGTTAGTGGATGACAGGTGGGGACAGTTAGGTACTGTAGCGGAGAACAGTAAACATGTTTCTGTAGCTAACTACAGGGAATCAATGTGGGAGCCCAAATCTTCTCAATCTTAATATAGTTAGGTAATTTGCACAATTTACGAATTTCCCTTCAACGTTTTTTTGGTGGCCAGTTCTCTTTTTTTTGGTTGGTTTGTGGTAGCTAATCACGTGTTCCACGCGATTGTTGGCCAGTTCTCTGTTTTCTTTTTTTTGATAATCGGCCACTTCTCTGTTGAGTCAATCCTTTCCAATGCTGGCGTAACAACTACAGTAGTTCCAGCCCAAGATGATCCATCAAACAACCCAACATCACAAGGCCCATAGAGACCCAAATCCACACACGCTGACCGATTCATCCAAACCGACATCGAGAAGCCTTTCACGTCCCCTCGCCCTCGACTGATTCCCCATCGCAAATTGGCAAAATTCCCCATCGCCCAAGCCGACCTAATCGGCGATCCGTCCGTCGCCATGTCCCGCACGGGGAGCCGCCTCGCCTCCGCCGTGGTGCGCCTCCCGGGCCGCTCCAGGGTCTCCGCCTCGCCCTCCCCTCGCCGCCGCTCCCTCTCCCCGTCGCCCTCCCCGCGCCGCAACCGCCGCCGCGACCGCTCCCCCGTCCCCTCCCGCGACCGCCGGTCCCCCGCCCCCTATCGCGACCGCCGCCGCGACAGGTCCCCCAGCCCCTACCGCGAGCGGCGGCGCGACCGCTCCCCTAGCCCCTTCCGCGACCGCCGCCGCCAGTGGTCGCCCTACCACAATGACCGCGGCCGGGACATGGATCGGGACCGGAAGCCCCCCGTGCGCCGTGGCGACGGCGGGGGCGGTGAGTGGTCCGCCTCCGACGACGACGACGAGGAGCTCAAGGGGCTCAGCTACTTCGAGTACCGCTGCGCCAAGCGCCAGAAGCTCCGCAAAAACCTGAAGCGGTGCATCTGGAAGATCACGCCCAGCCCCCCTCGGCGCGACGACGAGGCCGACGAGTACCGTTACAGCGACGAGGAGAAGGAGGAGGAGAAGAAGGAATCGCCCAAGAAGGACTCGTCTGATAAGAGCGGCGATGAGGAGAAGAAGAAGAGTTCGTCTGAATCTGAGTCTGGTGAGTCTGGTAGTTTATCCGATTCCAGCGAATCATATCATTCTAGGAAGAAGAAGAAAGGGCGTAAGAGCAGGCATCGCAGCAGCAAGCGTAGTAGCCGGCGTGCCCATTGTCGCCGCCGCTCGTCTGATATAGGAAGTGAAAGTGATGAGGATTCTGAGGGTTCTTCTGGTTCGGAGGACTCTAAGGATAGGAGGAGGAGGAAGCGATCACGGAAGCACAGGAAGTCTAAGAGGAGGGGACGGAGCTCCAGGAGGAAGAAGAGCAAGAGCCTGGATGTACCCTCTGATGGGAGCTCTGAGGAGGTGGAGGCTTCAGGCTCTAGCCCTATCTCTATGGACAGGAAGAAGTCGGACAAGAGCTCAAGGAAGAAGAGGAGCAAGGAGTCTGATTCTGAAGATTCGATCCCTGCTGATGCCGCTGCCATCGCTGATGACAAGGAAGTTGAAAGCGCAGATGTGCCAGAGATTGACCCAGAGGCAATTAAGTTCAAGGAAATGCTCGAGGCTCAGAAGAAGGCTGCGTTGGAGAATGAGATGCCGGTTGGACCGATGCCACTCCCGCGTGCAGATGGTCATATTAGCTATGGTGGTGCACTGAGACCTGGTGAAGGTGATGCTATTGCACAGTATGTGCAGCAGGGGAAGCGTATCCCACGGCGTGGTGAGGTTGGTCTGTCTGCAGATGAGATTCAGAAGTTTGAAGATTTGGGCTATGTGATGAGTGGGAGTAGGCACCAGAGGATGAATGCTATCCGTATAAGGAAGGAAAACCAGGTTTATAGTGCAGAGGATAAGAGGGCGCTGGCCATGTTTAACTACGAGGAGAAGTCAAAGAGAGAGCACAAAGTTATGGCTGATTTGCAGCGCTTGGTTTCGAGAACCATTGGCGAGGAGACAGGACCTTCACATGACCCATTTGCTGCTACAGATGACTGAGTAATTATTTCTAGCTATTTTACAAAGAAATGGTTGCCACTATTAGTTATGCATGTTTTCCCCGTTGTTCCTATAGTACTAGTGAGATATCGAATTTGCATTTTTGCAACTTCTGTTTTGTATCGACCGTACTTAGCTTACAATTCTTATCATCCTACATGTTGGATCTGTGTTCATGATATCTGCTATGTTTGTCAAGTTGATTTATTTGCCATACTATGATTTGTCCAAGATTTATTCTGATGATAAGATAGAATGGGCAAAAGAATTTGGTATTTGTGTGTGTTAAAAGACAGAACAGATATGCATAAGTTAGTATCGCTAGGATCAGTAAGTATATGCTCGTAACGTACAAAAGTGCTTTGTGAATCCTCCGCCTCCGCCAGTAAGGATTTAAAAAAAAAGATCTATTTATCCAAACAAACTTTTGTATCGTCTACATTTGAGTTTATTTGTCTTGTGATCATCAAAGTATGTATATCATGTGGAACATGATTGTGTTTTAGATTGACCAACTAGCCTGGATCCTTGTTTTTCTGTATTTCATATGGGTTTTGTAGTAAAGCAACCATCGATTGCAAGATTCAAATCTGTTGAAAGTAAAAAACTGTCCACCCATGACAGTTCTGTCGCAGCTAGATAAATTGAAGGTAGTAACACATAGTTTAAGATCAGTTAGCAATGTGCTTTAGTTAGGATGTTACTTCAGAAACGTTAGTGACTTAACCGGATAATTGATTTTGTTCGTAGAGATATTCATTCATCCGGCTATAGGTTGGTAATTGCACGTTGCAAACTGGATGCATGCACCTTCTTGAAAAGCAGCTGAGACTGGTTAAGAACTTATTTATAAACTGCGCAAGTAGACTTGAGAAATCATTTATGTGCTTTGCTACGGTGCTATCATTCGTTTATCAGAAGTTGCTGACTGTTGTCAATTGATGCTTCCTATGACATACAGCATATTCAGTATGATAAATGATTATGGATACCATTTCTATCTTTGCACGATCAGCATTTGATCCACGCAGCAATTTATTTTGGAAACTGTAGAAACAATAGCTGATTCCCATCACCAGCCTTTGTGGAAAATTGGTTTGTCCTCAAACAAAAGCGCTGATGCATTTAGCTGCACATAAATGATTATGGATACCATTTCTATCTTTGCACGATCAACATTTGATCCACGCAGCAATTTATTTTGGAAACTGTAGAAACAATAACTGATTCACATCACCAGCCTTTGTGGAAAATTGAAGTTCGTCCTCAAACAAAAGCCTTGATGCATTTAGCTGCACGTATTAGTCATTTTATAGAGTCTGCCATCTGGAGGATTGATCACAGGGTGAAGCTGACTGACTCACAGCCCGAAGAAAGGACAATACATGGCCGAAGCATCTAGTTTAGCAAGACCATTTTATCTTCTGTAGGTGGTGTTATCTTGCTGTAGTAGGCCTGATTACCGTGGCGTTTTGCGAAGCGTTTGGACAGAGTGTGTTATGTTACGTAATGGTTTCTTTCGAATAGGTTGTGTGATGACAGATGCTCTTTTGGATGTCCAGAAGTTTCTCTAGAATCGACCTTTTTTATAAAGTTTGTGACCAAAAATTAAGGATTCACTTGAGAGCGGCTTGAGGGAGAGCAGTTTTGGCTTGAGGGAGAGCTAATATTGAATTTCCGCTTGATCATGGCTATATTGCTGCACTTTCTCCAATCTGATTTCATCGATCAGTTGTCATATTATTTACCTGCATGATTGCTAACAAGCTTGAACTGAATTTTATTGCGCAGAACTGAATTATAAGATAATCCTTTTAAACGATGAAAAAATTACACAACTGACATAATCTGTTGAGTAGTCTCTACTAATGGCCAGAGATGAAACCAACTACTCGCTCCATGAGAGCCACCGCCTCGGGTTCGCCGTGGTCGTCGACGAAGAAGCAGTGCCCTTTGCCTTCAGACTCGAACCACTCCACGTCCCCGCGCCACCGCTGGACTTCACAGCCTCGTTGTACGACCGGTCCCTCGACAGCCTCTCGTCCTCCGACGCCGCGCACACCAGCATCCTCTCGCACGGTAGCGTGCTCAGGCTCGGTGCGCCGGCGGCCAGCGGGTTCATCCGCGGATCGTCCAGCCCGCCCCTCGCGCCAGGGAAGATGACGGTCCACCTTTTCTGGACACTCACCCTGTATTCCTCTTTCTCCGTGGCCAATTTCACTTCGCCGCTGAACGAAGGGTGGGGAGCAAGATGGCGCCCTCGATGCGCGCCTGCCCGACGGCGGTAGCGGGCAGACCAGTCAGACCGGCGGCGATGGCCATGTTGTGGGCTATGTTCCCGCCGGCGCTGCAGCCGGCCAGGAAGACGCGGCCGAGATCTCCGTGCTCGGACAGCCACGGGTCGCCGGCGGACACCGCCCAGTTGAGCGCGGCCCAGCAGTCGTCGTAGGCCGCCGGGAGCGGGTGCTCGGGAGCGAGACGGTAGTTGACGGAGACGACGAGGGCGCGCGCGTCGCCGGCTAGCGAGTTCACGTAGAAGTGTTGGCCAGGATAGCCGGCTGACCCGACCATAAAAAAGCCTCCGTGGAAGAAGACGACGACCGGGAGCTTCGTCGTGACCACTTTGGCGGTGGTATCGTCGGGTTCCGCAGCCGCGATGTCTGGTAGGTAGATGCTGACGGAGGCACCGGTGGCGGCGTCGATCACGACGTCTTTGGAGGTGACGCCGGTGTTGGCGTCGAAGCCGGCGGCACGGTCTCCATCCCGGCCAGACGGGCGACGTGGCCGTCCTTGTATAGTCGGAAGCAGCCGGTCTCAACAAGGATCTCTATGCTCCGGGAATCCATTGTCCAGCGCCTGCCAAGCTCTCGATCGGCGCAAGCCGCAGAGCTGCGCCGGTTGTGAGCAAGAACAGGCCAGCAGGGGCCGACCAGGACATGTGAGGCCAAGAGGATTCAGTTTATCCTTTGAGTGCACTTAAAGGTCTTGGGATGACGCATGCCGGTAAATTAGAGTCCAGTTGATGCCATCGGTGAGTTCATTGGCTGTTAGCCAGTACACGCAAGCTCCTATCGGTTCAGATGGACACGTCCTTCTCCACCGGCGGGAGCACGTCAGGCCAGGTTTCCACGTTTCGCCGCTGTTTTCTCCTCTGAACTTTTGTGTAGAGTGGAATGCTATTTACAAATGTTTTTTCTTTTTTCATGGTAATACGATTCTCATTGATAAATAAAAAACAAGATACACAATACGTAGACACCGATCTTATAGATCTGAAAAGGTAGCATAAAACAATGTGACAAACCAACGCCTATCCATCTTCTTCGATGCCACCGTAGCCGCCACCAAAGAGAAACAAACATATCACCTCTTCACCCAAGCTCAACACGGCTCCATCGCTGATTATCAGCTTTTCGGACATCCAAAGTAGTTTGTCATAAGACAAACCATCATCGTTGAAAGAATCAGACATGGGCAGCACGACCCCGGATACGCCATCAAACTTCAGCACTGGCAGCCCCGCACGACGACGTCGGAGTAGGGAACCAGAACCGTCAACCTCCAACCACGAACCCACCACAAGGTGCATCATCTTCTAGCTGTCACCAGTGCACCGTCTGCACGTACTCCTGTACGAATCCTCTCTGCTCTACCATGGCGCCGGAGACAACTGCGCTGCAACGGGGACAAAGCAGGAGGAAAAACCCATCTGATGGAGTCGCCGCCGCCGCCTCGCCGACACCATCCATGTACCCTACAACACACAGTGCCACCAACTCCGAGCTGCCGCCATGAAGGACAATACCGGTGTGGGAGTAGAGTTGAGGCAGATTTATTTGCCCGGGCCCCGCTCCCACCACTCCAACGACGCACCATGATAGAAAACTCCTAACCCTAATTACCATGCAAAAAACAGGGTCCCCTCACTCCTGCCGCCGGAGTGGCTGTCGGAGAATGATCCCCGTGAACCAGGAAACGAAGGGGATGAACACGACACTTAACAACTCTCTCGTCAACCTCGGCGACCAAGCACGGCGAGCTCGACGACACGCATCACGACAGAGATGGACACCAGCTCGTACCCAGGTTCAGGCCCTCCGCGAGGAGTAAAGACCCTACTTCCTGCTATGTGATATTGCACTGCTTCGCGAGGTTACAGTACAGAGGTGCTTGCCGAGGGCAAAGCTTACAACGATGGCAGAGCTTCCTTTGAGTGGAAGCTCTCCTCTCTCAGTGGCCTAGTAGACTTGGGTTTGTGGAAGATCGATCCCCTCCTCCAGTGGTGCTCCCCCTCCTTTTATAGGCACAGGGGTGGAAGCTAGGGTTCCTCCATGGCGCCAGTCTAGGAGGGCGGCGCACCCTTTGTCCAGGGGTCGTGGACGAGGTCCACCGTCGTCGGTCTTGCTGGTCTTCATCAGACTCTGCCGTCGTCCGGTCAGAGCGGTGGTCGGTGCTCCAGAGGTCTGTGGTGTCACCTCGATGATGTCACCGTTGGAGCGGAGCGGCAGTGTGTCCCTTTAGCACCGGAGTAGCATGCTTGGTAATCCTCCTCTTCTAAGGCAGCTTTGTTGCCCTCCTTTAAGCACGGGAATGGCAACTTTGGCTTGTTTGTCACCGTGCGCAGGCGCGCGCGTCATCCTGCAGCGGAGTGCAGGTTCCATGTGCGTCCTGCCAGGATGGCAGAAACTCACCAGGCACTTCGAGTGCTACGCCACCCTGAGAGGGAAAAAAGGTCTCCCGAGGAGGTCCCCGACTCGTGGTGACTTAGTCGTTTTCGTCAGCGCATAAGCCCCCGCGAGGGGCGAGGCCTCGCGGGGCTCGCCAGGCGTCGCGGCCCAGTCCTTAGTCGTCTTCCGCTCCTGGGTGTCCGGGGCCAGAAGGGTCGGCCCATGATACCCTGGTTTTCATTGGGCCGACAGTAGCCCCCGGGCCCGCGATGGTGACGATGCGGCCCATGTGCGCAGGCGAAGCGTCGGGGGTCCAATAGCCGTTCTGGGCTGGGACATGCGCCGAGCGGTTATAACCTGGGGGGTCGCCTCGACTTCTTCGGTGTCCCGGTCGTGACGGTGGCCCCACCACGTCTGACGAAACCGCTACACGCGGAGGTTAAGGGCATAGGTACAGGCGCGATTCCCCATCACTCTCCCCGCTCCTCCTTGTCTCTTCCCCCTTGCGCCTCAGTCCCTCCGAAACTTCGCCGCCGCCAAGATGTCGCCGAAGAAGGCTTCCGCCACGCAGAAGAGGAAGGCCGCGGCCACGTCCGACGAAGGTACCTCGGCAGGGCAAGGCCGCGCGCGGAAACCCGCCTTGCTGGATAGCCGCATGCGGACCCTTGAGAAACTGGAGGGGGTGCGATTCATGGCCTCCTCCTATTTCAGCGAGCGGGGAAAAACGAGGCTTCGTCCACGGGGTTCCCCCGGAGGGCAAGGCGCTCCCTTCTACCCCATCTTCCTCCATAATCTGTATGCGGGGCTTGTCCCCCCTTTCTCCGAGTTCTTCATCGCCATCCTGAAGCACTACCAGATCCATGTGCTTCACCTCCAGCCCAACTCCATCCTCATCCTCTCCATCTTCGCCTACTTCTTCGAGGCGTACGTTGGGGTCATGCCCTCGGTGGACCTCTTTCGTAACTTCTTCGCCCTGCGCTTCACAGCATCCTCTGAGACCACGGGCTGCGTCTCCTTTCGAATCACCGACGACATGGCAAATTGTTACATCCCCATCGCCTGGAAGGGCACCGTTCCCATTACAAGCATAACGAAGAAGGTGGAGGACTTCCATAGGCGGTGGTTCTATGTGGAGATCTCAGAGGGTTCTCCCACTTCGAGGTGCCAGCGGGGCCCTCGGTGAAGCGCGATGGTTGGGGCAGCCTCCCTTTGAGCCATGCTTCCCTCGTCCCCATGGAGGAGCGTCTCGCCGAGGTCCGCACGCACGGCGTCACCGGCCAAATGGTGACCAGGGACTTCATCATGCGGCGCATCGCTCCGCTTCAGTCCCATGTGAAGCCCATGTGGCTGTACGCAGGGAGGTCGGACAAGATGCGCCTTGGCCACGCTAGCTTGAAGGCAGAGGTGGTGAGGGGAGTCCTGAACATCCTCTTCACAGCTCCCGATATCCCCGAGCCGTCGGGCAAACTCGCCAGGCCATTGCACCGCCTGGAGATGCCGGAGCGCCTCGAGCGCCTGACGCCGATGCCGGATTTTTCGGCGTGGGGCCTGCTCTCGACGCGGAGGGAGAGACCCGCTGAGGCCTCCATTCAAGCGGCTCCGGTCGGGCCGGTCGAGGGGGAAGGAGAGGCCTCGGGGTCTTCTTCGGGCTCCACCACTGATGACGAAGGGTCCCGGGAGGACACCAGGTCTCCAGGAGAGGACGCGGGCCCTCTGCCGGCGGCTGAGCCGGCTGCGGGGGTTCTGGATGTCTCGTCGGGAGACGAGGAGCTTGACGAGAGCTCCTTCTTCGTTGCTCCATCGCAACGTGTAG
Source organism: Poa pratensis (assembly GCA_947311845.1). Classification (NCBI taxonomy): domain Eukaryota; kingdom Viridiplantae; phylum Streptophyta; class Magnoliopsida; order Poales; family Poaceae; genus Poa; species Poa pratensis. The sequence continues at coordinate 20,743,163 of CAMZMU010000074.1, read as the reverse complement.
AAGATGACGACGATGAAGGGGGGGTCCTCGGAAGAATCTCTTCCACCCCGTCGTGAGTCTTGCTCGAAGGTGATCCACGATCCTTCTCCCAGGGCCCTTCCGGGGACTCCTCCAGAGGGGGAGGTCGAGGAGGCTCCGGAGGTGGCTAAAACCAAAGCCCCCCGGCCGCGACGTGAGAAGAAAAGGAAATGGGTGGATGTGGCGGCGTAAGTTCCTTTCTTCCTTCTCTGATTCCGCCACAACTGTCAATGTCTTCTCCGGTCGTCTCCTGACTTTCCTTCTCTCCAGATCCTCAACGGGACAGCCGCGGAGGCGGCTTCGCAAGCTGGGGGAGGTGTCGGCGCCTGCAGGAGCGCCCGCTGCTCCCGAGCCCGAGAGGTCTCCCGACGCGGGGGGAGGCCGTGGAGGAGGAGAAAAGGCCAGCGGGTCCCCTCCTATGTGCCCCGCCAGTTCCCCTGCGCGAGAGGAGGTCATAGGGGAAGAAGAGGCGGAGGAGCCTGGGGAGGAAAAACCGGAGGCGGCCAGGGGGATGCCAGCTCCGCGATGGAGGACGAGGCCCCGCCGCCATCTCCTGCGCAGGAGGGCTCGGGATCAGTCAAGATGCACTCCGGGACTGCAGCGCCGACGACTTCGGCAGCCCCTGGGCCCGTCTTGGCTGGGACCATGGCGGGGCAAGATGGCGGGACTGTCGGAGAGGAGGACGTCCCGCCTGCTCAGGGAGACATTGGCGCTAGCAACAGGAGCCCTGCGAGTTCCCGGGAATGTCCTGAGGCCGCCCCGCACCCCTGCGGCGTAGCCCCCAGTCCCTCGCCTGGTGCTGGTGCCGACGGTCTGTCCGCAGACTCCTGGGCCATGGTTCCCGGCGGAGTCCAGCGTGACGCCGTTCGCCGCGAGGTCTTCTTCCGCGGGTGAGGGAAATGCTCAGCGGCCTCGAAGTCGTTCTTATCAACGACGAGCGCATCCGCGAGGCGGACCACCTGAGCCTGGCACAGGGGTGGGCTAACCTCCAGGTGGCGGTCGATCATTGCCGCCGCGAGGGCGAGACCGCGCTTGCAGAGGCGCGGCAGTTCACCACGGAGATGCGCTCCAGCGTGATAGAAGAATCCGAGGAGGTCCTCGCGGAATTGGCGACCAAGCGCGCGGAGCTGCAGGCGGAGACCGAAGCCAAGTACCGGGAGCTTTTAGCCCGCGAGACTGCTGTTGCTTCCAGGCTCCAGGAGATTTTGTCCCGCGAAGCAGAGGTCGCCGTCCGGGAAGCGGAAACCGCTACCAAGCTTCAAGACCTTTCTGTGAGCGAGAGGAAAATTGTCGCCGAGTCGGAGGCCGTGCAGAGGAGCCTAGAGAACTTCCGCACGGCCTTGAATGCCCGCGAGGAGGGGTTGCGCCAGCGCAAAGGCGACGCCAAGCAGTTGGAAAGGGATCTCTCCGCGGCGAAGCTGCAGCTTGAGGGTCATGAGGCTAGGGTGACCTCCGCCGAGGCGTTGCAGGAAGAACATCGCGGCGTGATGGCGTCTTTGGTGGCCGATGCGCGTGCTGTAACAGAACATCTGGGCGCTGACGTCCCTGACCTCGCCATCGATGGAGGCGCCGGCGTGCAAACCCACTTGAGCTTCTTCGGGAAGCTTATGTCAAACTTCTTGCGAACCGCGACAAGCTTGGATACTCGCTTTGAGGAGGAGAGCCGCAAGCTCCTCACAGTCGCCATTGGCCGGGTCTTTGCCAACCTCCGGCGCCTCCAGCACCTCCAGCCCTCCTTCGACTTCCTGAACGTGACAGAACCTCTTGAGGGGCCAGACGCCACGGAGGTGCAGGCCAAGGTGAAGCAAGATGTGGCCGCTTATGTCAAACGCTTCGAGGCAGTGGATGATGATGAAAGCACCGAGGCAGACAAAGAAGGCTCCCAGGGTGAGAAGCTTGAAGGGGAGGCTTGAACTTGATCCTTGCGGCGGGATGTGCCTGCAAGACATTTACCCAGTAGGTTATGTTTTGTATAAAACCAGTAAGATACCTTTTATTGTTCCGGCGTGCGCTTCTCTCATGAGACGTTTACCGCCTGTCCGTGACTTCCTATTTTTCCTCGGTAGACCTTTCCTTGGTTGTGGGCGTCTTGTTTCCTGCGCAACAAGAAGAGAGGATGCCTCCACGGGTGTTTGATCTCACGCGCGCCCATGGGCTTCCTTACGCGCACCTCGCGAGGAAAGACGAGCACCAAAGTCCTTGGTGAGGTGACACGCGTGGGAGAGTCCCCACATGCCAGAGCTCTTGACCCTTTGGATTTTTCGATGTGCTGGGATGCTCCCGAGGCACAGTCACCGTGCCCAGCCCCCGCTCGCGAGGTGTGTGTTAGAAGAAAAAGGGCGTGGGTGAAAAGTGGAAAAATAACGGCTTACCGGAGTAATATTACAAAAAGGGGGCGCAGATGCGCCTTGTGCCAGAAGGCAAGGGTTTTTTATACTTGGAGTAGCCAAGTTACACTTCGCCATGTCGAGGCATGGGTATTTTTATGCTTGGAGTAGCCAAGTTACAACCAACCATGTCCGGGCATGGGGTTCCACAGGATGTGGCTGAGTCTTCTCGCGGCCCGAGGCGACGCGTGGTAGAGAGAGAGCTCAGTTGGAGAGGCCCTCGGAGAGGGAAAAGCTTTTGTGAAGCTTGAGGAGGTGGCGTCTCGAGCGTCCCTCGAGAGACAAAAAATGTCTGAGGTTACTTCGGGTCACGGGTAGAATTTGCGGAGATGTTGTATATTCCACGGGTTTTTGACGGGTATGCTGTCTTGCGTCTCCAGCCGTGCCGCTCCAGGCCTGGCGACGTGCGTGACCCGGTAGGGTCCTTCCCACGGGCGAGAGCTTGTGGAGGCCTTCTCTGGAGAGTATTCTTCTGAGGACCAGTGTGGCACCCCCTTCTGGCACAACTTGTCAGAAGGGCGGTCACCCCGTGCGCCAGCCCAAGATATCTGGCCGCACGTTAGGACAATGCAACATAGCGGAAATCATTACACAATCAGGCACAAAGTGCTACAAAAGGGTTTACAAGGCCATCGAGGCATTACAAAATACCAAGCCAAGCATAGCCCAACTTAGAGTTTTAACTGGCAGCGGAAGACATAAATGAGGCAACGGCTTGGAGCGGCTCCACTCCACAGGTATCTGGCTGGACTACTGATCCTAGCACGCTTCTGCTCCTTGTCCTTGCTAAGGTGGAAGTTGAGTCCTTGCCAAAATCTGGCCACAATCACAAGGCCCGTGAGTACATTATTATGCACTCAGCAAATATCGCCCCTCACCACAAACAATCCAACAATCATGCAACAAGGTATACACTGGAAATAAAATCCTACAACAGGTCAAGGTGTACTCTAGATACGTGACATAAAAGTAGCATGACATTGACAACCAAACATGTCATAAGAAAGCAACGGGGGTATCACCAGTACAGAGTCCAATCCAGGTGGGGTTGGATCGTGTACCGGCAATCATACAAAGGACTTACCTGCGACGAGTAAATGAGTGTACCAGTTGGTACCAAATAATACACAACAGCACCTGTGATCACTGCTAAGCCCACTGGCCTCATCATTTCACTCTGGGCACGCACGGTTGATGTGGGCTCTGGCCTAACTATAGGCTCCCCAACGCATCACACCGCCATCCCTAAACTTGGTTCACAATCACATCTCAAGTAACATTCCCTGCATCAACTTATTGTACACTAGTCAGCTACACGTGCTTTGCACGTTAAAAACAGGGTGCACAATCTTCCCTAATTCTGACACAAATAGCATTACAGAGCATCAAGTGTTGAAAATTTGTGCGTGCACTAATGTAAATTGATTCCTCACATACGCTTGGATATACTTCAACTTTGCACGTCTTATTTCTGTAATTTTTCTGGCTACCTACAAAATCTCTCTTCATTAAATTCATATTCTCGTCCATGTGTCACCCGTATGTATTCACTGCCTCGCCAGTACACGCGGCTGAACACGCACATAGTCTCTTTTTTTTAGCATAACACTCACATGCAGTCATGCATACACGACTCGTTTTTTTACTGGACTTGTTTGGGCTCTGACTATCTCTGATGCATTGCACCTTGTCAAGAGATCAATATTGAATATAGGCCCAGCCAGCGGTGGCACACTCCACACGGGCCGTAAGTTTCCGCCGAGTGCAACAGGCATCGCTGGCGGCTGGAGTAAACTCCTGGATGTTTCTAGAATGAAGTAGAGAAAGATAGGTGCTACTGTAGCTGCGAATCCCAGTGTCCTAGGCCGTCGGATGGTGTCCAATCAACGGTACAAGTTGCACTACGACGATTGAACTCAAACTTTCAAAATTGGTACACTATATAGGAGTATAGATTTAGTGAAATCAGGTTGTTCATCTTTCTTTCAACCAGAACTTATGTTTAACCTCCTGACTCGACAAAGACAATAGTGTGACCGACACTGAACTGTTGTTCCATAACCTTGGAACTAGGCTAGATATCCAGATTTACACTCTCGAGAGGTTGCAATACTTCACTCATCCAAGTGGATCATTAACAACCGGTACTTTAGGATCACATCCATAAGACGGTCTGATACACTCACTCAACCGTTCACGCCATCAAGACACTCCCTATATAGCCACCGACATAACTATATGCCTTATGCAGAAGTGAATCCGGCACGTCCCCAACCCATGAGCGACGCCTAGCTCCGGAACCTTCGCAAGACTAGCCCCGACCAACTATGGTAACCGACTAGACTTGCCAAAAAGGGTGGCATCAAAGGAGGCTCAATAGGATTACGTAGGTCAAGTCTCGCCCATGTGAGCGACAGTGGTAGTGCTTTCGATGTTCAGATTAGTGGCACTATGGACTGACCCTATCGAAGTTTGGAGGGGTGTTTCATTTAATCAAGTTTCATCATAACAAGTCCAAACAACAGAGGGTTAGTCCAACACAACAATCACAATATCATAATAATATATCAAACAACAAGACATTAGCGACATCATAATTCAAGCAATAGTTTGTTTGTATTAACTGCGTGACTATGGCGGTTCCTCCAGCCGGCGTCACCACAGATCAATTACGAATTATGGTTTGGTCGGTTTGCGTCGACCGGGTGACTATCGTGGCGATCCCGCCAACAAGCGCCACCACAGATCGACTAGTTGGTTAGAGTCGACCGGGTGACTATCGCGGCGATCCCGCCAACAAGCGCCACCATAGATCAACTACAAAATATAGCTTAGTTGGTTTGATCGGATGACTGTCGTGGTTCCTCCAGCCAGCGCCCTCGCAGATTAATTACAAAGTTGGTGAGGCATGTAGCCTCCAAACAATGAACCGAAAAGAAATCATAAGAAAAAAAGCATCCATTCCACTCGAGGATTAACCTGACGTGGTGTCAGCAATCTTGGCAAAAAGAACCAAATGGAAAGTCAGCTCCCAAGCGTCGCAGTCCGGGTGGCTTACGCCAACCATATTTGACGGAGGGATAAGAAGCAAATAACTCTTTTGGCAAATGCCCCCAACTCCGAGGATCATAAGACGACATTCGTCCGCTCCTCACCTCGGCGAAGAAGAAGCAAACAATCATATGGACACATGTTTTATAGTTGTTTATTTAGAGGGTTCGACAAAGCCACGCAAGTGCGAGGCACACAGATAATTCACACGTCATTCTAATGCATACATGGATGATGAATAAAATACGGCAGGAGCAACATTCGAAGTAACATATCGAACACAACAATAGCAGACCGACATAATATATACCGAACGCGGACAAATATAATCACTAGGCAAGGCAATAAGCAAACAACAAACAACATTGCGGGACGGCTCATAGCAAGGGGTTAGCTTGCCTCCGAAGATCGACACCGTTTTGGCTTGGAGGGTCACGGACACGTCACGGGTCAGGGGCTCGGTCTGCCGGTACCGCGGAATACCCTACGCACGCATACAAGGTGCTGAGAATACAAGTATTTTACAAAAATGTAAAACTTATACTACTGGACAGATCGTCTCAAACTAAGAATTTACAAATTTGATTCACGTCGAACGGAGCTACGGATCAAAAGATATTGACGTGCGACAGATAGTTATTTGCTGCTCACCAGGAAAAAAATAAACTGCGCAGGAAAAAAAACAGCACGGGCTGCTCCGTCGCGCGACTGGGCCGCAGATGGGCCTGCCGGCCTGCTTGGGCTGCGCTGTGCACTGGGCTGGTTGCGCACTCTCTGAAAGGCGTCTTCCAGAGGGGAAGACGGAAATCACGAAATACGTTTCCACTTCGCTGACGTGGCCGCTGGGCCAGCGCGGGACCCGCGGGTCGGCGTCACAAGGCGCCATGCTGGCGCCACGTCGGCGGCTTCTTCTTCCCCGCGTTGACCACGCTCGGGAGCGCCTTGCGCGGCTCGGGCCGGCTCGGCCGCCGCCTGCCGCCGCCGCCCTGGTGCGTGCCGCCGGCCGCCGTGATGCGGGCATGACCGCCCCGATGCGCCGCCTCTGACGAGGTCGGCCACGGGCATGGGGATCCCCGGGGACGCCGCCACGGAAGGGTGCCGGGCGAGCTCGCCGCCGGTGATCCCCGGACGGAAACGAGGCTTCGGGCCACCATTTCGCACAAGGAGTTGTCCGGGAGCAAGAGGGGACCTAGGGGGAACTCCTCCACGGCTTGAATCGAGGGAGGGCTCGGCGTGGAGCTCGCCGTGGTCAGCGGACCGACGGCGTCGTCCATGGCCGGAATGGAGCAGGGCTCCGCCCTCTCGTGGCTAGAGGAGCAGAGGGGCTCCAGGAGGGGGAGAGTGAGGGTGCTGGGGTGCGAGAAGCTTGAGTTGCTCTCCACGGTTCCGAGGGAAGGAGGAGAAAATGGGAGGAGGAGGGGGATGCATGGGAGAGCTTTGCCATTTATCTTCCAAGCCCTGTGCTGTCGGTGGAGAAGATAAGAAGGGGAGCTGGTGCACAGGGAGGGCACGAGGTGCACTGCAGCACACTGATTAGGCACCGTCCACAGCAGTAATCGGGGTTTAGGGTCTAAGCAAAGCGCGCGTCCTGGACGCGACACGGGCGGCATCGTCGCATTGCCGGTGACTCGGGGCTCCAAACGCGATGGGGTTTTCACCACTGCATGCCAAAATCAAAACTCCACAACTTTGGTGACTAAAGTTTTTGCAAATTCGAAACTTCGTGCGACTAGAACTTTTGAAAAACAGTACTGGTCCAAATGGAAAAAGGTTGTTTGGAGAAGCAAACGATGATCAAGACTTTGCCCAGAGGGGTAGGCACCACCAGGGCTTGCATCTAGGTACTTTCGTCTCACTAGAAAAATCATTTGGCTTGGTTTTGAAAACATTCGAATTTTAGGGCAGAAACTTGGACATAGGAAAAGTCAAATATTTTCTTAACAAGGTACCAAATATTTTTGCATAAACGGACTACAAACTGCCTAGGGGTCATCTCTGAATTTTTGGTAGAATTTTTAGAGACATGCAAAGAGGGGTTCCTTTGGAATTTGCTAATAGACAAGAAAAGAGCATTACAAAGGAAGTACCTCAAATATTGCTCAAATGAGGTTGGGACAGTGGAGTGAAATGTTCAGGGGTGGATTTATGCATCTCCCCAAAATTGTAGAATTTTGGATGAGTGGAAGGTGTCTGGATAATTTTCAGATTGAAACCGACATAATAGGAAATAGGGTCTATCTTTGGAATATTGCATGGGGCTATGAAATATTTTTCCGTGGGTGTGATCTCTGTGTATGAGGGAACCATATGGTAGCTTGGTAGAATTTATTCCAAGCTAAGATTGCGGTGGAGGCTTTAGTAGGACAGGCAGAAGGGTTTTTTCAATATCCAGATGGAACCAATGTTTAGCAGACAAAACCATGTCATGGAATTATGGGGGAGGTCGACAAAGATCGAGGATTGTTGGGAATTTTTTTCTTTTCTAGGAGAGCGAAACCAAAGTCAAATTAAAGACCAACGGGTTCGAAGAAAACATTTAGAAACCCGAAAAGTTTTCCGGCGTCCAAAATTTAATTTAAAATTCGGTCTAAATTTTCGGGGTGTTACAAACCTTCCCCCCTTAAAAAGAATCTCGTCCCGAGATTCGGAGACTTATAGAGATTCCCGGGGTTACACAAGACATTTCTTGTACGGTCTTAATATACCCCTATATTTAAAACCCTTTTTGCGTAAACCCCTCTACAACCAGTATAATTGGACTCACATAGAGAGATCAATACTCAACGGGATTTTCCTAAAACCAGGTATCTCAATGCTCGATATTTTTATCGCACTTAATGCATTCTAGGGATGGCAAGGTAGGGCTCATACAATCAAACAACATAGGATCTACTCACATGCTTATGAATTTAAAATCTAAGGTTTTGCACAAACAGGGCAAGATCAAACAAGATCTACAACCAAATTATCAAATAATCTAACAAGATCAACTGGGTGAGTAAGAACTCAAAAACCTTTATAAACAAAAGGCAGGGATATGCTAATCATAACCTTCTCCTAAGGTTTTATTTTTGACAAGTTATACACACACAACAAGTGCCCCTTTCATGTGCGTACAACAAAAGGTTTTATTTTTCCAAAGCTATACATACATGGTAGGTGCCCCTTTCATGTATATACCGGTTTGGAAAGAAACAAGGTTTGTTTTCAAACAACGATGTTCGCGCCACAAGGGTGGGATCACAAACACCAAAATTTTGTGGGATAGAGCCATTCCCAAAGTTTGTTTTTGCAAAGAAACTTTCCCTATAGAACTCCGGGATACGAGGAAAATAACACGTCTCGGGGTACCTCTTCACGTTGAAGTAGTCGCAGTGTCCCAGTTGGAGTAGAACTTGCATCATCAATTTCGGAAATTTTCCATCCGTGTACAGTTCATGTCTTGCAGCAAGTTTAAATGGCAGGGATACAAGCATGGGTAGGAGAATTTCTACTTGTAGCAAAACATCATTTTATAAAACATTTCTGCATTTTATGGCCCAAAACAAAATGGCTGCAGTAGTATGGCATAATCATTTCAACCATACCGTATAGGCAAGCACAAGCAACACATAGACAGAAAACAATCTACAAAAATCCTTCTGTGTTCCAGCGAGAAAGAACACTCAACAAGCATTTTAAGGCTTGGGAGGGAGTTGCTCGTGGAGGGCTCGGGCCCTTTCTTTAACATGCGTCCAGACAAGGTTCATACTGGGTGAGGAACCTTAGGGTACTACATGTAGGAGTTTTCAAACCTATGCGCGAGCCAACATTAAGTGAGCGGGACACCGTGGTTACAGTGTCTCATCAAATACTTCCACTTAATAGTTAAACTTGTGCAACACACACAAATAATTTGCATACTACAAAATAATCCCATTCAAAGTTTGCATTAACTCACAGGTGGGTATATGCGTCTGGGTTCACATATACTGTCCCTGTTTTAAGTGATGTGTCTTTTCTTCCAAACCTTTAACTAAAGAAAGGCATGATATTCCATCATGTGTCAACCAAGTGGCTAACAGAGGATAAGAATACCAAGTTTTATTTCGGGCTGATTCGACATCAACCAGGAAACAGACAACAAAACAGACTAGCTCACGGCTTCTCACCTACCAATGTACAAGCGTCACTCAGACTAAACAAGGGTTCTACTCTACTGGATGGCCTCTGGCTCTGGGTGTAGGATGAGATAAGAACGCGGGATTCCTTTGCGGGATCCTGCTTCAAGAGAGTTTGGGTTGCTAAGGATAGCAGGCGAGGGTGGGGATAAACGGCAGCTAAGACTGGGTCTCATATAAGCTGGGTTGTGTCGATTCCTTCTCATGGAAGAAACCGGCGAGCCCCACTCAGGGAATGGGACAAGTCCTACAGCGCCATACTGTTGACCAACAATAGCCATGCCGGTTAGGTGGAGATGGGTCAAATCCATCGGGCTCCTTGTCGGGCAAAAGTAAGGCTGGGCTTTCCATGCTAGGGTTGTCTACAGCCAGCCTGGTGCTCTGATACCATGCTCTATGGCACCCCCTTCTGGCACAGCTTGTCAGAAGGGCGGTCGCCCCGTGCGCCAGCCCAAGATATCTGGCCGCACGTTACGACAATGCAACATAGCGGAAATCATTACACAATCAGGCACAAAGTGCTACAAAAGGGTTTACAAGGCCATCGAGGCATTACAAAATACCAAGCCAAGCATGGCCCAACTTAGAGTTTTAACTGGCAGCGGAAGACATAAATGAGGCAACGGCTTGGAGCGGCTCCACTCCACAGGTATCTGGCTGGGCTACTGATCCTAGCACGCTTCTGCTCCTTGTCCTTGCTAAGGTGGAAGTTGAGTCCTTGCCAAAATCTGGCCACAATCACAAGGCCCGTGACTACATTATTATGCACTCAGCAAGTATCGCCCCTCACCACAAACAATCCAACAATCATGCAACAAGGTATACACTGGAAATAAAATCCTACAACACGTCAAGGTGTAATCTAGATACGTGACATAAAAGTAGCATGGCATTGACAACCAAACATGTCATAAGCAAGCAACGGGGGTATCACCAGTACAGAGTCCAAGCCAGGTGGGGTTGGATCGTGCACCGGCAATCATACAAAGGACTTACCTGCGACGAGTAAACGAGTGTACCAGTTGGTACCAAATAATACACAACAGCACCTGTGATCACTGCTAGGCCCACTGGCCTCATCATTTCACTCTGGGCACGCACGGTTGATGTGGGCTCTGGCCTAACTATAGGCTCCCCAATGCATCACACCGCCATCCCTAAACTTGGTTCACAATCACATCTCAAGTAACATTCCCTGCATCAACTTATTGTTCATTTAGTGAAATCAGGTTGTTCATCTTTCTTTCAACCAGAACTTATGTTTAACCTCCTGACTCGACAAAGACAATAGTGTGACCGACACCGAACTGTTGTTCCATAACCTTGGAACTAGGCTAGATATCCAGATTTACACTCTCGAGAGGTTGCAATACTTCACTCATCCAAGTGGATCATTAACAACCGGTACTTTAGGATCACATCCATAAGACGGTCTGATACACTCACTCAACCGTTCACGCCATCAAGATACTCCCTATATAGCCACCGACATAACTATATGCCTTATGCAGAAGTGAATCCGGCACGTCCCCAGCCCATGAGCGACGCCTAGCTCCGGAACCTTCGCAAGACTAGCCCCGACCAACTATGGTAACCGACTAGACTTGCCAAAAAGGGTGGCATCAAAGGAGGCTCAATAGGATTACGTAGGTCAAGTCCCGCCCATGTGAGCGACAGTGGTAGTGCTTTCGATGTTCAGATTAGTGGCACTATGGACTGACCCTATCGAAGTTTGGAGGGGTGTTTCATTTAATCAAGTTTCATCATAACAAGTCCAAACAACAGAGGGTTAGTCCAACACAACAATCACAATATCATAATAATATATCAAACAACAAGACATTAGCGACATCATAATTAAGCAATAGTTTGTTTGTATTAACTGCGTGACTATGGCGGTTCCTCCAGCCGGCGTCACCACAGATCAATTACGAATTATGGTTTAGTCGGTTTGCGTCGACCGGGTGACTATCGTGGCGATCCCGCCAACAAGCGCCACCACAGATCAACTAGTTGGTTAGAGTCGACCGGGTGACTATCGCGGCGATCCCGCCAACAAGCGCCACCACAGATCAACTACAAAATATAGCTTAGTTGGTTTGATCGGACGACTGTCGCGGTTCCTCCAGCCAGCGCCCTCGCAGATTAATTACAAAGTTGGTGAGGCATGTAGCCTCCAAACAATGAACCGAAAAGCAATCATAAGAAAGAAAGCATCCATTCCACTCGAGGATTAACCTGACGTGGTGTCAGCAATCTTGGCAAAAAGAACCAAATGGAAAGTCAGCTCCCAAGCGTCGCAGTCCGGGTGGCTTACGCCAACCATATTTGACGGAGGGATAAGAAGCAAATAACTCTTTTGGCAAATGCCCCCAACTCCGAGAATCATAAGACGACATTCGTCCGCTCCTCACCTCGGCGAAGAAGAAGAAGCAAACAATCATATGGACACATGTTTTATAGTTGTGTATTTAGAGGGTTCTACAAAGCCACGCAAGTGCGAGGCACACAGATAATTCACACGTCATTCTAATGCATACATGGATGATGAATAAAATATGGCAGGAGCAATATTCGAAGTAACATATTGAATACAACAATAGCAGACCGACATAATATATACCGAACGCGGACAAATATCACTAGGCAAGGCAATAAGCAAACAACAAACAACATTGCGGGACGGCTCATAGCAAGGGGTTAGCTTGCCTCCGAAGATCGACACCGTTTTGGCTTGGAGGGTCACGGACACGTCACGGGTCAGGGGCTCGGTCTGCCGGTACCGCGGAATACCCTACGCACGCATACAAGGTGCTGAGCATACAAGTATTTTACAAAAATGTAAAACTTATACTACTGGACAGATCGTCTCAAACTAAGAATTTACAAATTTGATTCACCTCGAACGGAGCTACGGATCAAAAGATATTGATGTGCGACAGATAGTTATTTGCTGCTCACCAGGAAAAAAATAAATTGCGCAGGAAAAAAAAACAGCACGGGCTGCTCCGTCGTGCGACTGGGCCGTAGATGGGCCTGCCGGCCTGCTTGGGCTGCGCTGTGCATTGGGCTGGTTGCGCACTCTCCGAAAGGCGTCTTCCAGAGGGGAAGACGGAAATCACGAAATACGTCTCCACTTCGCTGACGTGGCCGCTGGGCCAGCGCGGGACCCGCGGGTCGGCGTCACAAGGCGCCACGTCGGCGGCTTCTTCTTCCCCGCGTTGACCACGCTCGAGAACGCCTTGCGCGGCTCGGGCCGGCTCGGCCGCCGCCTGCCGCCGCCGCCCTGGTGCGTGCCGCCGGCCGCCGTGATGCGGGCATGACCGCCCCGATGCGCCGCCTCCGACGAGGTCAGCCACGGGCACGGGGGAGCCCCGGGGACGCCGCCATGGAAGGGTGCCGTGCGAGCTAGCCGCCGGTGATCCCCGGATGGAAACGAGGCTTCGGGCCACCATTTCGCACAAGGAGTTGTCCGGGAGGAAGAGGGGACCTAGGGGGAACTCCTCCACGGCTTGAATCAAGGGAGGGCTCGGCATGGAGCTCGCCATGGTCAGCGGACCGACGGCGTCGTCCATGGCCGGAACGGAGCAGGGCTCCGCCCTCTCGTGGCTAGAGGAGCAGAGGGGCTCCAGGAGGGGGAGAGTGAGGGTGCTGGGGTGCGAGAAGCTTGAGTTGCTCTCCACGGTTCCGAGCGAAGGAGGAAAAAATGGGAGGAGGAGGGGGCTGCACGGGAGAGCTTTGCCATTTATCTTCCAAGCCCTGTGCTGTCGGTGGAGAAGATAAGAAGGGGAGCTGGTGCACAGGGAGGGCACGAGATGCACTGCAGCACACGGATTAGGCACCGTCCACAGCAGTAATCGGGGTTTAGGGTCTAAGCAAAGCGCGCGTCCTGGACACGACATGGGCGACATCGTCGCGTTGCCGGTGACTCGGGGCTCCAAACGCGATGGGGTTTTCACCACTGCATGCCAAAATCAAAACTCCACAACTTTGGTGACTAAAGTTTTTGCAAATTCGAAACTTCGTGCGACTAGAACTTTTGAAAAACAGTACTGGTCCAAATGGAAAAAGGTTGTTTGGAGAAGCAAACAATGATCAAGACTTTGCCCAGAGGGGCAGGCACCACCAGGGCTTGCATCTAGGTACTTTCCTCTCACTACAAAAATCATTTGGCTTGGTTTTGAAAACATTCGAATTTTAGGGCAGAAACTTGGACATAGGAAAAGTCAAATATTTTCTTAACAAGGTACCAAATATTTTTGCATAAACGGACTACAAACTGCCTAGGGGCCATCTCTGAATTTTTGGTAGAATTTTTGGAGACATGCAAAGAGGGGTTCCTTTGGAATTTGCTAATAGACAAGAAAAGAGCATTACAAAGGAAGTACCTCAAATATTGCTCAAATGAGGTTGGGATAGTGGAGTGAAATGTTCAGGGGGTGGATTTATGCATCTCCCCAAAATTGTAGAATTTTGGATGAGTGTAAGGTGTCTGGATAATTTTCGGATTGAAACCGACATAATAGGAAATAGGGTCTATCTTTGGAATATTGCATGGGGCTATGAAATATTTTTCCGTGGGTGTGATCTCTGTGTATGAGGGAACCATATGGTAGCTTGGTAGAATTTATTCCAAGCTAAGATTGCGGTGGAGGCTTTAGTAGGACAGGCAGAAGGGTTTTTACAATATCCAGATGGAACCAATGTTTAGCAGACAAAACCATGTCATGGAATTATGGGGGAGGTCGACAAAGATCGAGGATTGTTGGGATTTTTTTTTCTAGGAGAGTGAAACCAAAGTCAAATTAAAGACCAACGGGTTCGAAGAAAACATTTAGAAACCCGAAAAGTTTTTCCGGCGTCCAAAATTTAATTTAAAATTCGGTCTAAATTTTCGGGGTGTTACAACCAGGTCGCCGGCTTCAAGGGAGCGCGAGCGTATGTGGCGGCTATGGTACCGGCGCAATGCTTGCTGGTACCTTGCCGCCCTGATTGCCGCCCTGCGTCGCTGTCCTTCCAGCAACAACAAGTCTTCATTGTGGAGGGCATCTTGATCATCCTCATTGAACGCCAGGACCCGCAGAGATCCATGTTTGATCTCGCTTGGAAGGACAGCCTCAGCCCCATAGACAAGGGCGAAAGGCGTCTCCCCTGTTGGCTTGGTCGCAGTCATCCTGAATGACCGGAGCACCGAGGGGAGCTCGACGATCCAGTTCTTGCCTGAGCCTTTGAGGCGGTTGAAGCTTCGCATCTTGAGGCCCTTGAGCACTTCGGCATTTGCACGCTCGGCTTGCCCGTTGCTTCGTGCGTGGGCTACCGAGGCGAAACATAGCCAGGTGCCGAGCTTGTCGCAGTAAGCTCTGAAGGCGCCACTTGTGAACTGCGAGCCGTTGTCAGTGATGATGCGATTGGGTACACCGAAACGGCACGCGACGCTCCTCAGGAATTTCACCGCTGAGTTCGCCGGGATGAAGCGAACTGCCTCCACTTCTACCCATTTGGTGAACTTGTCCACGGCGACGTACAAGAAGCGGTAGCCCCCACTTGACCTCGGGAAGAGTCCCAGAATGTCCAGCCCCCAGACCGCGAAGGGCCAGGTGAGCGGAATGGTCAGGAGTCCTAGCGCCGGTTGGTGGACCTGTTTGGCATGAAATTGGCATGCTTCGCAGGCTTGAACCAGGGCAGTGGCGTCCTGGAGCGTTGTGGGCCAGTAGAATCCGCTCCGAAAAACTTTGCCAGCGAGGGTACGTGAAGATGAATGATGGCCGCATTCCCCACTGTGCACGTCTTCCAGAAGCTGTCGACCTTCCTCGGCGGGGACACACCGCAGGGAGATGCCGTTGGGGCGTTTGCGGTATAGGTCCTCTCCGATGATGCAGTATGATCTGGCCACGCGAGTGATTCTTTCGGCTTCTGCGTCGTCCTCAGGTAGGATCCCTACGCTCAGGAAGTCTTTGATCTCGGCGATCCAGTTTTCCTCTTGAGACGCCATAGCCATCAGCAAGCGAACTCCTGAAGGCGGACCACAGTCTGGTGCCCCTGTAGGTGGTGGCAGCGGGAGCTCTTCGTCGATATCCATAGCTTCCGCTTGAGCCTGCTTCGGCTGCTTGACAGAGGCTTTGTGAAGCCTTTCTTCAAAGACGCCGGGCTTTTGGGGCTCCCTTCTTGACGCTCGTTTGGTGATCTCATGTGCTTCCTGATTGTCCTTGCGCGGGATGTGCATGAGCTCCATGTCTTTGAAGTTCTTCTCGATTTTTCGGACTTCCTCCAGATAAGCCATCATATGATCATCCTTGGGCGTGTAGCTTTTGTTGGAGAAATTGACGAGAAGCTGTGAGTCGCCCTTGATGAGGAGATGTTTGATGCCGAGAGCAGTTGCGGCCCTGAGTCCGGCGAGGAGGCCTTCGTACTCGGCGATGTTGTTGGAGACCTTGTCCTCGTTGGTGAAGTCCATTTGGACAGCATAGTATAGCTTGTCTCCCGTTGGCGAGGTTAGGACGGCACCGGCGCCTGCGCATTGATGCGCAAACGCTCCGTCGAAATGCATGGTCCAGTGGTTCGGCGCAGCCTCCTCTGGAGGTTCCGCCAGGTCTTCCTCCTCCGAGGACCACCTTGTTGCGGGTCTGTCCACTCGGCGATGAAATCAGCCAAAGCTCGTCCTTTGATGACCCTGGTGGTGTCGAATTGCAGGCCAAAGGGCTGCAATTCGATACCCCATCCTGCGACACGATCTGTAGCGTTTGGATTACGCAGGATCTGCTCCAGGGGATAAGAAGTGACCACCGTGATGGGGTGGCCCTGGAAGTAGTGGGCAGCTTCCTTGAAGTGATGAGGAGGGCGAGGAGTAGCTTTTGCTGCATGGTGTAGCGCTCACGCGCATCTCGAAGCACCATGCTGACGAAGTAAACTGGGTGCTCGATGAGCGTGGTGAGTGGCGTTTTGCCACTCGGCTCGTCGCACGACTTCTCAGGTTCCTTGAGGGGGCTGCTCGGAGATTGGCCCTCGGCAAGATCTTCCGCTTGAGGCCCGGGCCCGGATTGAGTGCCAGGACCGAAGGGGCCTATCCCTCGTTCGGGGGCTCACGGAGGAAACGGGGTGCACTTCTTGGTGGGGGCGGGCTCCTCCCTCTCAGCCACTAAGACCGCGCTGACAGTTTGCGGTGTAGCCGCCAGATACAGCTTCAGGTGCTCGCGGGGTCTCGGGGCGACCATGACCGGTGGGCTGGCTAAGTACTTCTTGAGATCTTCAAACGCCTGGTCTGCTTCGGGGGTCCATTCGAACTTGCCCGTCCTCTTCATGAGTTTGAAGAAAGGCAGGGCTCTTTCGCGAACTTCGAGATGAAACGGCCCAAGCTGGCCATGCAACCTGCTAGACGTTGCATGTCTTTCAGGCGGCGAGGCGGCTGCATTTCTTCGATGGCCTTGATCTTGTCTGGGTTTGCCTCAATGCCTCGGTGAGACACTAGGAACCCAAGGAGCTTGCCTGAAGGGACCCCAAAGACACACTTGGCGGGGTTCAGTTTAATGTTCACCTTGCGCAAGTTAGCGAAAGTCTCCTCGAGGTCCTTCAAGAGGGTGTCTTCTTGGCGAGTCTTGACCACGATGTCGTCGACATAGGCCTTGCGTTCCGCCCCATCTGAGCCCCCAAGGCGATCCTCATGAGCCTCTGGAAGGTGGCTCCGGCATTCTTCAGGCCGAAGGGCATGCACGTGTAGCAATACACACCACATGGGGTGAGGAAAGCTGTCTTCTCTTCGTCTTCCTTTGCCATTTTGATTTGGTGGTAGCCAGAAAAGGCATCCAGGAAGCACAGGAGGTCGCAGCCCGCTGTGGAGTCCACGATTTGGTCAATCCTGGGCATGGGGTAAGGGTCCTTGGGGCAGGCCTTGTTAAGATCCGTGTAATCGATGCAGAGGCGGCCTCCTCCGGTGGCCTTGGGGACGACAACCCCGTTGGCGAGCCAATCGGGGTGCAACCTCGCGGATCACATGCGCGTCTTTTAACTTCTCCACCTCCTTGATGATGAATTCTTGTTTCTCGGGCGCTTGGCGCCTCGCCTTTTGCTTCACGGGACGTGTGTTTGGACACACGGCTAAGTGGTGCTCGATCACCTCCCTCGGTACGCCGGACATATCTGACGGTGTCCAAGCGAACATGTCAGAGTTTGCCCTGAGGAAGGCGACGAGCGCGCTTTCCTATTTGGGAGGCAAACCAGCGCCTATGTTGACGCTAGCCCCCGAGCTCCCATCATCCAGAGACACCTTCTTTGTGGCAGTCTTCTCTTGTACGAACAGTTGTTTCTTCTTGGAGGGCTTCTCGAGGGGTTCTTCCTCATCTTCCTCTGTCGAGGTCGCTGCGGCGCTTTTATACGCCAGCTCGACGGCGCGCAACGCCTCTTGGACCTGGCCGTGGATGGTGATTGTGCCACCACAGCCAGGGAGCTTGACGAGGTTATACGCATGGTGAGTGACTGCCATGAACTTCGCGAGGGCAGGGTACCCGAGAATGGCGTTGTAGGGCAATCCGATGTAAGCGACATCGAAGTCGATGAGCTCAGTGCGATAGTTCTCGAGGGTGCCGAAGGTGACGGCCAGCCTCACTTGTCCCAGAGGGGTGATGAGCCCATGTTACCCCTGCGAAGGGCTTGGAAGGCATGAGCTTGTCGTATGGCACCTGAAGCTGTTCGAACATCTCGACGGAGATGACGTTCAAGCTAGCCCCACCATCGACGAGCGTTTTTGTGACGGCGATGTTATTTATGGTAGGGGTGCATAACAGCGGGATGGTCCCACCGTCTGGGTAGACCTGGGGTGATCGCAGGAGTCGAAGGTGATCGGGTACTGCGACCACTTGAGGGGCTGAATGGCCTCGGTGCTCGGGACGGCGGCGTTGACCGCTCGAGCGAACTGTTTGAAGTGGTTGTTCGACCGGGGCGCCTGAGCTCTGCCAAGGATGCAGGCCGCGATTCCCTTGGGAGCCTGGTAGCCCCCAGGGTTATTGTCAGGGACGTTGTTTTGCCTAGCGATGCCCTGACCCTCCTGAGGCGGCGGGCTGCCATTGGGGCCGAGGCGTTCGCCTCCGTGGCTGCCACGGCCTTTCCCGTGCCCGCCTCGGTCCTCCTGTTGCTGACACTTCTGGGAGAGTTGTTTCAGCTCCCAGCAGTCCTCGGTGTTGTGGTTGGTCCTGTTGTGGTAGATGCAGTACATGCCAGTAGCTTGCTTCTTGCTTGTGGTCCCTGAAGGGTCTCCGCGGGGCAGCTTGTTGTCGCGCTCGGCAGTGAGGACAGTGGTGGTTTTGCGCTTCTCAGCATTCTTCTTATTTGTCTTGTCATCCTCTTCTACCTCTTTCTTGAAGAGGAGGCCTTCCTCAGCCTTGGCGCACTTGTCTGCCAGGTTGAAGAGCTTGGACACAGAAGTGAGCGTGTCGTGGATGCCAAGCTTCTTGAGCATCCTGCGGTTCGTCACGCCCTCCCTGAAGGCGGCTATAACCTGCGAGTCTTCGACGTTCGCGATCTTGTTGCAGACCTGGCTAAAACGCTGGATGAACTTGCGCAGAGATTCGCTTGGCTTCTGGCGCACCACGTGAAGGACGTTGTAGGTGTGGGGCGCTCATACGTGCCTTTGAAGTTGGCCACGAAATGCCTGCAGAGGTCCTCCCATGAGTCGATGGAGTCGTCGGGGAGGTTCATCAGCCAGGAGAGCGCGGATTCTTTTAAGGCCATAGAGAACCAGTTGGCCATGACCTTGTCATCGCCTCCCGTAGCCTGGATGGCCACTGTGTAGAGTTGCAGAAACTCCAGAGGGTTGGTAAGGCCGTCCTAGCGCGGGGGCAACTCAGGCTTGAACTGGTACGGCCACGCGACCCTGTGCAGTTTGTTCGTGAAGGCAGCGCAGCCTGTGGCGTAGGTCGTGACGACGACGTTCGTGTTGCGGTTCTGGCGCCCAGCAGCAGCGATGTCGTCGACGATCCGGTTGCTGCGCTCCTTCAGGCGCTCGGTCTCCACCCGCCAGTCTGGCGTCGTTCTCACCACGATTTGACAATCGCGCGGAGAGGAGGCGTTAGACGGAGCGCGGTGGTCTCCCGCCGGTGGCGGGGGTGGCGGAGGCGGAGGGGGTGGGGAAGCCCCAGGCGCGGGGTCCCCTGCGTGCCCAGAGTGGCGCATCACCGAGCGCGAAGGAGCTGGGGCAGCGGGGACGCCGGCGGCGTGCACGAGCTCGGTGATGCGGGCCAACCAGTTGGCGTGGCCCTCTTCGGTGGGGCGGTAACGGAGAAGCTCCTGCGCCATGAGTAGTGTGGCGCTTGGGCTCGGCGTGGCCCGGCTCTGGGACGAAGCCCCCGGGTCCCTGGAGGGATGGAGGGAGGAGGCTTCTTCGTCGCCACCCTCCTCCTCGGTTCCTCGATGCAGGGCACAGGGCCATCGTTATGCGGGGCGCGGTTAATGCGAGGACGACCACGCGGGTTGCGACCTGGAGCGGGCTCGGTGGTGGCCCTGCCAGTGGCATTCGTGTGACGTGCAAGGCGCTCAGCTCGGGTCTGAGCCATGGCGCCGGAGAGGTTATCGAGGGAGGTTGAAAGCGCGCCTCAGCCCTCTACCTGGAGCGCCAAATGTCAGAGAATGATCCCCGTGAACCAGGAAATGAAGGGGCTGAACACGACACTTAACAACTCTCTCGTCAACCTCGGCGACCAAGCACGGCGAGCTCGACGACACACATCACGACAATAATGGACACCAGCTCGTACCCAGGTTCAGGCCCTCCGCGAGGAGTAAAGACCCTACTTCCTTCTATGTGATATTGCACTGCTTCGCGAGGTTACAATACAGAGGTGCTTGCCGAGGGCAAAGCTTACAACGATGGCAGAGCTTCCTTTGAGTGGAAGCTCTCCTCTCTCAGTGGCCTAGTAGACTTGGGTGTGTGGAAGATCGATCCCCTCCTCCAGTGGTGCTCCCCCTCCTTTTATAGGCACGGGGGTGGAAGCTAGGGTTCCTCCATGGCGTCGGTCCAGGAGGGCGGCGCACCCTTGGTCCAGGGGTCGTGGACGAGGTCCACCGTCGTCGGTCTTGCTGGTCTTCGTCGGACTCTCCGTCGTCCGGTCAGAGCGGTGGTCGGTGCTCCAGAGGTCTATGGTGTCACCTCGATGACGTCACCGTTGGAGCTGAGCGGCAGTGTGTCCCCTTAGCACCGAAGTAGCATGCTTGGTAATCCTCCTCTTCTAAGGCAACTTTGTTGCCCTCCTTTAAGCACGGGAATGGCAAATGTGGCTTGTTTGTCACCGTGCGCAGGCGCGCGCGTCATCCTGCTGCGGAGTGCAGGTTCCATGTGCGTCCTGCCAGGATGGCAGAAACTCACCAGGCACTTCGAGTGCTACGCCACCCCGAGAGGGAAAAAAGGTCTCCCGAGGAGGTCCCCGACTCATGGTGACTTAGTTGTTTTCGTCAGCGCATAAGCCCCCGCGAGGGGCGAGGCCTCGCGGGGCTCGCCAGTCGCCGCGGCCCAGTCCTTAGTCGTCTTCCGCTCCTGGGTGTCCGGGGCCAGAAGGGCCGGCCCATGATACCCTGGTTTTCATTGGGCCGACCGTAGCCCCCGGGCCCGCGATGGTGACGATGCGGCCCATGTGCGCAGGCGAAGCGTCGGGGATCCAATAGCCGTTCTGGGCTGGGACACGCGCCAAGCGGTTATGGCCTGGGGGGTCGCCTCAACTTCTTTGGTGTCCAGGTCATGACGGTGGGCCCGCCACGTCTGACGGAACCGCTACACGCGGAGGTTAAGGGCATAGGTACAGGCGCGATTCCCCATCACTCTCCCCGCTCCTCCTTGTCTCTTCCCCCCTTGCGCCTCAGTCCCTCCGAAATTCCGCCGCCGCCGAGATGTCGCTGAAGAAGGCTTCCGCGCGCAGAAGAGCAAGCCGCGGCCACGTCCGACGAAGGTACCTCGGCAGGGCGCGGCCGCGCGCGGAAACCCGCCTTGCTGGATAGCCGCATGTGAACCCTTGAGAAACTGGAGGGGGTGCGATTCATGGCCTCCTCCGATTTCAGCGAGCGGGGAAAAATGAGGCTTCGTCCAGGGGGTTCCCCCGGAGGGCAAGGCGCTCCCTTCTACCCCATCTTCCTCCATACTCTGTATGCGAGGCTTGTCCCCCTTTCTCCGAGTTCTTCATCGCCATCTTGAAGCACTACCGGATCCATGTGCTTCACCTCCAGCCTAACTCCATCCTCATCCTCTCCATCTTCGCCTACTTCTTCGAGGCGTACATTGGGGTCATGCCCTCGGTGGACCTCTTTCGTAACTTCTTCGCCCTGCGCTTCACAGCGTCCTCCGAGACCACGGGCTGCGTCTCCTTTCGAATCACCGACGGCATGGCAAAGCATTACATCCCCATCGCCTGGAAGGGCACCGTTCCCATTACAAGCATAACGAAGAAGGTGGAGGACTTCCGTAGGCGGTGGTTCTATGTGGAGATCTCGGAGGGGATCTCCCACTTCGAGGTGCCAGCGGGGCCCCGGTGAAGCACGACGGTTGGGGCAGCCTCCCTTTGAGCTATGCATCCCTCGTCCCCGTGGAGGAGCGTCTCGCCGAGGCCCGCGCGCACGGCGTCACCGGCCAAATGGTGACCAGGGACTTCGTCATGCGGAGCGGCAGTGTGTCCCCTTAGCCTCGAAGTAGCATGCTTGGTAATCCTCCTCTTCTAAGGCAACTTTGTTGCCCTCCTTTAAGCACGGGAATGGCAACTGTGGCTTGTTTGTCACCGTGCGCAGGCGCGCACGTCATCCTGCTGCGGAGTGCAGTTTCCATGTGCGTCCTGCCAGGATGGCAGAAACTTACCAGGCACTTCGAGTGCTACGCCACCCCGAGAGGGAAAAAAGGTCTCCCGAGGAGGTCCCTGACTCGTGGTGACTTAGTCGTTTTCGTCAGCGCATAAGCCCCCGCGAGGGGCGAGGCCTCGCGGGGCTCGCCAGGCGCCGCGGCCCAGTCCTTAGTCGTCTTCCGCTCCTGGGTGTCCGGGGCCAGAAGGGCCGGCCCATGATACCCTGGTTTTCATTGGGCCGACAGTGGCATGCGGAAGGAGAGGCCCCAGTTCTTCCACCTGTGACCTGTGGCGATGGTGGAGGCTAGGGCAGGAAAAACGAGTCACGTGGGAGCGCCTCACGAGCGCAAACGATTACTTGTCTCGTGGCTATTTACAAATGTGACAGAGCATTGCTTGTCTTTTCCGTACGGGCTTGTTTGTTACTAGTGAAAGAACGGGTGAAACCCAACATTCATCCAATCTCATAAAATTCGCATTTATCCCCAATACACTAGGTAGGGTAGTGTATTGGTGATTGAAAAAAATGCACTAAAGTTTAGATATTTGTGGGGAAATATGGGGATAAAACCTGTTCAACATACTGGAAACAAACAATGTTTTCATACATGTAGGGATTCAGGGGGTTTGACCGGGATAATCTCCATCAATATCTGAAAAAGTCTGAAAACAAACAAAGCCTAAGGGCATCTCCAGCCGTGCCCCCCCAGCGCCCAAAATAGCGTCATTTCGGCCTGTTAGCACCGTTTTTCTCCCAGTCACCCCCAGGATCCCAAAATAGCGTCGTTTCGGCCTGTTAACGCGCTACCGGTCGTCTCCCCTGTGCCTATAAGACCCCCATCCCCGCCATGGCAGAGCACAACGGTCGTTCTCTCTCTCTCGCCTTCTCTTCTCCCCCACAGAGCACACCAACAATGGCGGAAAGGTTCCCCGACGACGACACTGTCGCAAAAGGCTTCGGCCGCCACTTCCTCCATCCAGAGGACGCACGTATGCACTACCAGTGGGCTACCCCACACCGCCAGATATGCGCGTCCCTGGCGCCTCCGACGACGAAGCCGCGTGGCGGCTAAGCGCGGGCAGCGTCCCTGTGCCGCCGCCGCCCAAAGGAGTGGATCGCATGGAGTGGATCGCATGGACCGATGAGCACGCGGCGGATCTCCGCTGGGATCCGGCGAATACTGCGTTCTGGACGCAGTACGTCTAGCGGCGCCAACACCAGGAGCTGGCAGACAAAGGGTGCAACGGCCCTGTGGAGGGGCGGAAATACACCAAAGGCCGCCTGCACTGGTGGGGTTCTCGAAGGCGCAACCTCACCTACATCCTCGAGTACATCGCTGTCGGCAACATGTCACGGCTAACGATGCCGCCACGCATGTCGTCATGGCTATCACGACGGATGGGCGCCACGTCCTCCTCTTCTTCCTACGGTGCGCGCGCTCGATGTCGTCGGCGCCTCCCTCTGCTCGGGGCAAGTTCGAGCAGTACGACACGACGCCACCCAGCCTCAACTCCGGCCGGCGCGTTCCCAGCTGCGGCGTTAGCCTCCGCATCAACAAGCGCCGCCCTGCGTTGCCGCCCCGCGGTCATCTCCACCTCGTCAAGCCCAAGACAGATGGCAAGCAGAAGGCGTCGGTGTGGCAGGTGCCGACCGACTACGTCAGGGTGGCGATCAACATGGGTGCGCCGGAGGACTCGGAGGAGTTTCCCGGCGAGAACCTGGCCATCGCCGCCTCCCTCAACGACGTCCTCCCGGCGCTAGACGACGTCACCGATGCATAGTCAGGGAGGATGCACGCGAAGGAGGAGCTGGAGCACACCTTTGAAGCGGTGGCTCGTCGTTCGGCCCCAGCGCCCCCGCCCTGCATCATCCTTGACCACAATGACGACGAAGACGCCCCCAGCGCACCCGGGCTGAGCATGTGGCACGACGAAGGAGACGACGACAAAGGCCCCAGCCGCCGCACCATAAGTTTTATTTTAAGTTTTATTTTAAGTTTCTACTATGTAAATCGGCAAGAACTTCAAATTTCCCCCATATATGAATGAATTTCGCCTAAATTAATATTTTTTGCTCAAATTGTATTTTTTTTGCCCAAGTCTTGGGTTTGGGCACGGCTGGGAAAACGCCGACCCAAGGCGTGAAATAGCATCGTTGCCCGCACCCCCAGGCGGCCCAAAATAGCGTCGTTTTCGGCCTGGGGGGCACAACGGCTGGAGATGCCCTAAAGGGTGCAAAATTGTTCCTCCGGTTTTGTCAACTCAGTTTGGTGGCAACTTGGGTAGGATCTCACATTGGATTTCTCTGGATCAGATCGTCCTCTCATACCGCCTCCAATCTCTCTCTAGGGAAGTCCTTCCACATGTCCTCTTGATCGAGCATGCCGCCGGAGTTTGGCG
Organism: Poa pratensis; assembly: GCA_947311845.1. Lineage (NCBI taxonomy): Eukaryota > Viridiplantae > Streptophyta > Magnoliopsida > Poales > Poaceae > Poa > Poa pratensis. Next base: position 20,718,341 of record CAMZMU010000074.1, on the reverse strand, counting down.
GGCCATCGACGAGATGCTCGCTTCACAGAACCTCTTTCTTCCACCATGTCGAGCTCATCTTCCCTCTCTCCCGGCCCAAGCTCCACGCTGCAATCTGGCGCCTTGACGGATGATACATTTAAAACACATCTAATTTTTTTGACGTTGTGTGCTTGTTTTTATATCAATGTTACATGTTTTATTTACACTTAATCATCATTTTAGTGCATTTTATGTAACTAACCTATTAACATGATGGCCAGTGCCAGTTCTGTCTCTGCTTTTTTTATTTTAGAAAACTCTTACTAAATATTCTCGGAATTGGACGCCAATTACGGGATTTATATTATGAAGAAACGAAGACGGGTTCCAAAGGGCAGCTGGAGAGGCGACCCTGGGTGTCCAGACGCCACCCAGGCGCGACCAAAGGTGTGGCCGCGCCTAGGGGTCGTCTTGCCCCCCAGGTGCCCTTCTGCGCTCCCTCTTTGCCCATAAATAATACTTCTCGGAAAAACCCTAGACACCCGACATATTCCACGAAAGATATTTGAGGCCGTCGCCGCCATCAACCCTAGTCCGGGAGAATTATATAGCTCTTCCCAGCACTCTGCCGGAGGGGAGATCATCACCGGAGGGCTTGTACACCACCATGCCAAACTCCGAGGTGATGCGTGAGTAGTTCATCTTTATAATACGGGTCGATGGCACTAGCTAGATGGTAGTGATCTCTCCACTTTGTGCTTCCATGTTTGGATCTTGTGAGCTGCCTAACATGATCAAGATTGTTACATGTTGTATTTGCTGGGATCCGATGAATTGTGGAATTATGATCATCTTTATTCAGTTATCCATGCTATGTTTTATTTATGATCTTGCATACTCTCTGATGTTTGTGGTTGCTTTGGCCAAGTAGTTGCTTGCATCTCCCCTCAAAGAGGGGATCTTTATGCTAGATAGTAGCTATGTTCATGCCTTCATGTGTCTGGGCTCGAGTTGACAGAAATGACTAAGACCTTCATGTGTCTGGGCTTGTGTTTATTACTACGTGTTGTAACCATTGCTTACTTTACACACTTTTCTTATTTCAATATCTAATTCTTGCAACTTAATACTTTCGGGTGACTAATTGGATAGCGGTCCCGATATGGATTATTAATCGTAGATGCAACTAGCAAGTTGTTTATATATTTTGACGTAATGCACAATTCAATATTACGGTGAACTATATTATGTCATGGTGGCATTGTCATGCGCCCACAATTTATCAATTGTCTGGATGTAATTTGTTTGTCCAACATGCTATTTATCTTTTGGATAGACGTCACTCGTGAACTGTGGACCCCGGTCCTTTTTCCTAATATTGTTTACAACCGTTTCAAAAACTTTCTTTCATCATTTCCTTGCTGCTTATGCTCTCATAATATTCTCCACCATACGTTTAATTCTTTGTTTTCGGCGTGTTAGGGAGATTGACAACCTTCATGTTTCGTTGGAGTAAAATAGTTTGATTGTGTTGTGTGAAGGTCCACGTCACAAAACTCTTGCGCCTGAGTGGAGTGACACCTCAAAGCCCTCTCCAAATCCAATTGGATTGATAACTTTGGTCTTGTGTAATCAAGTGAAAACTACTTCTACGCTAAATCACACCTTCCTCTTCCTCTTCCTCTTGGGTTTCCCGATGTCTGATCCACGTCATCAATATTGATTAATCACTTTCCAAGTGTTAGGGCCAGGCCACAGTGTCTAACTGACGAGTTACCCAATAAATCTTATTAGAAGTAGTAAATGTGGTCTTGGATTCCAGCTTCCCTGAGATAGTGTGAGCATCAGTCACTAAGGAGGAGATGGTGGATCTCCCGCGTTTTCCGTTGGCTAGGGATTGAAAATACGCGGTGTTGTCATACCCGGGTAGCCAACCTGATTCTGCCGCGCTGGCGCCAATACTCTTCCTCAAGTGTATAGATATGAACTAATTGCTCTTCGAGTTGATATATGAAAAGCCCACTCATCATCTTCAATGCCCGCAGAGTCGGCTTTGGTGTCTATGTTCTGAATATGAAGCAACATGTGTTCCTTTTTGGCATGGGCCGGAGTCGTTTGCCAAGTTCTTGCTCCACCCTCGCAAGGATTGGCGTAGCCCATAGCTCATGAAAACCCACCGTCAATGATGTCTCTGCCGCCTACTTTCGCAAGCAAGCCCTCCCAGAAATTTTTCAGGACCTCAGGGAACTGAACAAGCTCGAACCAATCGGATTTGAAAAAGAAACGGTTATTCTTGATCGGGGTGTGCTCACCCGAATCAAAGCTGAGGGGTGTGTGATCTGAGCGTAGACTAGTTTCGGCAACTAATGAGCAGAGCGGCCAAGTGTGTTCAAGATTGGCAGATATAAACACCCAATCGAGGACACAACTCACCGGGTTGAGGCACTGGACATTTCCCACTTGGCAATATGTGAGTTAAACAATTGGATTCTGCCCTAGTTGATCCGGTCGTGATTCTTGTCCAAACTGCTCCGAATAAGATTACAAACTGATCCGGACGTAATCCATGTCTGATGCATCTTCTTCTTCCTCCGTATGGCGGGTGCAATGGTGCCCGAGTCTACCAAATCTCCTTCCGTGCAAAAGTAGTAGAAACCAAAGTATCTTATGTTCGTGATGATTACCATAATCAACGCTAATTTAATAACAAGCATAAATTATAACCACATGATCAGCATATTACTACATCCACGGTAAGATACACCCGACTATTGGAAAAAGATCATGTCAACCGTTTAAATTATACTTCAGAAGTTCTATATATTTGTGCAAGTAATTAACAATATACCACACACGTCCATTAAGATATTTGCTGCATTATATACTTTGGAATATGTACCAATATATTTATAAAATTAAAGAAGAACATTCACATCATAATATATGCATATACATTGTATAACTCATCAAAAGTAAAAAATAATAATCAAAATGTGTGTCTTCTCCATTTTTTGTGTTAGTGTTTGTTTTTTTATCTTGTTAAGAGTAATATCTCACAAATAATTTCTTTTGCGCAAATCGGATAGTCTTTCAATGATATACATGGCTACTGTATAATAAAAAACAGTTGAGGAAAATATTATATGGTTAAAATTGCCACCTAAATGGTATACAACAAATATTTTTAAACCACAATGTGATTATAAATTTTAAAAACTATAAATTTAGTATAATTATATTTATTTAAACTCGCCCCATGTCCAAAACTTTGTTGGAACAATCCTACGGCGGTTCCAAGACCGAGACGGTGTTCCGAGGTCGGCCGAAGATAGAACGGCTACCCCGAGTGAGTTCTTGGCGCTAGTCGCCATCGTTAACCTCATCTGACCCTTCTAGACGGACTCAGAGAAAACGCGCGGAGAAATCCCGTGATATCTATACAGACGGGCACATTGGTGGGCTACCCTCTACCGACAGTTTGAGTTGAAGTGTCATGTCTGATACAAATTTTGTTTTTAGCTTAAATCTGATTGATATTTTTTCTTAGTATCAGTAAATTGTAGGACGGTAATTAACACATGATGATTTCCATGTTTATTTTGTTTACAGTTTTACATTTTCGTAGCGTTCGCATCAAGTTTCACTTCTGAACAATCTCGGTGATTAAAGAAATTTTCTGTTTCGGGTTTTGTTTTGATTAGAGTTTCATGTCTAATACAAATCGTGATCTGTGCTTAAAGCAGGATCTACAAAAATTAAGCTCATTTTCTAATTCGTAGACCTTTATCCTTCTTTGCCCCCATCGATTAGGATCATCGTCGTGGTTTTCTTCGGGTTACTTCCTTGGGATTTGTGGGGTATTTCCACAGTCGTATTCATACCGTCATTCATCTAGAAGGGTTAGTGCCTTCGCGATGTTTTCCATGGCCAATGATGACGTTAAAGTCACATGTTCGCTGGGAACCCCAAGAGGAAGGTATGATGAGTGCAGCAACAAGTTTTCCCTCAGTATGAAACCAAGGTTTAATCGACCAGTAGGAGATCAGAGTCACTGCTGAAGGTTGTTGGTGGCGAAATGTGGCGCGGCGCAACACCAGGGATTCCGGTGCCAACGTGGAACCTGCACACAAGACAATCAAACTATTTGTCCCAATGAATCAGTGAGGGTGTCAATCTCACCGACTTGCTGAAAACAAATGATTAAAAGTGTGGTGTGGAAAATGATGCTTAATTGCAGAGAATGAAAGAGAACAATGATTGCAGTAGGTTGTATTTCAGATGTAAAAGAATGGACCGGGTCCACAGTTCACTAGTGGTGTCTCTCCATAATAAATAACTAACATGCTGGGTAAACAAATTACAGCTGGGCAATTGACAATATTGATAAGTGCATAATATGCATGTGCAAGTTGTGGTGTCTACTATGAGATTCATTTGGGCATTACGACAAAGTACACAGACCGCTATCCAGCATGCATCTGTGCCTAAATAGTCCACCTTCAGGTTAGCATCCGCACCCCTTCCAGTATTAAGTTGCAAGCAACAGACAATTGCATTAAGTAAAGTGCATAATGTAAACAACACATTCATCCTTAGACAAAGCATCATTAGGTTACCCCTAGTAGCAACAGCACATCCACAACCTTAGGGGTTGCTGTCACTCCCCAGATTAAATGGAGACTGAACCCACTATCTAGCATAAATACTCCCTCTTGGAGTCACAAGCATCCACTTGGCCAGAGTATCAACAAGCAACGGAGAGCATGCAAGATCATAAATAACATAGACATAATATTCAGTATTCAACTTGACATAGTATCAATATTCATCGGATCCCAGCAAACACAACATGTAGCATTACAATAAGATGATCTTGATCATGATAGGCAGCTCACAAGATCTAAACATGATGGCACAAGAGGAGAAGACAACCATCTAGCTACTGCTATGGACCCATAGTCCAAAGATGAACTACTCACACATCACTCCGGAGGCAGGCATGGCGATGTAGAGCCCTCCGGTGATGATTCCCCTCTCCGGCAGGGTGCCGGGAAGAGCTTCAGAACCCTCCCGAGTTAGGGTTGACGGCGGCGGCGGCTCTGGAACTTTTCGTGGAATTGACTCGGGTACTTAGGGTTTTCCCGAAAGGCAATTTATAGGCGAAGGGGCAACGTCGGTGGAGGCCCGTGGCTCCTCACCACGTGGCGGCGGGCAGGAGGTGGGACCGCGCCACCACATGGTGAGGGCGGCCCACGGCCCCCCTTCGTCTCTCCTTCGGACTCCGTGTACGTGTCAGAAAAATAGGGACTTTGGCTTTTGTTTCGTCCAATTCCGAGAATATTTCCAGAACAACTTTTCTGAAACCAAAAACAGCAGAAAACAGGAACTGGCACTGTGGCATCTTGTTAATAGGTTAGTCCCAGAAAATGCATAAAAATGATATAAAGTGTATATAAAACATGTAGCAATTGGCATAATATAAGCATGGAACATCAGAAATTATAGATACGTTGGAGACGTATCAAGCATCCCCAAGCTTAGTTCTACTCGTCCTCGAGTAGGTAAAACGATAACAACAAAATAATTTCTGAGGAGACATGCTTCACACAATCTTGATCAAATAATATTGCAAGGCTCATGTCATGAATGAAGTGACTCAAGGCAATGGTCTATAGTTTGCTAACAAATAGATAAAGAGTAAACAACTGAATCATATAAGCAAAAACTTTTCATGAATAGTACTTTCAAGACAAGCATCAAAAAGCTTTGCATAAGAGTTAACTCATAAAGCAATAGATTCTAAATAAAGGCATTGAAGCAACACATAGGAAGATTTAAGTTTCAGCAATTGCTTTCAACTTTCAACATGTATATCTCATGGATATTGTCAACACAAAGTAATATAACAAGTGCAATAAGTAAGCATATAAGAATTGATGCACACAAAGTTGACACAAGTGTTTGCTTCTGAGATAGAAAGGAGTAGGTAAACTGACTCAACATAAAGTAAAAGAAAGGCCCTTCGCAGAGGGAAGCAGGGATTAAATCATGTGCTAGAGCTTTTTAAGTTTTTGAAATCATATAGAGAGCATAAAGTAAGTTTTTGAGAGGTGTTTGTTGTTGTCAACGAATGGCAGTGGGCACTCTATCCCCTTATCACCCAGACTTTCAAGAGCGGCTCCCATGAAGGACGTTATTTCTACCCAAGGGTAGATCATCCCTCTTCTCTTTTGTTTACACATGCATATTTATAAATTGGTATGACACTCCTCCCAACCTTTGCTTACACAAGCCATGGCTAACCGAATCCTCGGGTGCCTTCCAACAATCACATACCATGGAGGAGTGCCTATTTGATAAAGTTTAACATTTTGAAATTTGCTTTTGATAAATCATTGGCAAACATGTGAAGAGAATTAAGTGTTAAGTTGTAATTAATTGGGACTGGGCACCCCATTTGCCAGCTCTTTTTGCAAATTATTGGATAAGCGGATGTATATGCCACTAGTCCATTGGTGAAAGTCTGTCATGAGTAAATGACAAGGTGATAGAGTAAACGCCACAAACTTCCTCATGAGCTATAAAACATTGACACAAATAAGGAGTAATAAAGTTTTGAATAGTTTAAAGGTAGCACATGAAGTATTTACTTGGAATGGCAGGAAATACCACATAATAGGTAGTTATGGTGGACACAAATGGCATGGGTTTTGGCTCAAGGTTTGGATGCACGAGAAGCATTCCCTCTCAGTACAGAGTTTAGGCTAGCAAGGTTGTTTGAAGCAAACACAGGATATCAACCGGTACAGCAAGACTTACATAAAACATATTGCAAGCATTATAAGACTCTACACTGTCTCCTTGTTGTTCAAACACTTTACCAGAAAATATCTAGACCTTAGAGATATCAAACATGCAAACCAAGTCTCAACAAGCTCTACGGTAGTTCTCCACTAATAGGCTTTAACTACATGATGCAAGAGCTTAAACATGATCTACTTGAGAGCTCAAAACAATTGCAAAGCATCAAATTATCCAAGACAATGATCTACAAGAATGAGTATGTCTTTTCAATATACCATCTACCACATGTAGCATTTTCTGTTTCCAACCAAACACCAATCAACTTATTTCAACACAAAACTCTCCAAATAATATAACAATGAAACAAGAGAGTACTTCTCTACAAGAACTAACAGCTCTGAACAAGAGATGCATGAAAAAAGGAGCTAAAAGCATTGCAGTAGCTAGTTAAGAATACTCAACAAATATAAGTGAAGAATATGAGTATTCACATGAAAAAGCGGAGCGTGTCTCTCTCCCACACAAGAATGCTAGGATCCAATTATTCAGAAAACAAAGCAAAAATAAAAGCACACAGACGCTCCAAGTAAAGCACATAAGATGTGAAAGAATTAAAATATAGTTTCACTAGAGATGACCTGATAAGTTGTTGATGAAGAAGGGGATGCCTTGGGCATCCCCAAGCTTAGACGCTTGAGTCTTCTTGAAATATGCTTGGATGACCCACGGGGGCATCCCCAAGCTTAGGCTTTTCACTCTTCTTGATCATATCATATCATATCATCCTCCTCTCTTGATCCTTGAAAACTTCCTTCACACCAAACTAGAGTAATTCTCATTAGAGGGTTAGTGCATAATCAAAAATTCACATGTTCTGTGATGACACAATCATCTCCAACACTTCTGGACATTAGCTACAGCCACTGATATTTTGTGGAGCAAAGAAATCCACTCAAACACAGTAAAAGAGAGAATGCAAATAAAAGGCAGAATCTGTCAAAAACAGAACAGTCTGGAAAGACGAATTTTTTCGAGGCACTTAAGTTGCTCAGATGCGAAAAGTCAAAACTAATGAAAGTTGCGTACATATATGAGGATCACGCCTGAATTTTTCAGAATTTTTAGATTTTTCTGGAGTGCGTACAGCTCAAAACGGTGGACAGCAAAAATCTGTCTCTGCGCAGAAATCCAAATCTAGCATCAACTTTCTATTAGAGGCTTTACTTGGCACAACAATGCAATAAAATAAAGATACAAAGGAGTTGTTACAGAAGTAAGCAAGCTCCAAGACTCAAAGAAAAAGAAAAATTGCAGAAATAAAAACATGGGTTGTCTCCCATAAGCGCTTTTCTTTAACGCCTTTCAGCTAGGCGCAGAAAGTGAAAATCAAGTGTTTCCAAGTGAAGAAGATCCAAATCATAACTTGTTCTAATAATAGAATCAAAAGGCAACTTCATTCTCTTTCTAGGGAAGTGTTCCATACCTTTCTTGAGTGGGAATTGGTACCTTATATTTCCTTCTTTCATATCAATAATGGCACCAACAGTTCTAAGAAAAGGTCTTCCCAAAACAATAGGACAAGATGCATTGCATTCGATGTCCATAACAACAAAATCAACGGGGACAAGGTTATTGTTAACCATAATAAAACATCATCAACTCTCCCCAAAGGTTTCTTCATAGCATTATCAGCAAGATAAACATCCAAATAACAATGTTCCAAAGGTGGCAAATCAAGCATATCATAAAGTTTCTTAGGCATAACAGAAATGCTAGCACCAAGATCACATAAAGCATTACAATCAAAATCATTCACCTTCATCTTAATGATGGGCTCCCAACCATCTTCTAACTTCTAGGGATAGAAGCTTCATGTTTTAGTTTCTCTTCCCTAGCTTGTATGAGAGCATTTGTAATATGTTTTGTGAAAGCCATATTAATAGCACTAGCATTAGGACTTCTAGCTAGCTTTTGCAAGAACATAATTACTTCAGAAATATTACAATCATCAAAATCAAAATCATTATGGTCAATGGTAAAGGAACCATTGTCTCCCATATTTCGAAAAATTTCAGCACTCTTATCAGGAACAGTTTCAGTGGTTTTGGGCAATTTTAAACGTTTTGCAGAGGTAGTAGAAACATTGCCAACACCAATTATGTTACCATTGATAGTAGGAGGCTTACTAGCATGTGAAACATTAGCATTACTAGTGGTGGTAATAGTACAAACTCTAGCTATACTATTCTCTTTTTCAATTTTATCCTCTCTTTCCCACCTAGCATGCAATTCAGCCAACATCCTAATATTGTTGTCAATTTTAACTTGGATAGCATTGGCAGTAGCAAAAGTATTACTATCAAGAGTTTCAGGTTTGGCTGCCATTTTATTAATTAAAGAAGATTGTGCTTCAGACATGGATGAAATACGGTTTTCAGCAGTGGAAATCTTAGTTTGCAAACCAGAAATCTCCCTATTCAAATTTTCGAGTTGGTGCCCTATATTTTTCAACATAGCAGATTGTTCATTCATAGTTTTAGTAAACAATTGATTTTGCTCATATTGTGATTGCATAAAGTTCTTAGTAGCCCTTTCAATTTCTAGCATCCTTTCCTCACTAGGCAATCCAGATCTACCATAAGAATTAATAACCATTGCCACTATTAGAAGGATAAGGCTTATAATTGTTGCTACCAAAATTATTCCTATAAGCATTGTTGTTGAAGTTGTTGTTTTTAATGAAGTTCACATCAACATGCTTTCTTGAGCAACCAATGAAGCTAAAGGAACATTATTTGGATCAACATGAGATTTACCATTCACAAGCATAGACATAATAACATCAATCTTATCACTCAAAGAAGAGGTTTCTTCAACAGAATTTACCTTCTTACCTTGAGGAGTTCTTTCGGTATGCCACTCGGAATAGTTAATCATCAAGAAGCTTTGTTGCAGCACCCAAAGTGATGGACATGAAGGTCCCTCCAGCAGCCGAATCCAACAAGTTCCTCGAAGAAAAATTTAGTCCTGCATAAAAGGTTTGGATGATCATCCAAGCAGTCAGTCCATGGGTGGGACAATTCTTTACCAAAGATTTCATTCTTTCCCATGCTTGGGCAACATGTTCATTATCAAATTGCTTGAAATTCATAATGCTACTTCTCAAGGATATAATCTTAGCAGAGGATAATATTTTCCAATGAAAGCATCTTTGCATTTAGTCCATGAATCAATACTATTTCTAGGCAAAGATAGCAACCATTCTTTAGCTCTTCCTCTCAAAGAGAAAGGAAATAATTTCAGTTTTATAATATCCCCATCTATATCCTTATACTTTTGCATCTCACAAAGTTCAACAAAATTATTAAGATGGGCAGCAGCATCATCAGTACTAACACCAGAAAATTGCTCTTTCATAACAAGATTTAATAGAGCAGGTTTAATTTCATAAAAGTCTGCTTTAGAAGCAGGTGGAGCAATAGGAGTGCATATGAAATCATTATTATTTGTGCTAGTGAAGTCACACAACTTGGTGTTCTCAGGAGTACTCATTTTAGCAAAAAGAAGACTAGGCCGAAATAACAAAATAAAAGCAAGTAACTAATTTTTTGTGTTTTTGATAAAGAGAGCAAACAAGAAAAATAAAATAAACTAAGCAAGACAATAACAAAGTAAAGAGATTGGAAGTGAGAGACTCCCCTAACAAAGGCTTGATCTCTCGGCAACGGCGCCAGAAAAAGTACTTGATGACGTGAAAGTCACACGTTCGTTGGGAACCCCAAGAGGAAGGTATGATGAGTGCAGCAGCAAGTTTTCCCTCAGTATGAAACCAAGGTTTAATCGGACCAGTAGGAGATCAGAGTCACTTCTGAAGGTTGTTGGTGGCGAATGTGGCGCGGCGCAACACCAGGGATTCCGGTGCCAACGTGGAACCTGCACACAAGACAATCAAACTATTTGCCCAGTTAAGTGTGGGTGTCAATCTCACCGGCTTGCTGAAAACAAAGGATTAAAAGTGTGGTGTGGAAAATGATGTTTTTGCAGAGAATGAAAGAGAACAATGATTGCAGTAGGTTGTATTTCAGATGTAAAAGAATGGACCAGGGTCCACAGTTCACTAGTGGTGTCTCTCCATAATAAATAACTAACATGCTGGGTAAACAAATTACAGCTGGGCAATTGACAATATTGATAAGTGCATAACATGCATGTGCAAGTTGTGGTGTCTACTATGAGATTCATTTGGCATTACACAAAGTACACAGACCGCTATCCAGCATGCATCTGTGCCTAAATAGTCCACCTTCAGGTTGCATCCGCACCCCTTCTAGTATTAAGTTGCAAGCAACAGACAATTGCATTAAGTAAAGTGCATAATGTAAACAACACATTCATCCTTAGACAAAGCATCATTAGGTTACCCCTAGTAGCAACAGCACATCCACAACCTTAGGGGTTGTTGTCACTCCCCAGATTAAATGGAGACTGAACCCACTATCTAGCATAAATACTCCCTCTTGGAGTCACAAGCATCCGCTTGGCCAGAGTATCAACAAGCAACGGAGAGCATGCAAGATCATAAATAACATAGACATAATATTCAGTATTCAACTTGACATAGTATCAATATTCATCGGATCCAGCAAACACAACATGTAGCATTACAATAAGATGATCTTGATCATGATAGGCAGCTCACAAGATCTAAACATGATGGCACAAGAGGAGAAGACAACTATCTAGCTACTGCTGTGGACCCATAGTCCAAAGATGACCTACTCACACATCACTCCGGAGGCAGGCATGGCGATGTAGAGCCCTCCGGTGATGATTCCCCTCTCCGGCAGGGTGCCAGGAAGATCTTCAGAACCCTCCCGAGTTAGGGTTGACGGCGGCGGCGGCTCTGGAACTTTTGTGGAAATTGACTCGGGTACTTAGGGTTTTCCCGAGGAAGGCAATCTATAGGCGAAGGGGCAACGTCGGTGGAGGCCCGTGGTGTCCTCACCACGTGGCAGCGCGACAGGAGGTGGGACCGCGCCACCACATGGTGAGGGCGGCCCACGGCCCCCCTTCGTCTCTCCTTCGGACTCCGTGTACGTGTCAGAAAAATAGGGACTTTGGCTTTTGTTTCGTCCAATTCCGAGAATATTTCCGGAACAACTTTTCTGAAACAAAAAACAACAGAAAAGAGGAACTGACACTGCGGCATCTTGTTAATAGGTTAGTCCCAGAAAATGCATAAAAATGATATAAAGTGTATATAAAACATGTAGCAATTGGTATAATATAAGCATGGAACATCATAAATTATGGATACGTTGGAGACGTATCAGCCAACCATCTGCTACCGATTTTTCAAGTGCGCGTGAAGCTACTGATGTTCCCTGATTTGTTTGCAGACTACGAAAGAGGTCCGAGTGCCATCGGTTGGGGAGTGCATATACAAACCCAACACACAAGTTCAAGTTCACATGGACATGAATTTTGGTTTTTATTTATACTGAGGACCAGGTCTTCCTGATACTCATGCAATTTATCCTGAGATACTCATGCAATTTATCCTGAGGATCAGAGTTGGTTATTTACCAAGATAAAAATCATATCACTCATGCTTAAAAGGCTGTGTGCATCCCTTGTTGGTGCAAAGGTCGGGGAAGTGAATTTCTCCCCTAGATTTTTAAAATACTTTTAAGGCTTCGGATCCTACAGATGGGCGGCACTGATTTTTTCACAAGAGGATCTTTTATTGTTAGTAATGTTCTTGATACCCGGTTTTGGGGGATACATGGCTTGGGAACAGGTCCTTGGTTGTTCAATATCCTTCCTTTATAGTAAAGAGCGGATTTTTGATCTCCCGTTGGCTATACCACCCCATTCACTACCGTCGGTTGAACATTTATTTATAAAATGCCTTTTTGTCACTCACATTTGGTGACTTATTCATTTTACTCTTGGTATCTCTCCACCTTCTACTAGTGTATCTAATATGTTTGGTCATTAGCTTGATGGAGTAGATAAGAAAACTAAAGCACGCATACGCATTGGTGTTTGTGCTTTCTTATGGGCTATGTGAAATTGTCGGAATGGTGTGGAACCAAAATTAGAGGTGCTCATTTCTTGCAGCGGGTTAATCGCGTTGTCTACTGGATCCAACTTTGGTCCTACCTCCTCCCGGTGGTGAAAAGGGCTCTTATAGATACTGGATGCTCCGGCGATCGTCCGGGTTATCTGCTGGCAGCATGGTGGCAGCACACTAGAAGATTATAAAATCTATAGTTCTTTTTTCTTAGCCTTTTTCGCTGGCTTTTTCATGTGGCAACGTGATATGCGTAAAGTACACGTCCGTTGGGAGACCCCAAGAGGAAGGTATGATGTAATGTAGCAGCAAAAAAATTCTCGGTACAAAACCAAGGATATCAATCCAGTAGGAGTCAAAAGATCTTCTGAAGGTTGTTGGTGGCGGAATGTGAAACGGCGCAACACCAGGGATTCCGGTGCGAACGTGGAACCTGCACAGAAGACAATCAAACTATTTGTCCCAAGGAATATGTGAGGGTGTCAATCTCACCGGCTTGTTGATAACAAAAGGATTAAATGTGTGGTGTGGAAAATGATGTTTAATTGCAGAGAATAAAAGAGAACAATGATTGCAGTATGTTGTATTTATCAGATGTAAAAGAATGGACCGGGATCCACAGTTTACTAGTGGTGTCTCTCCATAAAAGATAACTAACATGCTGGGTAAACAAATTATAGCTGGGCCATTGACAAAATATTGAGTGCATAATAGTGCAAATAAATGACATAATGACTACTATGATATTCATCCGGGCATTACGACAAAATACATATACCACTATCCAACAACATCTATGACTAATAATCCACCTCCAGGTAGTCATCCGAGTTCCCCGTTGGTATTAAGTTGCAAGCAACCGATTATTGCATTAAGTAAATTGCATAATGTAAACAACACAATTATCCTTAGACAAAGCATTGTTATGTTATCCCTAGTGGCAACAGCACATCCACAACCTTAGAGGTTGTTGTCACTCCCCCAGATTCAATGGAGACTGAACCCACTATCTAGCATAAATACTCCCTCTTGGAGTCACAAGCATCTACTTGGCCAAAGCATCTACTAGTAACGGAGAGCATGCAAGATCATAAATAACATATGACATAGATTGATAATCAACTTGACATAGTATTCAATATTCATCGGATCCCAGCAAACACAACATGTAGCATTACAATAATATGATCTTGATTATGATATGCAGCTCACAAGATCTAAACATGATAGCACAAAGTGGAGAGACTACCAACTAGCTACTGCCATGGACCCGTAGTCCAAGGATGATGTAACATACCTGCACTTAAAATATGGCGAGGTACCTGTGTATAGTGCAAACCACTGGATCGTTTCATTTGCACACACAGTTTAAGATGTAGTATCACAACAAAGTATCATTATTACATCGAAAGATCCAGACTTGGTAAAATATTCATTACAACTTGCATAGCATATAGCTAGCTTGAAAGAGTAAAGCAGCGGAAATAAATCTTCATGGAGTCCTCATCCTTTGCATGTGCCACAGGCGAAAACATGTTGGTTGCAGACTCGAAAACCCTTAACGTAAACTCACTCGTCAACTTAACAATCTGCAACAATTTTTTTTGCAACAGACTGGGTCAGAACCATTAAAAATGGATCTGGCAAGTGACACTATGTGGACACTTAATGGAATAACTCTATAGCATATATGCATATTTGGCTGGTGGAGTTTCAAGGCTGATTTGCATAAAAGCAAGTTTTTCCTATCTTTTATAAAACACTTTTCTTTTGTCAAAAACAGGTATGGCATGAATACCATCCTCTTGTCTACTTTTGTTCAACCTTCACACTTTTATTTCAGAAATTGGAGTGTTGGGAGCCTCCGTTGTCATCCTTGATCAGCTGCTCAAATTGTCCGTAACCGGGGACACGGCTAAGTACTTAGATTTTACACTCTCGAGAGGTTGTGCACTTTCACCACGAGACCCAACAAACCCAAACTATCCTCAAGCACTCAATTTGTGCTAAGGAAAAGGAGAGAGTTGAGAAGAGACCTTTGGAAAACAGTCCCCTGTTCCTCTGGGCAGACCCAAAGATATTCATCTACTGAGACGTGCCGGAATCAGGCTCCTAGAACTTACTTAGTCAAGGCAGAGCCATAATACCAAGTGGCTGCACTGGAAGCATCTTCACTTGGAGAAAACTTTGGTCCCTTTAATACCCTGGGTGGCAATCCTCAAGTGAATAAACACTCAACTCTGTCAGCCGTTCAAGCCCAAATCCACCCAGGCGATAAATTAACTTAGTGGAATTAAGCTTTCAATAAAACAACTTTGCATAACATCAATGATTTTACTAAGTTATCAATAGGATTCTAGACACAACTAGTGTAAAGGTATTATGGGTTTAGCATATAGTAATAATACTATCCAACACATGCTTATAAAGAAATACACTAAGTAATGCATATAAAAATACTTAGGAGATTTCATGAGGTGTGCCACTTGCCTTGGCAAACAGAAGTGTAGAAGTAGCAGTTGCAACCACCTTCGTCTCTCTCCGGAATTTCTAGCAAGTCAAACAAACCACAAATAAACATACAATCATAAATGCAACACTTAGAAAAATATGAGATGCATGGAATGCAAAATGATACAAAGGAGTATGGTATGAAAGGCATACAAAACAAAATAAGGGAAAGACATAACAAATCCCATTTGGCTAAGGCAAGGGTCAAGGTTGAGCAAGAAAAATACAACTTGAATAGTTGTAAGGTTAGTTTAAGTCTTCACATGTTTGATCTTCAAAACATCTTCAACTCCTTTGCATTCTTCAATGGTCTTCAATTAACACTCTATGAATTTAGTCTTAAACACCAAGGACTTGGTCTATGTCCAAAGTGAGACAAAGACAGAAAGAAAGAGAAGATAGAAAGAAAGAAGTAGTTGGTCTTCCAAGAATCTTCTCCAGGCTTCCTTGTAGCTTTCTTCTTGGTGTGTTGACTTCATTTAATTCTGTAGACTTGATGGTTCTGAAGACTTGATGATGTTGGCAGCATCAAGGATGGTCTTGATTGTAGAATATTCACCAAGAAGTTTAAGAGAAGAAGGAAGAAAAGAGAGGAAGGGAAGGAAGACTTAGAAAATGTAGCTGGTTGGTCTTCATGAACTTCCTCTTGATTTCTTCTAAGTCCTTTCTTCTTGGAGATGCTTCTGGAGTCTTGTTTTCATGCTAAGTCCTTCTTTGATTTCCACTAATTTCTATCTTAGTGGTTTTTGACTAGGAGAGTCAAAAGCTAAAATTTCAAAGGAGGAAGTCATGTAAGAGGTACCAAAATATTACTAAGGACTTAATATGCATGACATGCTTATGAAAATGCTCTAAGTTAATGCAAGACAAACAAGATGGTCCAAAAATGACTAAGGACCAAAGGTCAAACAATAAGTCCAAATAATTTCTAAAGAAAAGTAAACAAAACATAGTTGCAAAATTTTCTAAGGAAAATACTTTAAAACAATAGTTGATAAATTTTCTAAGGACTAACACTTGTCAAACAATATCACTTAGGAAAATATTATAAAACAACTAAGTTTTCAAGAAGCTAAGTTTTCTAAAGGGAAGATTTAGCACTATTAAGATGTTGAGATTTTTCTAAGGAAATAATGTTGTAAAAAAAAATTACTTATCAAAAATTTTCCTAAGGAAGAAATAGTTTTGTTTTGAGAGACAAAATATTTCTAAGTACTTTTAGTACTAAAGTCTCCAAAATAGTACTAAGTTATTTTATAACTCGAATATAAGGAGAAAAATAGGTTTAATAGATTTTAATTATTAAAATAACACCGAAAAAGCATTTAGTCAATATTTACTAAAAAATTATTGAAAAATACTTTTACTAAAATAGTTGAGTAATCCTACGGCCAATACTTAGGCATACAAAAATATAGCAAAAGAGTTTGCTCAAAAATCTATTTTTAAACTCAATTTATAATCAAAATACTATTTAAGGCATTTTTAAAAATCAACCAAAATAATTTGACAAAACCTAAAAATAACTATGCCAAAAGTTTTTACAAGTCCTAAGCTTTCCAAAAATATAAAGTTTGCGAAAATTGGCCGAGCCATTAAAAATTAATGATTGTTTTAAGTTGCAGGGGCCTTTCTGCAAAATTACCGGTCTTTGGTTGACTGCTGACTTGGATGTTGACCTGCTGACTTGGCGATGACGGAGCGCTGACGAGGCATCGATGCTGACTGGGCTGCTGAATTCTTTTGACTGGATCTGGGTCGTTAATCCTAGATCTAACGGCTGACAATGATCTATACCGATTCAGCTAACGATCTAATCTAACGCGTCCAATTTAGATCGAACGGAGGAAGAAGGGTTGACCAAACCTGGCGGCGGGACCTCTCCGGGGAATGGCGTGGCGGTGGCGCTGGGCTCGGGTGGGTGATGGCGACGAGGCTCCGGTGGTCCTCCTGGCTGGAGAAGATGACGACGCGGTGCCGCGCGTCGTGGGGAAGAAGCTGGCGGGGTTGGCGTCGACTCGCGTGGGCTGGAGCGGCGGGGTGTCGCGGACGGAGTGGCTGTGGCTCCGACAAGCTTTGGTCGATCAAGGATGCGTCGATCTGGTGCATAATAAATCACAAAAAAATTCACACGGGTGCGCACGGACGTAACAAAGGAGATGGGACAGGAGAGAGAGCTCGGGGTTTCCGTGATTCACCGGAATCGAAGAACCACGCCGGCGGCAATGGCTGACGACGAGCTTGCGTGCGAGCAGCCTGGCGGCTCGCAGATGAAATTGGTTGAGGGGAAAAGGAGGCGGGGTTCTGGGGTTTATATGGGGAAGACATTGCGCTAGGGTTCGTTTAAACAAACAAATTCGTTCGGATTTTTCGGGATAGGCTCGGAGTTCTTTTCGTGCACGAGAGGTTGAAGACGTCGACGTCATCGTTGGCATCACGGGGTGGGACCCGCTTGTCGGTGAGAGAGAGAGCGGCCGCTGGCGGGCTGTGGCTATCTGCGCGCACGAGAGGGGTAATGGGCTCGGCCCATCTGGCTCAGGCCGTGTTTTTTTTGTTCAAACCTTTTTATTTTTTTAAAATGAAAACTTTAATATCTTTTAAAATAAAACTCCAAATGAGTCCAAACCAAAACCTATAGTTTTGTAAAAACAAACACTTGGTTTTGAAACCTTCAATAAGATTTTCCATAACAATTTAAAATTTGAAAATTCAAAATGTGTTAAATTGGCAAATTTGACACTTAATGTCAATTTTTAAAAATATGTTTTAAATAAATTATTTGTGGCTTAAATAAAATTATTAAAATACCACAAAACTAAACATTTGAAAATAACTTATTTTCAAATTGGGTACAATCAAGTCACAACCAAAAATTAGACATAACAAATAAAACCATAATAATCAAAAACAAGGTATAGGGCATAACTTCCCTTTTAATATATTTTCTTAAATATGTTTTCAAGTGGAATTATATTTCCAACTTTTGAAAATTTTAAATGCAAACAATGCAAGAAGATGATGAATGAATGCATGATTTTGAATTTGCAAATCAAAATATATATAGTTTTCAAAAAGTTTTAAATTTTTCTGATTTTTCAACTTTTTGAAAAACTTGGGATGTTACATACTACCACCCTTAAAAGGAATCTCATCCCGAGATTTGGGAAGGCTAGCAAAAAGGTTGTGACTGGGATGACTTGGTGGCTACCACCCTTAAAAGAAATCCGTGTTGGCAGGCAACTTCAAAATGTAAACTTGATTGTTAACGTACCATCCGCTAGGTTCCTCAATCACTTCTTCCACATTGGCGTGGTTCACATATCCTTTACCAAAAGGCTTTGACTTGGCAGTTTCTTCGGCCTTCTTCTTAGCTGGGCAGTCATTGGCGTAATGACCCATGTTCTTGCATTTGAAGCACATCACCTTGCTGATGTCTTTCTGGTGGGGGTTGTTCTGGGGTTTATTTTCCGGGCACTTATTGGCATAATGGCCCTTATTATTGCACTTAAAGCAAAGCACTTGGCTCATATCTTTCTTGAGTTCTGGATTTGGGCGGCGTTGTCCATTGTTATGGTCATGGCCATCATGTCCATTTCCCTTCCGGTCTCCATTGCTTCCTTTGGATCCACCATTGTGATCCTGATGTTTGAGGTGACTCACTTTATTAGGGTGATTCCTCTGTTGGTGACTAGGGCTCACCTCAGGAGTATGGTGTCTCTTGAATGAAGGCTCAGATTGGTGTTTGTTGATACCCAACCTTTCATTCATATTTCCAGTCTTCTTGATATTATCCTCCAGTATGATTGCTTGGTCCAGTAGGGCCTGATAATCCGAGGCGTATGCGACTGTGAAAGGGACTTTCATCTCGTCGCAGAGTCTCTTGAGAAAACTTTCCTTCCTCTTCTCCTCGGTATCTATACCTTCAGGGGCATAATGAGACAATGTATTAAAGTCATCTCTATACTCTTTGAGTGTCCTGTCCTGTTGCCTCAGGTTTAGGAACTCTTCTTGCTTTAGTTTAAAAATGTCAGAGGAGATGTGAGCATTGCAAAATTCTTTCTTGAACTCTTTCCAAGTTATAGTACCACAATTGCGAGTGCTTTGATAAGTTCTCCACCATTGAATAGCAGGTCCTTCCAAGAAATAAGATGCAAAATCTACTTTCTCTTTGTCGGTGCACTCACAGGTTACTAGATCCTTTTCTACTGATTGTAGCCAGTCGATTGCCGCAATTGGCTCATTTGTAGGGTTGAAAGTGTAAGGTTCAAGACTTAAAATTTTGACAAGTCTATCCATCTGGGTAAGGGGTGGTGGTGGTTCACTTTGATTTGCTTTGATCTGAGTCATCATGGTCATCAGCTGGGTTTGTGCGGCCATCATCTTCTGCAACATTGCTTCAACATTGTTGGTGTTGGCGTTGTTGTTGTCTTCAGGTGCACTCGGGGGAGACATCTGTGGGTTTTGGAATAGATAAGTACAAGATGGAAAGATCTAAGAGAAATATTCCTACCCATACAAGCAATTTTGACACAAACAACCACACATGATAAAAACGCACAAACTTTTGAGAAAACCAAACTAGTCGTTTTTGGATCGAAGTACACCTAGGATATGGGGAAACAATATGATAGTACTGCCATACCACAATTTGATAGGTCAATACATCAACATGGTTTCTTTATTCTAATACATAAGGGGGTCTAGTCTATCTCCTTCTTGAGTGCATCGAGTTCCTCCTCTATTTCCTTGAGTTCATCAAGGTATTTCCGAGTGTTGTGGAGTCTAAATCGAAGTCTTCTTCCAAGGTTCTCGATGGCCTCCCATGCTGCACTTCTTGCTGAATCAAAGAATGACGTTCGAATTATTGGGTTTGTGAACATGCAGCAACCTTCGGTCTTCGGGTCATCGTCTTTGTTCTTGTATAGATGGAGTTGCACCCACCAGTACTCTTGGCCTTCACCCATGAATGGAAAACCTTTGTAGACGGCTGCTCCTTCAAATCCCATGCTTAACATGAGGTCCTTCAAAGCTTTTGGAAACTCGGTCTCGCATTCCAAGGTCATGGTCATTGTTGGACCCTTCTTGAGTGATTCCAGGAGGCGGGACATCTATAAATAAGAGAAGTTATTTAGAACGCGAATAGTTAAGAAGTTACAAGAATGATATCGAAAGTTTTTAGACAAAAAGCAAATAAAGTTTTGTCCTATGGGCTTTCTTATTTCTGACCAGACTTAGGGTTTCGAACCTACAGGCAACTCAGTGCTCTGATACCATCTGTAACATACCTGCACTTAAAATATGTCGAGGTACCTGTGTATAGTGCAAACCCCTGGATCGTTTCATTTGCACACACAGTTTAAGATGTAGTATCACAACAAAGTATCATTATTACATCGAATGATCCAGACTTGGTAAAATATTCATTACAACTTGCATAGCATATAGCTAGCTTGAAAGAGTAAAGCAGCGGAAATAAATCTTCATGGAGTCCTCATCCTTTGCATGTGCCACAGGCGAAACATGTTGGTTGCAGACTCGATAACCCTTAACGTAAACTCACTCGTCAACTGAACAATCTGCAACAAATTTTTTCTTGCAACAGAGTGGGTCAGAACCATTAAAAATGGATCTGGCAAGTGACACTATGTGGACACTTAATGGAATAACTCTATAGCCTATATGCATATTTGGCTGGTGGAGTTTCAAGGCTGATTTGCATAAAAGCAAGTTTTCCTATCTTTTATAAAACACTTTTCTTTTGTCAAAAACAGGTATGGCATGAATACCATCCTCTTGTCTACTTTTGTTCAACCTTCACACTTTTATTTCAGAAATTGGAGTGTTGGGAGCCTCCGTTGTCATCCTTGATCAGCTGCTCAAATTGTCCGTAACCGGGGACACGGCTAAGTACTTAGATTTTACACTCTCGAGAGGTTGTGCACTTTCACCACGAGACCCAACAAACCCAAACTATCCTCAAGCACTCAATTTGTGCTAAGGAAAAGGAGAGAGTTGAGACGAGACCTTTGGAAACAGTCCCCTGTTCCTCTGGGCAGACCCAAAGATATTCATCTACTGAGACGTGCCGGAATCAGGCTCCTAGAACTTACTTAGTCAAGGCAGAGCCATAATACCAAGTGGCTGCACTGGAAGCATCTTCACTTAGAGAAAACTTTGGTCCCTTTAATACCCTGGGTGGCAATCTTCAAGTGAATAAACATTCAACTTTGTCAGCCGTTCAAGCCCAAATCCACCCAGGTGATAAATTAACTTAGTGGAATTAAGCTCTCAATAAAACAACTTTGCATAGCATCAATGATTCTACTAAGTTATCAATAGGATTCTAGACACAACTAGTGTAAAGGTATTATGGGTTTAGCATATAGTAATAATACTATCCAACACATGCTTATAAAGAAATACACAAAGTAATGCATATAAAAATACTTAGGAGATTTCATGAGGTGCGCCACTTGCCTTGGCAAACAGAAGTGTAGAAGTAGCAGTTGCAACCACCTTCGTCTCTCTCCGGAATTTCCAACAAGTCAAACAAACCACAAATAAACATACAATCATAAATGCAACACTTAGAAAAATATGAGATGCATGGAATGCAAAATGATACAAAGGAGTATGGTATGAAAGGCATACAAAACAAAATAAGGGAAAGACATAACAAAATCCCATTTGGCTAAGGCAAGGGTCAACACTAGTAGGAAAAGCCAATTCTATGGAAGCTTATTCTGTGGCGCACTTTATAGCCGTGCGCCACAGAATAAGCTTCTGTGGCGCACCTGTAAAGATGCGCCACAGAATAAGGTTATTCTGTGGCGCATTACTTATTGGTGCGCCATAGAATAAGCTTATTCTGTGGCGCAGCTATGCCCATGCGCCACATAATATGCGCGGGCCCCACACCCACGCAAGGGTCAGTCACTTTGGGCTTTATTCTGTGGCGCAGCCATGCCCATGCGCCACAGAATAAGCTTATTCTGTGGCGCACCAGGGTGCATGCGCCATAGAATACGCGTATTCTGTAGCGCACCAGCTAGGTGCGCCACAGAATAAGGATGTACATATACAAGCATATCTACGTATACAAGCAGAATAACGTGGTTCCCGTTGACGGGACACGTTCCGTCGGACTTCCGGCGCGTTCACCGTTTTCACCAGTTTTCACCGTTACGGAAGTGCTGCCCGTTGACGGGACACGTTCCGTCGGACTTCCGGCGCGTTCACCGTTTTCGCCAGTTTTCGGCTGTTTCCACCGTTACGGACGTGGTGCCCGTTGACGGGACACGTTCCGTCGGACTTCCGGCGAGTTCACCGTTTTCGCCAGTTTTCGGCTGTTTTCACCGTTACGGACGTGCTGCCCGTTGACGGGACACGTTCCGTTGGACTTCCGGCGCGTTCACCCGTTTTCGCCAGTTTTCACCGTTACGGACGTGCTGCCCGTTGACGGGACACGTTCCGTCGGACTTCCGGCGCGTTCACCATTTTCGCCAGTTTTCGGTTGTTTTCACCGTTACGGACATGCTGCCCGTTGACGGGACACGTTCCGTCGGACTTCCGGCGCGTTCACCGTTTTCGCCAGTTTTTGGCAGTTTCCACCGTTACGGACGTGGTGCCCGTTGACGGGACACGTTCCGTCGGACTTCCGGCGCGTTCACCGTTTTCGCCAGTTTTCGCCAGTTTTCACCGTTACGGAAGTGCTGCCCGTTGACGGGACACGTTCCGTCGGAGACTTCCGGCGCGTTCACCGTTTTCGACAGTTTTCGCCAGTTTTCACCGTTACGGAAGTGCTGCCCGTTGACGGGACACGTTCCGTCGGACTTCCGCCGCGTTCACCCGTTTTCGCATTTCGCGCCACGTTTTCACCCACAAAAAACATAGTACAGTACCTCATTTGGTTGGTGATATAATTTTGATTATGAATGAATAAAGAGGTATGATGTGTTCAAAACATGGACAATTGCATGAATAAGGAGGTATAATTTTTTTGTATTAATAATATGTGTGTGAGACAAACACAAAATTTGAAGAAACAAATAAAAAAATGTTGTGGCCACATTATTCTGTGGCGCACCCTTGCAGCCGTGCGCCACAGAATAACGTTATTCTGTGGCGCACCCTTGCAGCCGTGCGCCACAGAATAATGTTAGCCGTTTTTCTAACACGCACGCGCGCCTTCTTCCCCCAAATTCACATCTCGCGCTTCTTTGTCTTCCTCAAACGACGCACGCGCCCGCCGTCGACCACCCGCCCGCCGTGCCCGTCCTCGACGCCGCCGTGCTCGACGCCACCGTGGTCGACGCCTCCGCCGTGCTCGACGCACCCGCTCTGCTCTACTCCGCCGTCCTCGACGCCCCGCCATGGTCGACGCCTCCGCCGTGCCTGTGCTCGACCACGCCGTCGACGACGCCGCCGTGCTCGACGCCGCCCTCCTCGACGCCGCCCTCCTCGACGCCGCCCTCCTCGACGTCCACGGTGAGCCCCTCCTCTCCTCTCCCTCCTAGCACCGAAGGTGCTTGTGCAAATGCTTAGCCAGATATAGGATCATTTTATGCTTGTGCAAATGCTTGTGCAAATGCTTACAGCGATCTGATGTCTTGTGATCAAGTAATTTCTTTTCGAAAACCAATGATTTCATTGATTTTTTCTTTGTCCCTAGTGCTTTGAATCTTTTCAAAATTCTTGGAGGCTGGTAGTTAAAAAAGATATCTATCAAATATAATCCAAAGTTCTGAACAGTTTTATAGTTACATTAAGGCACATCCTATAGCCATGATATAGGATCATTTTATCAGGAACAACCTTAGCAGAGTTAATGTTATTAACTATTGGTGTATGAAAAATGTGTGACATATTCAGTCTAAGGAATGAGATGCTCTATTGTAATACCGGGTGCTTTCTAATTCCATCACTGCATTTTCTAAATATCACTTCTTTCACCCATCCTTTCGGTAGACCATCTGGACTGAAGTCCTCCTGTGCTAGTATCTGTAAATAAGTCCAAAGCTTAGATATGAAAAAACTTGTAACCTTTTATAGATACAATGATGTTCAAATAGGAGAATAATTCCAGCAAGTGGCATACATTATCTTCAGAGAAGGTGTCGCACAGCCCCTTCACATCACATATAGAGATCGCACCCTCATTCACATAGCAACAATATTTATATGAATGTAGTTTTTTCTCAGATATTTGAAAACATTTTTGCAGCACAAATAGAAAAATTAAGCATAAAAGGGAAGTTCATTGATCACTTCATAAAAGGGAAACTAACATTGTATATAGTTAACTAATGCATTATTTGTTGTCAAATAACATTGTATATAGTTAACTAATGCATTATTTTCCCGTATGCAGGAAATTTAGAAGAAGCACCGCGTTCTTTCAGGTGAGATGTGGAGATGGCGATGCGGGAGATGTGGATTTTTCATTGAGATGTGGATTTGGCTCCGACCATCGTGTCGTGGAGATGCCGGCCGGATATGCCGGTCGGAGTTGTGTTTTTTTAAAATTTGGAAATGGTTGCAGGTACCCCCGAGAGGCCCTTGAGATTGCCGGAACGTCGATTAACTTCCGTTCCGGCAATTTCGGGTACTCCATATGTCCCTTTTTTAGCAAAGGTCATGCCGAATTTTTTCGTGAAATTTGGCATGACTTTGCTAAAAATAGGACATATGGGGTATTGCGACTAATGCATGGGCCGGGGTATCTTAGTACTTAGTTAGGTGATTTTTTTTCTCTTATATTTGTCATACTAACTTTTTGCCTCTTTTTAATGCAGTTCAAACATGTCGGGCGACGCTTCTAAGCGCATGAGCATCGAAGAGCAAGCAAGAGTATAGAACATGGACTTTTGGCCCGACGATATGAGGGACGAAGCCGCGGTCACTAGTGGCGACGAGGCTGAGGAGCATCAACGGGAGGTCCGGGATCCCGACCCCGAGTACCACGAAGAAGGTGGTGAGGATGACACCTCAGGAGATGGTGGCGACCACACGACCACTGGCGATGACCACACCGATGGCAGCGACCACACGGAACCCGGCGACAGCAACCCGGCCGCTAAGAAGAAGAAGAAGCGGAGGGCAAGGACTAAACCGCGTAAAGTGCAGTCGGTGGACAATGTCACAGACGTGATCACGGAGGTCAGTCCAAGTGGCATGCCGTTGGAGCCTAACCACGTTGCACGAGGGTACAGCATGCAACTAGGGTGCATCCTCCGAGAAGGCGTGTCGATCAACACGTCTGACATTAGAAGCGAAGAGAATGCGGCTTTGCTCGAACACCTGCTCAGGAGGGTTCACCAACGATACACCTTCCCGAACCCTAAACCCAAAAATGTGGATAATTACGCCACCACGAAGATGAGCACCGCCTTGAGCAGCTGGAAATGCCGGGTGAAGGCGAAGATTCATAATAAGAAGAGCTGGGAGGAGATTAGTACAGGCGAGCCTCACATCACCTTAGAAGAGTTCGAGGTAATTAAGGACTTTTTAAATTCTGAGGTGTGTACAAGATGGACCGAGTGGGGGAAGGAAATGCGGAAGAGGAACTTAGGTAACCACCGTTTGGGAAGCGGCGGTTACAAATCCAAACAACCCACTTGGGACAAGGAGGACGCAGAAATAAGAAAACGTGGGCTGGACAACCCATGGGATAAATTCACAGACGAGCAGACCAGGAACTTTGTCCGGTCCCGCTACTATCTCAACTGGGAAACTGGGGAGTTCGTTACCAATCACGACGATGTGAAGCAATTCCAGCAAAATCTGGTAAGTGAATTTAAATACCACAGATATCTCAAAGTCCATTGCGTTGATCTCAAATTTCTAAGTGTGTTCACCTTTGTGTGCAGGAGGACGAGTTGAAGGCTGAGGCCGACTAGTCGTCATCCCAGGGTGAGAGGGAAGTGTGGGACACTACTTTCAACCGGGCGATGAACGTTGCAAAGGGAAGGGACAAGTTGGCGCCGCCGACATCAGCTGGCCGTGTGTCAGGCTATGGTACGAGCGTGAAGTTCACGGAGTACTACAGCTCGGACGGCGCCGGCGAGAAGAAAAAGAGGAAGAGGACGTCCAAGAACGAGGATAGAGCCAAGGTTGAGCGGCTGAAGGCGGAGCTGGAGGAGCTGAAGAAGAACACCGTGGACAAGCAGGAGGTGCAAAAGCTAGTCCGGTTCAAGCTTTTGCGAGCCAGCCAACTCCTATGATTATCCAGGGTCGTGAAGACACCATAGCACCCCCTCCGGACAAATCGGCGCACATGGTTCATGAAGCTCGAAAACCGATAGTGCCTCCGGAGATGACCCACCTCGCAACTCCATCAATGATCTCTTTGAGCGCTTCTATCTCTATGCTAGAGGGCTTTCTTCTAAAAGACAGGGATCCAAATTACCCGGCGTTCACTGCCCAAGTGCCAAAGGAAGAAGGCGGGTTGGTGGTCGTCGGTGAACACCCCGCGGATCTATTCTTAGTAGCATACGCGGACGTGTTCAATCTATTTAACCAGCAGCGGCTCAACTATAACTTGGTCCGCCTATACGCGCTCAATGAGGCCATGACTATCCACAGAGATAATCTCTCGCACGTCGCGGTAGCGGATTCCTACTACATGCGTGACAACCAGCTGGTGCAAGGATCTGTGACACGGACCAGTGCAGTTGAGTACCTCGAGAGGTTCATGTTGCAAAACCAGCAAAAGAATTGCCTTCTTGTGCCTTTCTTTCCCGAGTAAGTACACATCCGCTCGCCGCCGTATCTTGTGCCTTTCCGAGTTCAATGCATGCATGTTTCTGATCATCATCTCATTTAAATTGTGTTGAGCAGGGACAAGTACTGCGTCCTCATCATCCTACAGCTGAGCCATTGCCATGCCACTTATTTTGACTCAGGTAGTAGTACTACGAAAAGGTATGCCAACATAATTGCTGTCCTCAATCAAGCTCTTCACGGCTACCACCAAAAGGGAGGCGTCTTCGAAACCACCGTGCAACCACAATTAATTGATAATAAGTTGAGCAAGAAAAATACAACTTGAATAGTTGTAAGGTTAGTTTAAGTCTTCACACATTTGATCTTCAAAATATCTTCAACTCCTTTGTATTCTTCAATGGTCTTCAATTAACACTCTATGAATTTAGTCTTAAACACCAAGGACTTGGTCTATGTCCAAAGTGAGACAAAGACAGAAAAGAAAGAGAAGATAGAAAGAAAGAAGTAGTTGGTCTTCCAAGAATCTTCTCCAGGTTTCCTTGTAGCTTTCTTCTTGGTGTGTTGACTTCATTTAATTCTGTAGACTTGATGGTTCTGAAGACTTGATGATGTTGGCAGCATCAAGGATGGTCTTGATTGTAGAATATTCACCAAGAAGTTTAAGAGAAGAAGGAAGAAAAGAGAGGAAGGGAAGGAAGACTTAGAAAATGTAGCTGGTTGGTCTTCATGAACTTCCTCTTGATTTCTTCTAAGTCCTTTCTTCTTGGAGATGCTTCTGGAGTCTTGTTTTCATGCTAAGTCCTTCTTTGATTTCCACTAATTTCTATCTTAGTGGTTTTTGACTAGGAGAGTCAAAAGCAAAAATTTCTAAGGAGGAAGTCATGTAAGAGGTACCAAAATATTACTAAGGACTTAATATGCATGACATGCTTATGAAAATGCTCTAAGTTAATGCAAGACAAACAAGATGGTCCAAAAATGACTAAGGACCAAAGGTCAAACAATAAGTCCAAATAATTTCTAAGGAAAAGTAAACAAAACATAGTTGCTAAATTTTCTAAGGAAAATACTTTAAAACAATAGTTGATAAAATTTCTAAGGACTAACACTTGTCAAACAATATCACTTAGGAAAATATTATAAAACAACAAAGTTTTCAAGATGCTAAATTTTTCTAAGGGGAAGATTTAGCACTATTAAGATGTTGAGATTTTTCTAAGGAAATAATGTTGCCAAAAAAAATTTACTTATCAAAATTTTTCCTAAGGAAGAAATAGTTTTGTTTTGAGAGACAAAATATTTCTAAGTACTTTTAGTACTAAAGTCTCCAAAATACTACTAAGTTATTTTATAACTCGAATATAAGGAGAAAAATAGGTTTAATAGATTTTAATTATTAAAATAACACCTAAAAAGCATTTAGTCAATATTTACTCAAAAATCATTGAAAAATACTTTTACTAAAATAGTTGAGTAATCCTACGGCCAATACTTAGGCATACAAAAATATAGCAAAAGAGTTTGCTCAAAAATCTATTTTTAAACTCAATTTATAATCAAAATACTATTCAAAAATCAACCAAAATAATTTTGACAAAACCTAAAAATAACTATGCCAAAAGTTTTTACAAGTCCTAAGCTTTCCAAAAATATAAAGTTTGCGAAAATTGGCCGAGCCATTAAAAATTAATGATTGTTTTAAGTTGCAGGGATCTTTCTGCAAAATTGCCGGTCTTTGGTTGACTGCTGACTTTGACTGCTGACTTGGATGTTGACCTGCTGACTTGGCGATGACGGAGCGCTGACGAGGCATCGACGCTGTCTGGGCTGCTGAATTCTTTTGACTGGATCTGGGTCGTTAATCCTAGATCTAACGGCTGACAATGATCTATACCGATTCAGCTAACGATCTAATCTAACGCGTCCAATTTAGATCGAACGGAGGAAGAAGGGTTGACCAAACCTGGCGGCGGGACCTCTCCGGGGAATGGCGTGGCGGTGGCGCTGGGCTCGGGTGGGTGACGGCGACGAGGCTCCGGTGGTCCTCCTGGCTGGAGAAGATGACGACGCGGTGCCGCGCGTCGTGGGGAAGAAGCTGGCGGGGTTGGCGTCGACTCGCGTGGGCTGGAGTGGCGGAGTGTCGCGGACGGAGTGGCCGTGGCTCCGACAAGCTTCGGTCAATCAAGGATGCGTCGATCTGGTGCATAATAAATCACAAAAAAAATTCACACGGGTATGGGACAGGAGAGAGAGCTCGGGGTTTCCGTGATTCACCGGAATCGAAGAACCACGCCGGCGGCAATGGCAGATGACGAGTTTGCGTGCGAGCAGCCTGGCGGCTCGCAGATGAAATTGGTTGAGGGGAAAAGGAGGCGGGGTTCTGGGGTTTATATGGGGGAAGAGATTGCGCTAGGGTTCGTTTAAACGAACGAACTCGTTCGGATTTTTCGGGATAGGCTCGGAGTTCTTTTCGTGCACGAGAGGTTGAAGACGTCGACGTCATCGTTGGCGTCACGGGGTGGGACCCGCTTGTTGGTGAGAGAGAGAGCGGCCGCTGGCGGGCTGTGGCTGTCTGTGCGCACGAGAGGGGTAATGGGCTCAGCCCATCTGGCTCAGGCAGTGTTTTTTTTGTTCAAACCTTTTTATTTTTTTTAAATGAAAACTTTAATATCTTTTAAAATAAAACTCCAAATGAGTTCAAAACAAAACCTATCGTTTTGTAAAAACAAACACTTGGTTTTGAAACCTTCAATAAGATTTTCCATAACAATTTAAAATTTGAAAATTCAAAATGTGTTAAATTGGCAAATTTGACACTTAATGTGAATTTTTAAAAATATGTTTTAAACAAATTATTTGTGGCTTAAATAAAAATATTAAAATACCACAAAACTAAACATTTGAAAATAACTTATTTTCAAATTGGGTACAATCAAGTCACAACCAAAAATTAGACATAACAAATAAAACCATAATAATCAAAAACAAGGTATAGGGCATAACTTCCCTTTTAATATATTTTCTTAAATATGTTTTCAAGTGGAATTATATTTCCAACTTTTGAAATTTTCAAATGCAAACAATGCAAGAAGATGATGAATGAATGCATGATTTTGAATTTGCAAATCAAAATATATATAGTTTTCAAAAAGTTATAATTTTTTTCGGATTTTTCAACTTTTTGAAAAACTTGGGATGTTACAGATGAACTACTCACGCATCACTCCGGAGGCGGGCATGATGATGTAGAGCCCTCCGGTGATGATTCCCCTCTCCGGCAGGGTGTCGGGAAGAGCTTCTGAACCCTCCTGAGCTAGGGTTGACGACGGGCGTCTCTGGAACTTTTCGTGGATGGAGGCTCGGGTGTCTAGGGTTTTCCCGATGAAGTGAATAAATAGGCGAAAGGGCGGCGGCTGGAAAGGCTCGCGGGCCCCATGCCACCCCACGGTAGCAAGGGGGGCCGCGATGTGCCCTAGCGTGGCCGGCCCACGGCCCTCCTGCATCTCCCCTCTGGACACGGTCTTCGTGATGGGAAAATAGGGACTTCCGTTTTTGTTTCGTCCAATTCCGAGAATATTTCCAGAACAACTTTTCTGAAATACAAAAACAGCAGAAAACAGGAACTGGCACTGTGGCCTCTTGTTAATAGGTTAGTCCCAGAAAATGCATAAAATGCTATGAAGTGTATATAAAACATGTAGCAATTGGCATAATATCAACATGAAACATCAGGAATTATAGATGCGTTTGAGACGTATCAAGCATCACCAAGCTTAGTCTACTCGTCCTCGAGTAGGTAAACGATAAAAATAAAATAATTTCTGAGGTGACATGCTACCATCATAATCTTTGATAAAATAGTATTGTAGAGCATA
The DNA here is from genome assembly GCA_947311845.1 of Poa pratensis. NCBI lineage: Eukaryota > Viridiplantae > Streptophyta > Magnoliopsida > Poales > Poaceae > Poa > Poa pratensis. Next base: position 20,687,390 of record CAMZMU010000074.1, on the reverse strand, counting down.
TGTTATGAATGAAGTGATCCATGTCAATGGTCTATAGTTTGATATCAAATGGATAATGAGTAAACAGCTGTATCACATAAGCAAAAACTTTTGATCCTTACAAAACATTGCCTCCGCAAATGACCTTGAGTGGTTTGTCCGCCTTTGGAGCATCATGCGAGACGTACATCTACTCCCACAGCCGGACAAGATAACATGGAGATCGACACCATCGGGCTCCTACACGGCGGCCTCGGCATACAAATGCCAATTTCTCGGTGCCAACGCACCTTTTGACATGAAGAAGATTTGGAAAGCCCACACTGAACGGAAGTGTCGGTTCTTTGCGTGGCTTGTTGCACACAGCAATCCTCACGGCGGACAATCTTGCAGTGCGGGGATGGCCAGATGATCCCATTTGCAAGCTTTGTCACATACATTTGGAGACGGTGCAACACATGTGTCATGAATGCTCACTCACAAGGGCGGTGAGGGACTCGGTGCTGCAGGCTTATGATCTCCTGGTACCTTCCGTCGCCTCCACGGCTGACAAGGACTTCGACGGATGGTGGCTACATTTCATCAAGAACTACACGAAGGAAGAAAAGAGGACGACAAGTGGCATAATAACATACATCGTTTGGGGTGTTTCGAAGGAGACGAATAGAAGGGTGTTCACAAACACGGCGTTGCTGGTTGGAGATGTCGTGGCCCTAGTCCGCGGTGAGATTGGCCAAAGGGCCTTTGCTCACTCAGAGGACCCGGGAGACCTCCCCGCCTAGCGTTTTTACTGCTTTTTACGATTTTCTTAGTCTCGTTTGAGACTCTCCTGTAAAGGAATGCTTTCTATCTAATCGAATGGCAGAACGCCTGCCTTAAAGCCTCAAAAAACTTTTCATAAATTGTACTTTCTAGACAAGTATCATTATGTTTTGCATAAGTGTTAACTCATAAAGCAATAGTCTCTAAGTAAAAGGAGTTGAACCAACACAAAGGAAGATTTAAGTTTCAGCATTTGCTTTCAACTTTCATCATATATATCTCATGGATATTTATCAACACAAAGCAATATAATAAGCACAATATACCCGCATATGAAAATTATTGTACCAAGGTTGACACTAGTATTTGCTTCTAAGATAGAAAGGAGTAGGAAAACTGACTCAACATAAAAGAAAAAAGGCCCTTCGTAGAGGGAAGCAGGGATTAAGTCATATGCTAGAGATTTTTAAGTTTTTGAAATCATATAGAGAGTAAAAATATAAGTTTTGAGCTATGTATGTCGTTGTCAACGATTGGCAGTAGAGAAAACACTACCCCTTGTCAACCAGACTTTCAAGAGCGGCTCCCATGAAGGACGTTATTTCTACCAGCAAGGCAGATCATCCCTCCTTTTCTCTTGCGTTTACACATGCAGATATTTCACTGGTATCATTGCTTGTCTGATTGGACCAGGGCAAAAAATGTGAAGATAATTAAGCGGTTAAAGTTGTAATTAATTAGGACTGGGCACCCCATTTGCCAGCTCTTTTTGCAAAATTATTGGATAAGCGGATGTATATGCCACTAGTCCGGTTGTGAAAGTCTATTTGACAAGATTGATAGAGAAACCCCACATAACTTCCTCATGAGCTAATAAACAGTGACACAAAATAAGGAGTAATAAAGTTTTGAATAGTTTAAAGGTAGCACATGAAGTATTTACTTGGAGTGGTAGGAAATACCACATATAGGTAGTTATGGTGGACCCAAATGGCATGGATTTTGCCTTAAGGTTTTGGATGCACGAGAAGCATTCCCTCCTAGTACAGAGTTTAGGCTAGCAAGGTTATTTGAAGCAAACACATGATATCAAACTAATACACCAAGGCTCATATGAAAACATATTGTAAGCATTATACGATTCCACACCGCCTTCCTTGTTAACCAAACCCTTTTACCAGAAAATATCTAGACCTTAGAGATACCAATTATGCAAACCATGTTTCAACAAGCTTTCCGGTAGTTCTTTACTAATAGGTTTTAACTACATGATACAAAAGCTTAAGCATGATCTACTTGATAACTCAAAACAATTGATAAGTATCAAATATCCAAGACAGTGATCTATAAAGATATGTAAGCCTTTTCCATCATACCATCTACCACATATAGCATTTTCTGTTCCAACCAAAACCAATCAACTTATTTCAACAAAAGCTCTCTTTATAATCATAATGAAAGCAAGAGAGTACTAATTCTAAAAGAACAAACATCTCTGACAAGAGATGCATGAAAAACATGAGCTAAAAGCATAACAGTAGCTAGACAAGAATACTCAACAAGTATAAGTGAAGAAAGCGAGTATTCATATGAAAAAGCGGAGCGTGTCTCTCTCCCAAACAAGATGCTAGGATCCAATCAAGTTTATTAAGAAAAAAAATAACAATGCGAAAATAAAAGCACACAACGCTCCAAGTAAACACATATGATGTGAAAGAATTAAAATATAGTTTCACTAGAGATGACCTGATAAGTTGATGATGAAGGGGATGCCTTGGGCATCCCCAAGCTTAGACACTTGAGTCTTCTTGAAATATGCTGGGTGATCCACGGGTGCATTCCCAAGATTAAGCTCTTCACTCTTCTTGATCACATTATATCATCCTTCTCTCTTGACCCTTGAAAACTTCCGCCACACCAAACTCAAAGTAATTCTCATTAGAGGGTTAGTGCACAATCAAAACTCACATGTTCTATTAGATAAAATGACTTTTAGTTTAAACATTAGCTACTGCCACTGATGTTATGTGAAGCTCTTCCACCTCAAAAAGAATTCCACTCAACACTAGTAAAAGAGAGAATGCAAAATAAAAGACAAATCTGTCAAAACAGAACAGTCCCTAAAGACGAATTTTTTTGAGGCACTTACGTTGCTCAGATCGAAAACTTTGAACTAACGAAAGATGCATACATATCTCAGGATTACGCACAAAAATTTCAGATTTTTCAATTTTTCTGTGATTTTACAGAACTGAAACGGTAAACAGCAGAAATCTGTTCCTGCGCAGAAATCCAAATCTAGCATCATCTTTATATTAGAGCTTACTTGGCACAACAATGCAAAAAATAAAGATACAAAGGCATTGCTACAGAAGTAAACAGTACCTTGACTAAAACTGAAAACAAAAGATAATGGGTTGCCTCCCAAAAGCGCTTTTTTAATGCCTTTTAGCTAGGCTAGAAGATTTTAATGATGCTCTCATGGAATAAGAGTTGAAAAACAAAATAGAGCATCAAGAGGCAAATATCAAACACATTTAAGTCTAACCCACTTCTATGCAAAGGAATCTTGTAACAAAATAAATATTGAAGCATAAGCAACTAGCATAGAAAGATGAAACAAATACAACTTCAAAACTTTCAATATAAAGAGAGGTGTTTTAGTAACTTGAAAACTTTTACAACCATATTTTCCTCTCTGATAATAACTTTCAGTAGCATCATGAACAAACTCAACAATATAACTATCACATAAAGCATGCTTTTCATGATCTACAAAGACATAATTTTTATTAAGCTAAAAAACAGTGGGGTTATTAAACCCAATTTTGACAATAGTAGTATAATAATATCATTAGGCAATATAGGACCATCATCAAGAGCATTATAATATATAACATTAGGGAGACATTTTTTATTTCTGCAATTTCCTTCTTTTTTGAGTCAAGGTGCTGTTACTTCAAATTTACAAAGGAGATATTTCAATAGAATCATGACATTCAACAATATAGCATTCTTCCTCCTTAGGTAGGCATGGAGGGCAATCAAATAATGTAAGAGTTAAAGAGTTACTATCATTAGGACGTAGATCCTCCTTTTGTTCATCACTCACTTCCTCCTTTTCATCCAATGAGCTTCAGTTTCAGCAGTTTCTTCTCCCACGGGTTCCTGAAAGGTAGCAAGTTGTTCTGGAGAATAAGTTTTCTCAAGAAATTCAGTGATATAAGGATTATCAGTAATATTCAAGGCAATAACCAAGTATAGCATAATTCTCAGTTCTACAAGGAGCATCATATCTTGAATATAACCAGCAATTTCATAGGCACCCTTAAAAACAACAAATTCTTCAATTTGTTCAAGATTATCAAAGTCATAGTTTCCTTTAGCATAAGCAGCCAAGGTTTCATTATCATTATTATCACATTGAAAGGGAGGTGTTTATGCCTTCTACAACAAAAAGATTCATTAAAGCAGTATGATTCATCATAAGTAGAGCACAAGTTTCTAGCAAAACAATTCAATTTATATATTTGTACCCATAAGTGTTTCCCTTTTTGAGACAAGTGGTGTTCCTTATAATAATTCTGTTGTTCCTACGTGAACCCACTTAGACAATAAGATTTTGTTTCAAGGAAAACCCATTGATAGCAAATAAATAACTAGACATAATAACAAACCGAAATAAACTAGATGCAAGTAACTATTTTTTTGTGTTTTTGATAAATAAAGCAAACAACACAAGATAAAAATAAACTAAGCAAGACAATAATAAAATAAAGAGATTGGGAGTGTGAGACTCCCCTATCAGAAGACTTCCACTCCCCGGCAACGGCGCCCGAAAACTAGCTTGATACGCGTAAAGTACACGTCCGTTGGGAGACCCCAAGAGGAAGGTATGATGTAATGTAGCAGCAAGTTTTCCCTCAGTACGAAACCAAGGTTACCAATCCAGTAGGAGTAAAAAGATCTTCTGAAGGTTGTTGGTGGCGGAATGTGGCACGGCGCAACACCAGGGATTCCGGGGGCAACGTGGAACCTGCACACAAGACAATCAAACTACTTTGTCCCAACGAATCAGTGAGGGTGTCAATCTCACCGGCTTGCTGATAACAAAGGATTAAATATGTGGTGTGGAAAATGATGTTTAATTGCAGAGAATAAAAGAGAACAATGATTGCAGTAGGTTGTATTTATCATATGTAAAAGAATGAACCGGGATCCACAGTTCACTAGTGGTGTCTCTCCATAAAAGATAACAAACATGCCGGGTAAACAAATTACAGCTGGGCAATTAACAAAATATTGAGTGCATAACAATGCAAATATATGACATGGTGACTACTATGATATTCATGCGGGCGTTACGACAAAATACATAGACCGTTATCCAACATCATCTATGACTAATAATCCACCTCCAGGTAGTCATCCGAGTTCCCCGTTGGTATTAAGTTGCAAGCAACAGATTATTGCATTAAGTAAAGTGCAAACAACACAATTATCCTTAGACAAAGCATTGTTATGTTATCCCTAGTGGCAACAGCACATCCACAACCTTAGAGTTTGCTGTCACTCCCCCAGATTCAATGGAGATTGAACCCACAATCTAGAATAAGTACTCCCTCTTGAAGTCACAAGCATCTACTTGGCCAAAGCATCTACTAGTAACGGAGAGCATGCAAGATCATAAATAACATATAACATAGATTAATAATCAACTTGACATAGTATTCAATATTCATCGGATCCCAGCAAACACAACATGTAGCATTACAATAATATGATGTTGATCTTGATATGCAGCTCACAAGATCTAAGTATGATAGCACAAAGTGGAGAGACTACAAACTAGCTACTGCCATGGACCCGTAGTCCAAGGATGAACTACTCACGCATCACTCCGGAGGCGGGCATGATGATGTAGAGCCCTCCGGTGATGATTCCCCTCTCCGACAGGGTGCCGGGAAGAGCTTCTAAACCTTACCAAGATAGGGTTGACGACGGCGGTGTCTCTGGAAATTTTCGTGGATGGAGACTCGGGTGTCTAGGGTTTTCTCGATGAAGTGAATATATAGGCGAAAGGGCGGCGGCTGGAGGCACTCATGGGCCCCATGCCACCCCACGACGCGACAGCAAGGGGGGCCACGCCGTGTGTGTTGGCGTGGCCGACCCACGGCCCTCCTGCTTCTCCCCTCTGGACACGGTCTTCGTGATGGAAAAATAGGGATTTCCGTTTTTGTTTCGTCCAATTCCGAGAATATTTTCAGAACAACTTTTCTGAAATACAAAAACAGCAGAAAACAGGAACTGGCACTGTGGCATCTTGTTAATAGGTTAGTCCCAGAAAATGCATAAAAATGCTATGAAGTGTATATAAAACATGTAGCAATTGGCATAATATCAACATTGAACATCAGAAATTATAGATACGTTTGAGACGTATCACCACGCTGGCTGATCCTTGATATGTAAGTTATACACATACTATTTTGCTATTTTTATTTATGTAAAAGGGTTGTGTAGAAAGGTGAAGTTATACACAAGGGCGGGCTACCTTTTCAAAAAAAAAAAAAAGCGCCATCGGTTTCAAGTGTTGGTTAAAAGAAAGGATACTTTGAGAGGCTCTGTAGGAGGATTGCCGAAACTATCGTTGTTGTGAGATACGGCGCATTCCCTCACGGATGGAGGTGGATTGCCATGGTGTCAACTGCATTTCATCAAATCTTACAAACAATTCTTCAGTTTTTGTGTACAACGAATTGGTTCAACATGTCCATCCCCACGTCCATTGAAGATCTTGATGAGCTGTCCACACCTCTCCAAGTCCCTCTTCTACCAACTCGAAATAAGTAATCTCATCACGATATGCCCGGCCGCCGCCACCTCTCCATCAGGGGTCCTCCGCCTTGACATGCATCCGCCTTTCCCGTTGGTTACCCACGACAAAAATTATCGGGAGGTGCATCCCGCACAAGTGTCTTGCGCCACTTTGCCGCGTGTCAGCCTGATTAGCATTTTGATTCTGCTTCTAGTTTCTTGTCACGTAAATCTGGAAGCTATCGTCTTCACTGCCATCTTGAAGCACTATGTGAAAGAAGATCAAGAGAAGCAGTAGTAGGGTGTTATTCACATATTTGCCTAATGGCAACCAAAATTACACATAAAGCTTTAGAAAACAATAAAGCTTATTGATGCACCGTATCTATCACCCATGTATGGCTATATCCCGATGAACCCAGGATGGCGCCAGTAGGGGGTCGAGGAGGGTCGACCGACCCGGCAGACCGGCTCAAATGGGGCAAAAAAACTACAGGAGATAAGAAAAAGAACGACACGGCCAGCCTGTCGTGATCCCGCGGGCCTCCGAATCGCCCAGCCACCGCCCAGTCCAGCCCGCCAGTGGATGCCGAAGCTCCACCCACGTCGTGCCCAGACCGCCAGCGCGTCGCGAAACCATCTGCTTGACAAGAAGAAGAGGCCTCCAGCCACTGGCTCTGATGGACCTTGACAAAGAGGCTGAATGTATATAGGCTGAAGAGGACGAAGCCGTAGCAGCGCTGCGCTAGCTTGGCAAGAAGAAGAGGCTTCCGGATATCCGAAGAGGAAGAGGGCACGCCACGAGCAAGTTAATTTCCCTTTGGATTTGATTTTTTTTTAATTTAAGTTGGACGATCGATATCCACCGCTCGGATAGATAGAATAGAATCAACCAATTTTGTAAGGGAAAGCGAGCCCAAAAACCATACAAACTGTACAACATCCTGTTTATGAGGAAAACATGGCCAAAAACCGCACATACGATTCGACCTGTCGAACACACAACACAAGTCAAACAAACGCCACAACGCACACCACCTGCTCCGGGGCGCCGCCCCGACGTAGCAACTAGGTTGACTTGTGTAGTGAGCAATAGTGAGTAGAAGATTGATCATAGATTGATTTCAGTATCAATATTGTAGGACACTCATCAAGCCAATGTTTCTTAAATCTTTGATCTAGCAATGGTTACTAATTTTGGAGGTCGGAGACCAATTGATGAACATGGTACCCCTGAAATCAGGGATAAAATGTGATGCGCATATTTGTCGAGAGGCCGTAATTGATTAATTGGTCATAATTTTTCCAAGTCAAATTTGGTCTGGATTGGCGGTCATTTTAGATGCATTGTATACCAAATGTGATTGGTTAGGGTATAGTGTGGAGAAAGGATGTTGCATATTATTTCCATTGTTTTTTTTTTCAAATCTTAAGCAATAGTTCACACTTTGGATATGATGTTTTCATAAAGGCGGGGTTTAAAAATTGGAAGAAAGCATCAAAAAAATTAAAGTCTCGTGTAGGTCTGAGTAGTCTTACTCTCAAGTTGGTTAAGAAGAGACACCAGTTCACCTTTCCATTGGTCTATCACCTATTACACGTGTGTTGACATTACAAGTGACAACAACATCAGTTGATAGAGTTTTCTGGGCCATGAAATATTATAAAGTCGAATCTTTGAAACAAGATAGGGGGTGATTGGATCAATGATTTGATGATTTTCTATGTTGAGAAAAAGATATTTGCAGAAGTGATGACAAGAATAATATGATATGTTTTCATTCTTCGTCCTGCCAATATGGATTCAACTTAATGGTTACTATCTTATCAAAATGTAGCACTAGTTTGTATGTAGTTTTCTTGTTCTTTGTAGTCAGTTTGTAGTTGTGTTTGATGATATATGAAATTGAATCTGTCTGGACCTTTCTTGTGTTGAATACTTACTTTTTTGCCTAAATTTTTTTAGACCTCATTTGTTCAACCCGGCTCGGTTCAATTCCTCGCTTTGTCGCTGAATGAACCGTGCTATGCAAGAAAACTTTATCTTCCCTAAAAACAATGGTATCCACGCGTGGCTGCTAGGGATGAAAATGATACAAAATATTTCTGACTTTTTTTGCGGAAAAATGGAAACATAGTGGAAATACGGAAACGGAAACGAAATTCTGCGTAACGGAAACAGAAACAGAACAACGTATTCCGGCAGAACTACCGCGGAAACGAAATTTCTGTTTCCAATATTACGAAACTTTCTGTTTTTTTGTTATGTAAAGATTTCCGAAATCCAACAGGTATGAAAATTCTATTGAGAACATTTAGTCACAATCCAAGAGTTGAATAAAAATGTAATGAAAATGAAGCTATCGTGTTGACGACGTATGTATTCGCAAATCATTTCTCACTCAGGTCTTCCCAATTCTCGATTTCATTGTTATACTAGGGATAGGGACAATTTGAGATATTTAATATTGCATATATTGTATAATCAGAATATCTCTGTATAATTCTATTTCATCTTAAAAACTTGACAAGTTTGTTGATTAGCTTGGCTTTTCCTTAACTATTTAAGGCATCTGTCGGATCCGGTAAATGTCGGTTTTTTGTTCTGTCTCCGCACCGTATTCGGTCCATATCTATTCCGACAATATTTGTTTCCGTATTTGTTTGTGAGGTTTTTGTATTCGTTTCCGTTTTCACAAAAAATATGAAAAGAAATGTGGCAGTACGTATCCGCTCGGTTTTCATCGCTAGCCGCCAACGTGAGATTCGGTGAGCTTCGATACACTGAATATGGTTGACTGGACACTGCTAGAATATGCGACAGTCTGAGCTCCGATAACATGTAGGGACGTCCCTGGCACCGAACGATGCACATTATTGTATATTTCCATCTCCAAGTATCGTCTTGTGCCAAGTTCGGCGAACTCCAATGATACGGTATGTACGTGTCGGCAGCCGTTGATACTGCTACGCTCCTTCCACGTTCCACCACCTGCATCCTCCCTTCGGGTCCCATGGAACCGAAACCTCCAATCCGCCGTCCGCCGCGCACGGTCAGATCGGCAGACATGGCTACATGGAGCTTAGCTGAAAGCCTGAAACTGCGCGCCCTGCAGCGAGGCGTCGCCGTCGTTCCAGCTGCGACAAACGAGCCGCGGGGCCAACGGGACCGCGCCCGCCTGAGAATTACGCCTGCTTTCATAGTGGCCGTCGGTTGCCATGGTTCCTTCCAGGGAGTTTTCCAGGATAAAACCGTCAGGTAAATCGGGGTCTCTGTACGGGAGCGAGTAGTAGCTAGGTGACGTTCCCGTGCGCCGCGAGGCAGAAGAAACCAGAACAGTGGCGACACCGACATGGACGGGAGCGCGGAACTAATCAAGAAACTGCCCGTCGGTTTCAGCGCCGCGCGCACGTTCTTGAGCTCCCCTCGAGATGCCGGAGCCGGACGCACCACCACGTCCCAATCCACCGTGCCACGTCTACTGAAAACGACAACCAAACTCCTCCTCACGCTTCCATACCCGCCGCTTTTAATGGGCACCGACGATTCATGGGAGCAGAGCGAACTCGCTGACGACGCAGGAGCGGGATCCTCGTGTTTCGAGGGACAAAATGCGGGCTGGCGGTGGTGATTGCGAGCTCGGGTTCCGGGGCGTGATGGAGGAGGAGGAGGAGGAGGTGGTGTCGGCGTCTGAAAGCATAACGCGGCGGCGTAGGCGGTGTCGGTGGGGAGCCGAGGCGGACGACGGCTACTCGGCCAGCTCGACGGGCGGCGGCCGGAGCAGCGGCAGTGGCTTCGGCTCCTTCGGATGCGACTCGGTTGGTGCCTCGGTCCTCTCCTTCATTGCCACTACCTTTCTTGGCTGGCTTCTCTGTCGATTTCCTTTCCACTATCTCTCAGAACTACGAGTGTCTACTGTCGAGCGGTGGCATGCGACTCGGTTGGTGCTTCGGTCCTCTCCTCCATTGCTACTGCCTTTCTTGGCTTCTCTGTCGATTTCGTTATCGATTAGCATTCAGGAATCTCTTAGCACTACGAGTGTCGAGCGGTGGCATGATGGCACGGCCATGGCGCCACGCAGATCTAGCAAGCTAGCCCCATGGCGATTCGAGCCTTCGATGGTTAGTGCGATGGTCTCAGGTGCCCACAGCCTTTCCAGAAAGCGGAAGGCATTTCGATGGTTAGTGCGATGGTAAAACCCATAAGCCAACATGATTAGCAAACACCAGCACATTTTGTGATCGAGACAAAGCCTGAGGGCCCGAGGCTTCTGAGACGTGAGGATAGGCACCATCATCGCCATCTTGAATCTTGCATCGCTAGCAGGAGAAAATGGGGGGCACCCACCCACGATCGATAGGATTCTCTCTCTGCAGCCTCTGTTTTCTTTACGAGATTAACTTTTTTAATCAGTCAGTCAGTGAGGCTAAGGTGACCATGGTTGGCTGCAGCCTTTGGCCGGGTTCGTGCGCGCGGATGGCGACATGGACACAGATCTGGAGACAGACGACGGCCTGGCCGCCACTTCATCCTCCAACGGTGAGCACGCAACACACAGCTCACACTTTGTATTCTTACCAGTGTTCTTTGCTCCGCTGGAGCTCAGCTTTACAGCCCTTAAAACGGCGTTCGTGTTCTCTGAAGCTTCTGCAGTGTTCACCGAGCCGCACGACGACGACGAGGTGCAGTGTGGGCTGAAGGAAGAGTGGGCGAAAGAACCGGCCAAGAGTCCGGCAGGCGGCGCCATCCAAGGTAGTAGGAAACTTTGAATTTTGCAATGGTTGGCATATATCAGGTTTTGATTTTGTATGTCTGTGGTCTGTTCGACAGAATGCCAGGACCAACGGCGATGTCGGACAGAGTCTGTTTTCCTGCATGGTACTAGGAAGGGGTTGAAGCAGCGGCCAGCCTCGCTCGACTTGGGCAGCCCGGGGTTCAGCGCAACTCCCTTCTCTCCAGGCTTTGTGGTTGGACGTGCGGGGTTTGTAAGCAAGGGACTTCTGTCATCGCAGATCAGCTCAGGCGTGTTTCCTAGTCCCGGTACACCAAGCTATCCGCGACAGCACCGTTCATCTGTCTTGGGGTACCAAAAGGGGTGGAGCTCGGAGAGAGTGCCACTTCCTTCTAAAGGTAGCAATAGGAAGTACCCAGCCAGCAGCATGGCATTTCCTTTCAACAATGGGAGGACATTGCCCTCGAAATGGGAGGATGCAGAGAGGTGGATCTTCAGTCCGAAATCCAGTGATGCGCTTGCCAAGACCTCCTTGCCCCATGCTCCACGGCCAAAGGCCAAAAGCGGTCCTCTAGGACCTCCTGGCAGACTTGGTGGGCAGTATTCATCGGTATCTTCATCTGTGTCATTGTTTGACAGTGGGAGAGTTGGACATTTCGCAGCAAACTCGCCTTTCATGGCAGGAGTACTGATACCTGAAAATCATTCTGGCGGAAAAAGTAATGTTGGGAGGTATGCAAGCGGAACAGCTGGTGATGAGTTCGGTATTGGAATTGTTGGCAGGTCTTGTCTACAAAACAGCGGGTCTTCTGCTACCCAGGCTACCAGAGTGCGCCGAAGACTAGATACTCCAGTTGAGTCATCTGCTTCATTGCCTAGTACCCAAGAATCTATACAAGGTATTTAGAAAAATTGCTATCCATCATTTTGAAACTATTACTTGTTGCTGAATTAAGGTCTGTAAATGTGCAGAGGATAACCTTTGTTTTGTTTGCTGAGCATTGTCAAAATTACGAAGCTCGTCGTGAGTTGCAATTAGTAGATTTACACGTTTAGTTACTTGATAATTGATCTTAACTGTAGCATTTCTCTTGTGAATATCGGTCAAAGTTAATCATTGCTTAGTAGTATGTAACGAAAATTAAGTAATCCTTCAGCTGCTGTTTTTTTCTTGGTTCCATATCAGACGAAGAGATCGAGTTCAAAGAAGATTCAGCCCCACTATTATCCCTACAATTTCAAAGAAGGATACTGCAACTCAAACTAGTCCAGACCTAAGTAGGTCCTCTTCGCCCAGCGCCAGGCCTTCATTTATCCACTCATTCTCAATGCAACAAGCCAAAGAAAGGGAGAGTTGTTTCTCTGATCTTGAGATCAGAGACGTGCAGATGGATGACCGAGTGACTCTTACCAGATGGTCCAAGAAACATGTAACACAAGCCTCTAAGAAGAATTCAGCGAATATCTTAGAGTGGAATAGAAAGGTGGTGGACTCGAAATCTCCTTTGTGGAAATCAGCTGAAGCAACATACATATCCAAGTAAGGGACCAATGCTTAAGATAAATGCTGCTTCTTTGGTCGGTCGTACGTTTATTATTTTGATCTGCTTCATAGTAGATATTTGTAGTTAACTTCTGAAGAGATATAGCATGTCCTGTTTATCTCTTATGAGGTGCAAACATCCAATTTTTTACTGTTGTTACAGAGTCTGCAACTTATATGTACTCCATGAAACCATGAAATGCTGATCACTCTATACATTGTTAAAAGGGTTGAGAGAGAAGAAGCAAAAATTGCTGCTTGGGAGAATCTTCAAAAAGCCAAAGCTGAGGCTGCAATTCAGAAATTAGTGGTACGTGCTCGCTCTGGTTTTTGACTGTTTTTCAATGTAAACAGGTAGATCCCTGCTGAAATATATTACTAATGTATAAATACTATACATAGCATCACATGATCTGAATAGTGAACTTAGCAATACTAGCTACAGAAAAAGATAAATTCTGGCTCATCTTAGGGTTGGCATCCTCTTCCTCCATTATAATAAGAATTTGAGAAACATCTTTCATTAGAATGGCTGCTTAGTGGCAAGCAACTATGGAATCCAATTGGACAGGGCATCGGGCATGCTCTTGGGAGAACTTTTGCTTTCAGTCATTCTTTCTCAGATATAACCGTTCAAACATACATTCCAGCAGCCGAAGTAAATACCAGCTCATTGGAAATAATTTATGGACCTACATCCTGATAGAAAAATATCGTGGCCCGTGTGAACTTTAGCATGTCTATCAGTAACTGTTATTCCATGTCATTTTTTGTTGTCGAGAATATATTGTATATCTGTATTTAATGCTCACAATGGAGTTTGTTCTTGCATTTTTGCTGCAAGATTGTTCATTATTTTCATATTCAATATGGCTGTCTAGTTGACCTTTCAATTTTTTATCTCAGATGAAACTCGAGAAGAAAAGATCATCTTCGATGGACAGAATTATAAACACTCTCAGGTCTGCTCAAAGAAAAGCACAAGGGATGCGTGATGAAGCAACATCAAGCCAAGATGAACAACTTTCCAGGAAGGCCAAAAAGACATCACACGTTACAAAGAATGGCCAGATCAGATCTCTGAGTGGCTGCTTCACTTGCCATGCTTTCTAGTATCATACAATCCCATTACTGAGTAAGTTGCATACTGATACCTGCCGTACATGTTATCTGTGTTGATGAATATTCTAGATGTGGTGTTTTAAATAAAGCGACAATCACATCAGCATCAATGCTATGCTCTTTCTGTAACATCAAGGAGAATAATATAAAACCATGCCGTTTCCAATCGCTGTTGCCAATCCCACTTTCCAGTATATTCCCCAGAAAACAGTTTAGCTATATGCCCCAATGATGTTTGCCGATACTTCATATCTGTGTCACCCAATGTAGTGTGTCAGATAGTTCTTATAACCGCACATGAATACATAATCCGTCATATTTCCTGGGATTGTTATGGAACTTTCTGTAACATGTTCAGTTGGTTAGTCACTTGTGTAGATCCTCTTAAGAATATAATTATTCAGAATTATTTGAAGCAAGTGGCCCAATCACATCTGGTGGAGGTAACACTGTGAGTTGTACAGATCTCACTATTCTAGCTTAGCTTTTAAATTACCTAAAATAATTTACCCTGTCAACGGATAAGTAATCAATCATTAGTCTTGTGACATTTCAGACCTAAAGACCTATGGTATCCTTTGTACATCACATGAACTGTTTCTACATCTTATCTCCACATGCATCCTTTGTGGAAAATCTCTTCTGATACTGGCATATATCACTCCCGATAATCTGTTGGTGCTTACCAACTTGAGTTGCTTCAATTCTGATGATTCTGTATTCACTTTCTGTTAATTCTTCAGGCATTTAGCATGGAGGTTCGAGTGAAGTTGAGACACTCGTCAGTGCTCTACTCGGACAGACAGTGAGTCTCTCCCTCAGCTGTAAACTGAACCCCGTGGTGTTTTCAGAATATGCTCCAACGGGGACCGTTCATGCATGTGTGCTGTCAAGATATGGATTTGGAATCTGCCAGGGAGGGGACAAGAGGAAATGGAGCCACCGAGGAAAGGAGCGAGATGCTTCTGCCTCATCCCATGTGCCCGCTTTGATACCACCCTCGGCAGGGTTAGCACAATGGTAGAGATCTCCTTCACCATCAGGCCGTTGCCCGTTGGTAGCCTTGTAGTTGTAGGTTCTACAGGCAGTTTGACCCCTTGCTAGTCGCTAGCCATTGCGTGCCTGTGCTTGAGCTTCAGGATTCTGCTTTTGGTTTAGTGCTTCATGTGTGTGCAGCATACGCAGTGATCGTTCGAGAGGAACTGAGCCCCAGTTGGGTGCTCGGTGGGATTGGATGTACTACACCATAGGACGAGTACTACACCATAGGACGTGTTATTTCCTTTGCTACGGTTGCTGCGGCTCACTCATGTCTTACTTCCAGCAAATAGTAGGTTGCCTGGTTCAGATGTTGTTTTGGCCCGGAGAAAAACATTTTTGCATCTGTATATCTTGTGGGGGGCTCAATATTTCGTCTGCTCGAGCCTTGTGGCTGAGATCCAAGATCACTCAGATTTGCCTCTACACAGATGCTTTCTTAGGAGGAGAAAAAAAAAGTGAACTAGATAAGGTAGACTTTGTCATGTTTGCAGCTTTCCAACGTTCAGATAAAAAGCAAAGGTTCAGATAAAAAGTAGCGTACAAGGGAGGATCTTCGTGACCTGTCTCCTATGTCCTCTGTCCTGTCCCTCACCCCCGATCGAAAGCAGTATAAATCACATACAAACAAAAAGAGATGCTTTTACTTGCAAGTCTACCGTATGATGTCGTGTCGTGTGGATCTTCCGCGTGGTGGTATGCGCGGCAACGACAATGGTGAGGAGTAATGGTTTGGTCGTGGCAATGCCTTCGTAGTCGACTTTGTCCGACGTGTTTCAGTTTCTTCGTGTTGGTCTCTCCAAACTGTGAAGTCGAAACCGCTATGTTCTTATACATCTACCACTTAAACGGCATACGGCGAGCTGCAAGGGCGGGCCGGTGGTGAAGATATCTCGGCATAGGTCTTGCGCATCTCCATTTTGAAGCTCTACATCCAAATCTGAGCAGACTTCGCGAAGAGCAATCAGTTTGACATAGGTCGACGTGGGCTTCTCCTTCTTGACGTCGTTTCGGTGATGGTCTCCTTGGTGGTTTTCTTGTGAAGTCGGAGTTGCAGGGTGTTGAGCTTGATGACGACGAAACGGGGGGAACCTCGACGATGACCCTAGCTTCAGTGGTGTATGTGCAGCTTGTGTGGGTAGGCAGGGTGGCTGTGTGTAGGGCTGGGCATTCGGTTAGACCGAAGAATTCGGTCCGGATCTTCGGGTTATAAAGATATTCGATTTCCTAGAACTGAGAACCGTTCGGTCTTCTTGAAAACAACTAACCGAGGAATTCGGTCTCTTGGAAATTTGGTTCGGTCTCGGTTCGTAACCGAAGTGACGATCGAGTGTTACATGTTACATGACGGATGTTGATGATATTCTCTCAGCTTTAGGCCGGCTTCCCGTTAATTAACCAGAAAATTCCCACTTCTACTTAATTAATGAAAATGACAAGTCTTTTTCCTTGGTTCAAAAAAAATGATGTCATGTCATTTCCGCATCTAACAATTAATCAATGACTGCCCGTAACTAATGCCCCAACATGTTAATTTAAATCCAAAACAAATCACTTTGTGCCTGCCAACTTAAAAAATAAACAGTTTATAACACTCAAACTGCATAGGGTATCAACTTCGCCCACCCCAAATATTTTTTTTGTCCGACTTTGTTCGTATGGTGTATTGGTGTGTCCAACAAGTGTGTGCGGACAGTTTTGTGCGCCCACTCAACAACAAATAGGACCCACCCGTCACACACTCTTTCAAATTTAGTACACAACAATCACATGAATAGCTCGATCCGCTCATAGTTTAGACATGGGCTGATGCTCTCAGCCTCTCACAAGGTGAATGGATCCACCTGCATGGTCTCCGATACATGACTAAAAACCAAGATAATTTAATCTAATTTATTGTCCCAACATTCGATTGTAACGGATTGCTCGATCCGGCACAGCAACCAGGACGAGGTTGCTCGATTTGGCCACGATACTTCGAAAGAGAAGGGAGGGGCTGGATCTCATGGCGGCCATAGTCCGATGCCATCAACATGGACAACAAGATTCTGTTTTATTTCCAACATACGTCAAAACAAAGATTCTTGGGAGGACTGAATGGATATCTATCCTAGCGTCTAGCTCAGCCGCTCGGGTTGGACGGGCTCTAAGGATGTTCATCATTTCTTGAATTTTGCTTGCTTGTAGGATATGTTCTCCATCATTTTTTAAAGAGCATAGACCATTACACTCGGTTTTTGCATAATCAAGATGCAAGCAGCTGAGATGGGTCTGTAAAAAAGACAAAATACAAGTAAACACGAAGAAACTACATATCGCCTATGGTGAGAGGAGCGTCAATCCGTAAGTCACGTTGTCAGCCATGCTGGTTATGTTCTCCATCATATGCAGAGCTACGGTGTAATTAATCAATTTAGCCTTATCCAACTGCAATGGATACATGGTTCTTCTCCTTTCAAGCAAAATTCCTTTTGAAAGTTGCCTTGCCAAAACATTTAAGCCAATATCTGCGCAACATGCTGGCCTTTTAGGGGTCGTGTTGCTCCATGCCTTGCCACCACCCGGTAAAACGAACTGAGGTTTTGGTTTTAGTATTGCCACTTTGCTCTTTTGCCTTTGATGTAGGTAGTTGGCATCCTGGATCATTCTGAATAATATTTTATTTACGAGGGGATCATTCGAAGTGTTGTGCTGCACACGATCAAACACCTTTTCCACATATCCAGACTTTGGATGCTATACTTTATAATATCTTGTGGGCCCTTGCTGGCATAGATAAGATACTTTCACATAACCCAATTTGTTGTCTTGTGTGCCTCTCTCCACGTGGTGACCTAACAGAAGAGTTTCTGCGTTATGAATCTTCACACTTCACTATAGCAACCAAATTATGAAATTAATCACATTTAGTTTTTCTTTTGAAACACTAAGTACAAAGATGACGTGATCACACACATGAACCGCGCCAATATACACATACTGATACAATGTTTACTTCAATGAGAACATCGGCCTCCACAAAACCAAGTATCAAGTACAAAGACCGAAGAGGAGATTGACGAGACACCACAAGCTCTTTGCCTTCAGTGAGAACATCTGCATCCATAGAAAATATAATCCACGCTAATTGAAAATTGAAAGAGCGTTTCCTAATCCCTTGTTGGTTTTGTGTGTTAGGTAACAACATCATTTATTAAGTGATGTAGGATTTAAGTGATTATAACTTATCAACATCGAATTCCAAAGAGCAAAGTGAAAAGAGCTCGCGATGGTTCTCCCTGAATTTCAGTCTAAAAAATCTGATATTCCGGGGGCGCGGATTATTGCAAATAATCCGTCCCCGGGTTTTGGCTAAGGACTATTTTCCAGCAAATATGCGAGGCTCTATCTAAACAGGGTATTCAGGCCATATTTTTTTTTGCAGAGGCCGGATTATTTGAAATATCCGGTTTCCTCACAAGATTTCGGCTAAGGACCTTTTCCCAGAAGAAAGTGCGAGTCTCTGACTAAACCTGAATTTTGGGATGGATATTTTGCTAGAGGTTGGATATTTGGGAAACGGGAATATCCAACCCCACTCAGGACAGATTTTTCGGCCCCCTGATTCTGGCGATAGCTTTGCAACAGCTACATTTCGGAGTAAATACCCCCACCCTTTTTCAACCTCAAGTTAGCTCGTGCACCCTCTAAAGAATACCAATTAAAAGTTAAGCCACCGAATCAAAAAGATCTCCTCCTCCACCCACTCAAACTCGTTGATCTTTGGAGAATAGAAGGAGAAGACTAAGATCTTCATTCCTATCCACGTGATTTTCTTTTCGCCCTTATTCACTTGAGGGATTCGAGTCTAGGGTTTCCATTGGGAAAAGTTAGGTCATTGTTCTCACTTTTTTTTTGTGTTGTGACAGATTGTGGTGATTTGGGAGCGCCTCCAATTCAGTTGTGCATGCGTGCCCCAACCTTTTTGTTCAGGCTCTGGTTTTAGCCTTAAAGGTTACCGATAGTGGAAGGTGAACCAATCCTTTGTGGTGCGGTTCATCGGAGAATATGATGAGCCCTTTGTGGCGTTCAACAAGCCTATTGTGGTGAAGCTCACACCTCTGCAACGTATACGTACTTCGACTTAAAACGAAGGAACTACGATAATCATACCCTTGTATCTGCGTGCTTCAGTTTGGTTATGTCTATTTGTATCAGGTATCTTGCTAGTTACTTGTTACTTATTTGTCATATAGGTAAATTCACCTTAGTTGCATATTAAGATAATTTACCTTTTGTGTAAAGTCTAAATTTGAAAAAGAATTAAACTTTGAAGTATCACCTATTCACCCACTTTAGGTGCCCATACATTACTTTCACCAATCAACTCTAGGATATGCTCTTGTGGGTACGACCACTTCCCTAACACGATCATAGGTTGATTTCTCGAAATAATCGTAACCATCCTCCAACCAATATATTGATCTATTTACAACATATCTAACTCGGCCTCGCATTCAAAACTCAAAGTTTGTTGTCATGTGTGTCTTATGATGTGGATTAGCTTCCCGTAGTACGTAACATAACACGTGAACAATTGTGTAGTTAAATTAAACTAAAAGGTCTTAAATTGATTAATACAATGCTAAGAAGAAGATAAAACATATGAGGTGCCATGTAGAACGTGTTGTATATCACCTTAAATTTTACCTGGCCAGAGTCGCCCTAGGACGGGCTTTGGGTCGGGCCTAAAAAACTCGACCCCAAAAGTCAGACTCGAGCCTGGCTCGGCCTTGAGTGTCGGGGTACATAGACCAGTTCCAAGCCAAGCCCAAAACCAGACGGTCCAGCTCGACCATGAAAAAATAATATTTTCCGCAAGCCCGAGCCCAGCCTGGCCCGACCATCAGACCCAAGCCCAGCCTGACATTGTCGTGTCAGGTTGTCCATTCCGGGCTACCCTTGTCCAAGTATAACTTTTTTTTTTGAAATTTTGTCCAAGTATAACCTTAACCTTGTGCATGTACATCTCTCTTACTATATAATCACTCATTTTTATGCTTTCGCTTCCAAAATCTTCGGGGTGATGTTCCTGCTCGAACGGACCGATTAATCACCCCGCCTGCCTAGATCGTGTTTATTACCAGTGCATAGAGGGGAGGTCTTTGGGATGTGATTGTTGATTGGGAAATCACATGGGAACGGGCTGTACTACGTCTCATGATTTGCTTCAGAATAGGGCGCAGTAGATCAAGAGAAGTTGTCATGCCATGAACCATGGTGACACCAGCACAACCTGCGTCATCCATTCAGTGCAATAGGTCAACAAACACAGCTTCAAACGCTTCAGAGTTCAGAGTCACTGTTGAGACTAGACATAGCCGTTTTTTAGGGCAATGTGGACTAGTCATTTAGAAGAACAATATGTTGTCTCTCATTATCTTCGTAGATTATCAACTCAATTAGCTTTTCAAACTAGAAGATTAAGTTTAGGTGAAAACCACTTGTATTGTATGATTATATTGTACCTGAGAGCATGCTCATATGGCCAACTAAAGTTAACCCATATATGATAGACCGATATCAATCTGTGATGCATCGAGACGACTATTAATTAAGTTGATATCATTGAAAGCAACTATCATGTCAAAATAATAGAGAACCGTATCAACATGTTTTTCTTCAACAAATACTAGTCGTTGGTCTATTAATTGTCAACGAAACTCATGGTATATCAAACGTCTATAAAAATAGGTTTTGTGTTCAAGTTTTTTGTTAAAAAGAAAGTTTAAATGGGGATGTCTATTGTTTCCATATAATAAATGTAGGAGCATTCCGTATCCTCCTAAAATAAATGGCAAAATATAACTTGTATTATAACTCATCGAGATAACACCTTGATCCAAAATTATTACATCAATATTGATATATGTAACATAAAATGGATGTCGTCAAATTTATATTCTAAAATATTTATTATTGTGATTTTGTGTCATATATTTACAGGGTAATTATTGGTCAAAGTCTTGTTTCACCTGATCAACCAGAGTTCACATGGGGTTACCTCCAAAACAATATCCTGCGAGCGGTTTGCTCACTAATATTGTCGAGAGGCGAAGGTGCCACCTCACGACAATTCAGCCTTGCGCATTGGAGATACGTCTATCTAATCGTTTGTTCGAGACGTTCCAAAGGAGATGCATCACTCATTTGCCAAAGAAAACGCTGATGGAGCGGCCACGTTTTCCCTCACAAAGATAGAGGTTTGCTTACGCAAAGTTGCCATAAAAGGGGCCAACCACCCTTGCGAGGGAGGCCGGCACGTGAACCACGAGGATTATATTCAAACAATTCCAACAACGAGAAAAGTCGCGACTTGGGATCGTGACTTCTATCTTCAAGAAAAGAACGGCGTCAACATCATGTGTGCTCAAGTGTTATTTCGCTCCAATGTATAAAGGGATTGCATGTAGAGAAGATAACAAGTGTGCACAAGGAACATTAAAAAATGTATCAGCTTAGCTACCCGGTCGAGAACCATACATGTGTTCGCATGATGACAATAGTCATTCTTACAGCTTTTTGCATTTTTATTCACACATTTATGAAATTAAGTTTTCTTGGGGAATTTTCTCCATGACCATTGTCTACAAAGAAATGTGTTACAACTTTGAGGTTGAACTCAGTCAAAACCACTCAAATTTGTAAAGAACAAAACCCTTTGTTTTTGCTGCACACAACCCGGCAGGTCGGCCCACGGTGAAGGGAGACATCAACCACCGAAATCCCCAACGGCGGAGGCCCCACCGACTGATGAGCCGCCCTGGCCTCGGGGGGATATTTTTGTCCGGAAGCCGCCATGGAAGCAACTAACGGAGCCGGCGCCTCCACGCGTTGCTCGCCGATTGGTCGCCAGGTCGCCGTCGAGGTAGCCTGCGCGTGGAGAGCCCGCCACGTATTAAACCTCCGGGCCGGAGCACTCCCGCCCACGACGACCAGGATCCTCTGCGCCGCCCGCTACCCACATGCATTTCGCGCACACCAAACTCGCCGCCGTCGTCGTCGTCGTCGTCGTCAAGTCTCACTCTCGCCACTCGCCTCTCACCCACCACTCTCTCCTCTACCTCCAGCCTCTTCAAAGAAACGCATGTGAACTCGCTGCGATTTGAGGCGAATTCTGCTCCGGCGTCCGTGCGCGGTTGACGCTGACGGCCAACTGAGGGGATCATGGAGTTCAGGAACAACAACAACAACGGCGGGTCGCCCTCGGAGCGCAAGCCGGCGGTGGACTTGTCGGCGCCGCTGACGAGGCAGGGGTCGGTCTACTCGCTGACGTTCGAGGAGTTCCAGAGCACGCTCGGCGGGGGCGCCGGCGCGGGAGGCAGCGGCCTCGGGAAGGATTTCGGGTCCATGAACATGGACGAGCTGCTCCGGAGCATCTGGACCGCCGAGGAGAGCCAGGCCATGGCTTCCGCCTCTGCCTCTGGCGCTGGCCCCGGCGCGGGCGCCGGCGCGCCGCCGACGTCGCTGCAGCGCCAGGGGTCGCTCACCTTGCCCCGCACCCTCAGCGCCAAGACGGTCGACGAGGTGTGGCGCAACCTCGTTCGCGACGACCCGCTCCCGGTGGTGGGAGCGGACGGTGGCGAGCCGCAGCCACATCGGCAGGCGACGCTCGGGGAGATGACCCTGGAGGAATTCTTGGTCAAGGCCGGCGTGGTGCGAGAGATCCCCACCACCCCTGTGCAGCCCCCGCCCATGCAGCCGCGGCCGGTCCCTGTTGTCCCTAAAGTCGCTAATTCCTTCTACGGGAACTTCCCGAGCGCCAACGACGCCGGTGCGCTGCCGCTGGGGTTCCCGCCGGTCGTCATGGGGGATCTGGCCTTGGGCAATGGGCTCATGCCGATGCCAGTTGGTATGGGAGGCGGCGCCGTTGCTGTGCAAACTGCGGTCAACCCGGTTGATTCTGGCAGCAAGGGGGCGAGGATCTGTCGTCGCCGTCGGAGCCAATGCCTTACTCGTTTGAGGGGATTGTGAGGGGGAGAAGGACTGGCGGCGGAGTGGAGAAGGTGGTGGAGAGGAGGCAGAGGAGGATGATCAAGAACAGGGAGTCTGCAGCGAGGTCCCGCGCCCGCAAGCAGGTCTTGACATTTCCTACTCAATCCATGCTTTTGTACTTGATCCTGAAGCCATGTTGAACTGAAAATATGATCATATATAGAAATAGCATTTCAGATACGTCAATCTGTAAGCTTTCCCTGTTACACCAGTGTACCTTGTAAGCTAGGAAACATCTGCTGAACTTTCCTATTTTGGTAACAATTTCCTTGTCTGCATAGGCTTATACGATGGAGTTGGAAGCTGAAGTTCAGAAACTCAAGGACCTGAACGCGGAACTGGTTAGGAAACAGGTAACTTTATCATAAATCCTGCTATTGGACATGTTAAATGTGCTACTTCAGTGCATTTTGCGGAAAGGGGGATTTGTAGCAAGACATTCTTAACTGGATAGTTTCAGCTTGTAGACCCCACTTTAACTGCTTTGCTTATTTTGTCCATGTTGTTGGCATCAAAGTTGAGGTGAAGCATTCACTATCACTTATTCATGTATCTTGGTACAGCCTCTGTTTCTCAGAAACCTTAGAAACAAAGGACAATGCCTCCATATTTGTTGTCTTTGAACTGAATTGAGAAATGTTAGCTTTCTTCTGCATTATCTATTTTGATGTTTTAGATTCAGAATAATTTACTGTTGCAGTAGTTTCCCTTGTCCATTTCAGGTGATGGGTATAGTCTCATATTCAGAAGTGTTGCATCTAATTTCACCCCATCCGTTTACTTGAAAAAAAATCACCCATCCTTTTCTGGTTATATCAACTGTCAAGAATGATCAGCACTATTTTTGTATGAACATTCTGTATATTTGTCACATTAGCACTAGACAGGATATCGTGCTTATATTGTTCTAACATGTTCTGGTCCTATGCTCCTAGCATAGACAGGATATCATGCTCACAATTTATATTGTTGTAACTTGTACCGATCCTATCCTCCTAGCATATATTACACACAATCTAAAAAAAGAAGAAGCATATATTACACATTTTATGACTACCAAACAGCTCAGTAACTTAAGCAAATAATACCATACTTTAAACAAGAGTATGAGCTCATTTATTGACTATGTGTACAAAGTAGAAAGTACTAATCCTCCCTTTTCCATCATGCAGGCAGAGATGTTGGAAAAGCAGAAAAACGAGGTAATTAATTGATTATCTTAATAGTGCCAAACTTACCTATTTCTATGTATAGATGAACATGGTATTATGTCCGCTTTGCTAATACAATGCAAAAAATCAGCCATTATTTGGTACAAAAATTCAATTTATTATCGTAATATTGAGTGGGACGGCAGAGTGCTAGGCATACTTCTATAACATCACTAGTTGTGGTTTTATTTTTGTAAGGAGAATCCCAAAACTTTCTAAAGCATTGGCTCTAGTTTGTATGTCAATATTTTCCTTCAACTTTACAAATTTTATGACTAAGTTAATCTTTAGAATATAGTTAAACGAATCTTTAGAATGTTCTGTGACTAGAGTTGGAACAGGTGGCATGATTCCTTTATGATTTAACTTTGGTTACTACAAAAAACTGACCTGTATTCTGCTTGGCCTGCGAGTCGGTGGGTCATACAGGCGGGGTCACCTTGTTAGAATGTGAAGAATCGAGAAATTGGGTAAATTGCAGAATAATTCATATACTTAGGTTGAATTGAAAGTTTTGTATCTGAAAAGAGGAAAAAAAAAACTTAAATGAGGTATTCATTGCCACCATGACACGTAAAAGGGGGGTAAAAGGTGAAACTTACTAGAAAAACTATTTTGGAATGTAAAATACATGGTGGAACTTCTATATTTTTCAAATTATAAACAACCAAAATATGTTAATGAAAATAGAATTGGGAGTCTCAAACTTTGATTGGTCATATGGGACAAAAAAATGTAATTTAAGTCATATGTTACTTTGAAATGTGATATCTGTCACTCTATCTTCGTATGTCATGGTTTGACGAAGTTTTGCATATGCAGTTTTAATGAAAATACATATGGATCTTTTCTCAAAATTTATTTGCTGAACTTCGTCCATATCAGCCAGGAATAATTTCCTTTTAAAAGTTGTCCCACATTAGTCACAGAAGTTAAAATCCAGATTTCTGGTAGTGACGGTAAAATGTTTCTCTCTAGGCACCCGAAGCGAAGGATCAATTCAGTCGGAAGAAGAGACAATGCTTGCGAAGAACATTGACCGGTCCCTGGTGAAGATCAAATAGTCGGCAACAACAAGCCACCGGTCTACCTGCTTGTACATATGATTCTGTCTATTGTAAATCAGTGATGGTCCGACTTGCGCTTGATTGACCCTCTAGTTTCCGTTTCCCTCTGCTTGCTTTGGTATCAGCTTCAGAGACTGACCTGTAGGTTAGTGTGTAGTCGAGGAGGGGAGCCGTAAGAACTGCTGTGAACTTGGCAACCCTTCAGAACCTGTGTAGTGTAGAGCTGTGTCTGGATTTGCATAACATTATCAGCCTTTTTAATTTTAGGTTTGCACCTTAGATAAGTTGGACGAGTTCAAGAGGTCGATGTAAGTAAGTCATGGGATCGAAGAAACGTCCTGCGCCCGGCTTCATGGCTAGCTTACTTAAGTAGTACAGTACATAGTATATCTAAGGGTTCTACTTGGAGACTTATATTTAAATTTACTGTGCCTTGGTGCTTTGCGTGTAAGTAAATTTATACTTGCACTGTGCCTTGCTGCTTGGCGTGTAACGGGGTAGGCAGACTGGTTAGATGTTGAGAATGTTGCCTTGAGCTGCTCTCGTTAAATTGTGTTGTGCATTGAAATGAAAATGTGTTGTGCATTGAAATGAATAGATAGTGTACGACATTTGAGAAGAAAGAAGTTTTGTTCAAACAAAAGAGAGAGAGAGAGAAGGAAGAAGTGTAAACCTTCTGCACTCTAAAATAGGGCATCGGATCCTACCGCCGGAAAGTGGAAATGGAGCCCGAACTTCATGTAGCTCGTTTTTCATTAAAAAAAGACATTTTTAAGCTTCAGACAATTAGAAAAAATCGTAGATGTAGTTGAAATCTACCAGTGTGCAAAATTTGAATCAAAAATTTTGTATTATTATTAGCTGCAAAAAAGACAAATCCGTGAAAAAAATCATGTTTTTGAAACTATGTACTGTCCGACGATCCAGATCCAGCCATGTGTACGTTTTGTCATCCTAAAATACAACGAATTTCGAACTGAAATTTTGCTTACTTTTAATAGTTTTTCAATTTTTTAAAATTTTGAATTTTGGAAAAAAGAGCTACAAGGAGGCACATGTGCCATAGTTTTAAAAACCGGACCGGACCGGCGGTCCGACCGGAAAAAACCAGAACCGAGCCTCTGTTCGGTTTTTTAAGCGCAAAAGACCGAAGTACCAAAAACCGGAAAATAAAATAAAAATAATGCGATATCACCAGGATTCGAACTCGGACGTGTGAAATAGCGCTAGAGGGACAATACCACCTGCGCTAAGGTCTAATTGTGACGGTGATTTTTTGTGAAATTAGCTTACTTATTTATTTAATTTGACGGTTTTTTGTCGCTATTGAACCGACTGAGCCGGCGGTTGGACCAGTGAACCGGTGAACCAGCAATCTCACGGTTCGGTTTTTTAAACTACTAGTTGGCATGTACGTGCAACGCACGTCTCCACAAATGCAACAATTTTACGTGTGTATGCAAAGTTTTCTTGAACCAATTTAAAATCGTTTTACGAAAACCTTTCTAAAGCATGCAAAGGCATGATATACTTGTCTCGGAGTTAAAATGAAAAGGGGCTTTTAATAATGGGGGCGGCGTTCTTGTACATGTAGCAAAAGCAATCAATTTGAACGAAAACAGGCGTACGTAGCGAGCTCATATAAAAATAATCCAGAAACAGAAGTAGGCTTCTAGCACCGACAGTTCATCATAATTTGAGAAGCGAAAGTATTAACACAAGAAATAGAAATAATTTGAGTTTTTATGAAAGGAAAGGCACTGAGCAATTGCATATATAACCCATTAATGTCACGCCATAATCATATAACTGTGCGATTATCAAATTTTCCCTTCAATTAAACAAGGGATTTTGGATGTAGGTAGTACGGCCCTGTCTACAGTCGTCAACCTAGGAGTGATTCAGACTTCAGCGATGCACCCGCTAATCGAGTTACAACAGGAATCTACAGTTCCAAACAAACATGCATGTCTAATTGATTACCTTACCAAAATACCATCCTGACCTGATTGGTAGCCGGAGTGTCCAGCGCCGGTGCGGGAGGAGCACGGAGACGCGAACTCGAGTCTGACAATGATACAGATCGAGGGCGGCAGACATCAGCAGCGCAGGCAGCGGTTACTTGAATGCTGTGGTGAAACTCCAGACGCAGGCGCCCCCATGTCGTCCTCGTCGGAGCAGTTGAAGTCGTCCCAGCACTGTCATGTAGTCGCCACCGCTTGCTCCTCCGTCGTTACTTCCCAGGCGCAGTGCAGGGCGGCGAGGGAGCCGTCCAGCAAGACGACGGTGCTGCCGGGCTGCGAGGGCGTCGTCCATGAAGGTGACCTTGTGCTGCTGGGCGGCATGGGCGCTGTCGAAGATGGCGACGGTGATGCCGTTGTAAGTTCCTATTGGAGATCGACCTAACTGTCTGTCGGGGCCGGCCCTCGCGCGTCCTCGCTGGCGATGGCGCGAGATCGAGTTCGTCGGACTCGGCACGCCCCGCGCCCTGGGCGACGCCGCCTCTGAGTCCTATACCCTGCCGCAGCCGTCGACTGGCTCGCCGGCAACGTGCCCCCGTTCGTCCTGGCCTCGGCCATCTCCGTCATCGCGGTCGGCAACGAGGTGCTCGAGTGCGGGGACGCCGCCCTCGCCGCCGCGCTGCTCCCGGCCATGCATAACCTCGCAACGCCGTCGTGGCCATCTGGTTCTCCACCGTCAGAACCATGGTCGTGCTCGCGCTGTCGCGCAGTCCGAGACGAAGTTAAGCTCGAGTTGCCGACGCTTCTTTTCTTTTTAATTGGTGGCAATCCTTTGTAATTAACCGCAAACGAAAAGGTGGTGCCAATTTGGTCGTATTATGTGATTGGTGGGAGGGCAAAACGGTCCAAAACGGACAATGTTGAGTTGTCAAACATTGGGACGATCTGCGCCGTTTGATCGGATATTGAACGGTCCAGATTTAAAGACACAGCTCAACACAAGTTTGCTTTTTTAGGTGGTGGCAATTTGGTCGTATTATGTGATTGGTGGGAGGGCAAAACGGTCCAAAATGGAAAATGTTGAATTGTCAAATATTGGGACGATCTTAGCCGTTTGATCGGATATTGAACGGTCCAGATTTAAAGACACAGCTCAACACAAGTTTGCTTTTTTAGGTGGTGACAATTTAGTCGTATTATGTGATTGGTGGGAGGGCAAAACGGTCCAAACGGACAATGTTGACTGCCACTAGATTTTTCTTTCAGCCATGGCCAACTGCCCAACATCATCTGTTGGTCCAAACGGGCTGAACGCAGCAAGCACTTATTGGTAAACACATCGTGAAAATCCAAATACGATCCTCCCCTAGCAGAAATCTGTTGTATGACCAGCCCGGCCCGTCTCCGTGTTCTATATCCCTAACTCAAATCAAGTAATTTGAAACGGAGGGAGTAGCTTTCAGCATAGCTTGCTGGAGTTCCTCCATAAAAAAAAACCTTTAGCTTGCTGGCTAGGGCTCTCAAAAGGACAGGTAGTCTGGCTAGGCATGGATACGCTGCAAGAAGATCCTTCATCCTTGCCAGAACTGAACATTCCGTGTTTCATGCTACGTAGATCATGCATGCGACATAATGTCCGACTTGACCTACTGACGGCGAGCAAGCAGGCTGAACATGCATGCAGTCTGTACCGTACGGACCTCCGGTAATCGTGCACCGTACGTAACGTACGTGCCGTGGTAAATGGTTCACGGCGGATAGCTCTGTCTGTCTGTGGCGGTGGCTTCGCCGAGCGGGCAGACACACGTACGAAACGCACGTCATGGATGGAAGTTGCGTCGGTGCGGCCACTGTCGGCCGAGACAACGTGCAGTGGTGCACCCGTACGTGGCCGGCCGGCGGTGCGCATCGCGTCGGCAACGAGCACGGATAGTAGCTTTTCTACGCAGCACATCAGCAAAACATAGATTACCACCAACATTCACTTCAGGAGGTAGAGCAAATGAAGCCCCCGGATTCTCATTCAAGTCAATATGAATGGTGGCCTGCTCTCCCTCGTCTTCGACTATCATATTGTGGAGAATCACACAAGCAAGCATGATCCTTCCAATACTCTTTCTCTTCCATAGACGTGCAGGCCGGCGAACAATGCTAAAACGGGACTGCAATACCCCAAAAACACGCTCGACATCTTTCCTTGCCCCTTCTTGGTGCTTGGCGAACAACTTGTGCTTCTCTGTTTGGGGAACTGGTATAGTCTTCATGAACGCTGCCCATTCCGGGTATATACCATCGGCAAGGTAGTAACCTGTGGTATACTCATTCCCATTGACAGAAAACTGAACTTGAGGGGCTTCTCCTTTCAATGGGTCAAAAAATAGTGGGGACTCGTTCAACACATTAAGGTCATTGTTTGACCCAGCAACTCCAAAGAAAGCATGCCAAATATGAAGGTCCTGGGAAGCAACAGCTTCTAGGATCATCGTTGGTACCCCATAATCACCACGGGTGAATTGCCCCCTCCATGCTAAAGGACAATTCTCCCATCGCCAATGCATGCAGTCAATACTTCCTACCATTCCAGGGAAACCACGAGACTCGTTAACCTGAAGTAGACGCTCCACATCCTCCTGTGTGGGGCGTCGCAAGTACTCCCCACCAAACACTTGAATCACCCCCCGTGTAAACTTGTCCAAACACTCTAATGCAGTGGACTTCCCAATCTTCAAGTACTCATCAAGGGCATCTGCAGGGGTTCCATATGATTGGATTGGGTCGTTTGAATTGTTCAACCAAGCACCGACCTGCAATATTATGACAAGAGTTATTGTTGTGCTAGTAATGTAACACATGGAGTCATGACGCAAAAAAGAAACTTACCAATCTACGATCCTCCTCTGCTGTCCATGGCAAGCGTTTTTCAGTCCTTACACAATTGTCGCCATTGGTGTCATCGCCAACATTGATTGGCTGCGCTAAACTCCCGTTGCTCACAGCTTGTGCATGGCTTGATGTGTTCTTAAGGATATTAAGGAAACCACCAGGTGGGTGAGAATCCAATCCCCTGCTCAAGCAATAGATGATCAAAAAATCAACTTCATATCAATTATTTAATTTGTAACAGCAGCTCAAAAGTTTTACAACTAACTACAATTTATTCAATGAAAATCAGTTGTTTTTACAAATGAACACTAACTAAAGCTTGTTCATCCATATAGTACTTCTCTCTGACTACAACACTGAGCATTGAAACCATCGATTCAATTTCAAAAAAAAAAAACCATCGATTCATATTAAACACCCAGACGCAGGGAGAAAACTAATTCCAAAACTGGTCTTGTGTGGAATCGTGAGTGCACAAACTATTGAGAATACGTACCATGCTTGCGGATCTGAATCTTCAATATTCCCGGCCATGTACCAAGACGACGTTGAGCCACCGATGCCAGCAGGCGGTGCCCAGCAAGGGCCAGCCGAAGAACTTGCTACGCTCGGTTGCAGCAGCCCAGGGAGCCAGCATGGTGCGGAGGAATCGGCCACAGACTGCGGTGGTAGTGGCGGCATCCAAGCGGCCGGCCCGTGTGTTGAAGGGAAAGCCGATGACGTGACAGGATAAGGCGGCGGCGGAACAAGCTGAGGCGCCACTGGTGGGACGAGATGGAACGGCGACGGAGGGACCTTCGGAGGCGTCGGCGCCCTCGTTCTTTTGGACTGCTGGCCCATCTTCTTGATGCGGCGCCGGCGGCAACTCTAGGGTTTGGGGGCGGCGATTTTGGGAGCGATTTGGGGACGATTTAGAGGTGGCGATTTGGGAGCTTCGATTTGGCGCGCAAGAAGCTACATGGGGCGAGGAAATCGGATGATTTCGCGCGCTACGGAGGGAGAAGTGCGGGAGGCGAGGGAGCCGCACGAAATTGGGAGCGCCGGCACTGCCGCTTGCTTCGGGCTGCAAGCGGGCGGCAATTCTTCGTTTCTCGTGCTGTAGCCGGGCGATACACGGAGCGCCCGCTCCCTTCTCTTTCCTCTCTTCTCTCCCCTCCAGCTCAGATTTTGCTTACGTGGAATCCCTTGCAGCCAGCTGACTCAGCCTTATTGTACCTGCTCTTAGGCGATCGACGGTAGTGATGCTACAGTGAAGACTACCAAGATCGACGGTAGTGATGCTACAGTGAAGACTACCAAGATTCTGAGCATGTGACTCAACCACGCACAAAGATCCGGTGATCATTGGTCGTCGAGGATTACTGGCAAATTAACGAGTGGTCCGGTGTCCACATGGAGTTGACGCGAACGCACAGAGTGTGGAATGATCGGTGCGGCATCAGGCGCCCAAGATGTCAAGACGTGCAAGGCGCGCGATCACGTACAAGCAGTATCAACCTAGGATTCGAGCAAGGAAAGACGGGGAGACAGCTGGCCGATCTGCAAGAAACGGGACCCTGCACCTGGGGAACTGCGCATGGTAGGAGTGAGTGAGTAGTTTACCTGTTTCAAGACATTCGTGGAGTGTGTTGGGCTCTAAATTCACAAACACCATTGGCATTTGCAACAAGCAAAGATCCAAATCGATGTTTGATGCAAAACCTATAGCGGATAGACATATGGCGCTAGGATCAAAGTTCTTAGAGCATCTACAATCATGGTTGTCAAACCCTCCCTATACGTCCGGACGGACAGCCCGGATGCGTTTTGGGCTGAATTGGTCCACCCAACGGCGGCCCCCAAAGCCTCCACAAACGTCCGGGCTGTCCGGCTCCCCCCAAAGCCAGCCCATATGTAGGGCGGGTTTGGGCCGCCCGGACGCGTCCGCCACGTCGGATCTGTCAAGGCGGGCCTACCCAATTTTCAACCAAAATTCCGGCGCGCCGGCCACTTTCACTTATCCCCTTCTCCGCCTCCGTTTCCCGCCGGTAGTTTTCATTCCTCCCTACACCTGCAAATCCGATAGAGGCGACGGAAGCCATCGATTTGACCGAGAACGGCGGCTCCTCCCAGTCCGTCGAGCAAGCGGGGGACTCGGCGCTGAAGCCGGAGACCATCGCGCGGCGGACGCGGCGCCGCAGGCAGCGCCTCCGCGAGCTCGCGGCGGAGAAAGCGGCGCTGGATGCTCTGGCGGAGGCGGAGGCGGAACGGATAGCCAACGCGGATACACAGGACGGGGAGCCGGTGTTGTCCACGCCCGTGCCCGTCGTCCGGCGTCCGACGCAAGTTCCGCCTGTCGTCATGCCGGCAAGAAGGTCGACATCCTCCACGACGAACCCGGAGGAGCCGGGCCTCATCCACATCGCGGATGAGTACCCGTCGCAGGTTCCGCCGACGCAGGAGGACGAGATGATGGGGGAGTCTCCGCCGCTACAGCGGACGCGGGATGCTTCCGGCGTCACCGCCACCGACGTCGCCCACAACCTGTTCGACGAAAGTCAAATTGACTATACGGTATGCATCTCTATCCGAACTTCATAGTTCCGAGTCAATCTAGGTCCGTAGTGTAATTCTTAGCATGTTTAGAATGATAAGAATGATTATATGCTGGAATTGATCCGAAATGGGGAGGATCCGGCATCACAGGATCCGTCGGCAACCGCAGTTGTGGGTGAGTCCGAACCGGTGGGGGTTGCGGCTAAGGCGAAGCGGAAGACGTACACGCCAAGAGGCTCTTCGGACAACTTGTTAAACTTTCATCACGCGTCCGCGGACACTATGGGGGGCGGATTTGGGGGATGCGGTTGGAGATGCTCTTACCATGTCATATGAAATAAGAAATCGTGTGGTGTAAGAGGATTTTTTACTCTAAGCTCCAGTGCTCCCGTTGTTAAAAAATAAATCGAAAATAGTATTCCGAAGTTACAAGAAATTCTAACAACAAGTTCATGGATACAAATACATATTAGCTACATAGTTTCGCTCAATAATTTTTGTAGGCTACACGAAAAATCACGAAATAATGGATCTGAAAAGGGTGAAAATGAAACTCATTTTATTTGATAGATTTGTCTTTTCTGCGGATCACATGTGAAAGTGCACAGACCAATCGAATGATCGGTGTAGCATCAGGCGCCCAAGACGTGCACGGCAATCATGTACGAGTAACTCCGTGAAGGCGCATGAACCTTAATTTCTCGACTGGCCGGACCGACAGAAGATAATGCAGGCAAGAGCAACTGGCAAGCGACAGAATAAAACAGATTGACTTTTGAGAGCTGCTATACGTCCGACGATTTCCGTCCGACGTTTGTACGACAGAATAGACGGACCGTTCGATGGATCGTATAGGCAAACTGTAGACCATAGAAGCAAACTGTGGACCGATGGATGGAGTGTCGGACGAAAATCGTACACCAAGCGTCGTACGCAAAGCCGATTCGTTGACTTTTCTTTCTTCCTTAACTAGTGGCAGTGCACGTGCAACGCACGTTTCATAATTTTCTATTATATACTAAAAGCAAAATGAGTTAGCTAACGGAGCCACCATGTTAAACCACGTCATCTTAATTAATTTTGACCTTTAGATCTGAAACGAGCGGTTAGAATTTAATGAAAGATTATTATCTACGTAACCTTATAGAGTTCCGTTTGACACGTCGTGTATTTTTTTTTTTGAAAAGGATCTGATTCATAAAAACAGAGAGCACGGTACAAATTACAGGCAAGTCCACAAAGAAAATAAAATTACAAACAAGCCCTGCAAAATGCACGATGAGCACCCTGGAGAAACTTCAATCAGACCCTCGCCGGCTCCCAAGACGCTTAGCCGACGCCGCCGTCGCCGTACCTCGAACCACCGTGGAGAGAGCACCGCCACACTCTGTAGATGACCGCAGAACTCGTCCGCCGCTGCGCGACGGCACCTTGTCGCGATGAACGCGCACGGCCCCAGCGCCACTCCCACAGCACCACCTCACCTCCAGCCGACGAGACGTCGCCCAAGCCAGCCACCACCAACCAGCACCCGCCTCCAGCTGCCGCTCTCCTCGCCACCACGGCTGGCCGGAGCTGAGACAACGAAAGAGGCCACCTGCACCACCGCCAACTATTTTTTTTCTTTTGCATGGCACAACAAATAGATTCGTACCGTTGTTTAGGAAAAAGAGGTAGTTGGCCCGAATCAGGACTCTCAGACGTACCTAAGCAATAGTTGTTAAACACGTTCCGTATGTCACTTTAAAAAATCATCCGTGTACGATACTAGCTATCCAGAATGCTGGAACGTGATAGCTGCAAGGGAAAAAAAACTTGATGGAACGTGGTGAAGAAGGGTAGGAGATTTACGTAGCTGGAATATGGGAGCGAAAGCTTACTCTAAAGCTGATCGGTGATATAACTTCAAAGCTGGCCGGTGTGTGCTTACCGTATGCGAGTGCATGGTTGCATACATGTTAGAGAAAAGGACACGATGGCAAGAAAATATATAAAATGGCTCTAAATTGATTCTATATAAGTCATCATAAATATTTTAAAAGAAAAAATATAATGCGTGAAAATTGAATTAACCTCACAGTTCTAAAAAATTATACGAGAAGCGCTGAATTCAATAGAAGACCCTAATACGACTAGCGATAAAAAAATAGTATCCATGGGAATCACTAGCTCAGTGGAATCGATAAACATTCATCCATACGAGAACATTGAGATGTAAACAAAGACAACATTCGAACGACACCATTTCAGCTACATAAAACATTGTCAATAATAACACACTAACCTATCAGAGCTGAGCTAAACTACAGTAGGGAGATTGATTTGTGCATCCCTCACATCTTGGAGCCTTATAAGAGTCGGAAGGTGAAGGCAGACGGATAAAGATTTAAATGGGTTCTTTTCAATGCAAGAGAAAAGAGAATATAGGAGATTCAATGTTGAGAGAAATTCCAAGTCAAAGAAGAGGTTAGGCTGCTTCATGGATGATTCATCTAGCCTTGTGTCTCATTTCACAAGGAGAAAAGGCTAAACTTACACAATAACATAATACACGATAAGCTTACAAACTCGAGTGAGGTTACATAATCTTAAAGTTATCATTATATTATATCAAGCATCGGGTCTCATACGGTCAAATACGATCAACATGTGATTTTTCTTACACAAAATAGGTATGTCTGATAATGTTACTCCACCACAATGCATAAATTTGTGGATGTATCAAATACCAACTAAAAGGACAATATAATACAAAAAGAGACGAGTTATAAATGATAGCAAAATGTAAAATATAGGACCAAATCTAATCGACCAATTTTTGTTAGTGAGAACCAACCTATATATTCGTAAGTGCACCTAAAATAGTTCGTGGGTAACACATCATCATAATATGACTATCCATATCACCAACTTTAGAGGAAAGAATGAAATGCCAAAAAAAGCCAAAATTTCACACGAAGCAAAACACTTGATCATCATTCTAGCATAGTCTATTTTAATTTGCACCTCAAATAATAGAATACAAAAATGGAATATCATAATAGATTATGTTTGAACGTATTATAGTCATTATTTTTTATCGGAGTACTTAAAATAATGATGATATTTACTAAGCAGTGTCGACAACAAACTTGGCAGAATTTTGAGGTGCAATGGAAATAGTAGAGAGTAGAGGACATGTAGTAAACTGTTGATTAATTAGAATTTCAAAAAGAAAAAACAATTGTGTGATAAGACATGATAAATACAGCTGAGAAGGATTCTAGATCGGCTGGATTGAATAGTGGGGAACAATATGGAATGAGTAAAAAATCAAAAATAGCACTACCTACATTACAAAACAATGTCATAACATTTTTCAAATACCACACTAAATATTTTGCCACAAATAAAATTGGTTCAAACTATTTCTCACACAAATTATTTACTTACCATCACATTTTGGTGGCCATAGAACCATGTAATCAAGAATTAAAATACTTTTAGTATCCCCAAAACCCTAAATAAAATTTCGGAGAACTATTCAATATGCTAAAGATGATGCCCTCGCATTTGCGAAGGCCACCTTGCTAGTTTATTATAATATGAATATGTCTTTAATCTGTATTTGTTTCATTGAGCTATTTATCAAGCCAGTTAAATTTGTATCATGATAAAAATTGAAATCGGACCAAATATCTCCCATGAAGTAAATTACTTCTTTTAGTTACATGTGAAAGCACGTGCAACACACGTGTAATCTTAGGCTACAAATATCATCAATTGACAATGCTTTTTTTGTTATTGCTGGAGTAAATTCAAAATTTTAAGCCTTTTTCTAGCAAAATTCCCTTACATTGCAACGGTTCTACAATAATTTAATATGTCCTCATAAATCTAGAAAACAGTATGATGTAATTTCTAGCACATGCTTGGACACAAAACTGAAGCCATTCTATACTTCTCTAGGCTTGGCAAAGTGTGTCATATGTTCAAAGCAAAGAAAACAAAATTTAACTCCAAGTTCAAAACAGGTCGACCATATATAGTAGTCTGTAGTTGGGTGGGCCTCTAGGTTTAGGCCATGATATGAGCATCAAGAACTCTGAAATCTGTATACACGAACTATATATATAGGTTTAAACAAAGCTAGAGATAACGCATGTTGTACGGTGAAGATGTGCTCATATTTACCTGACTGAAGGAATCCTCAAATCAAAACTGTAAAATGAGATTGGCCCTCATGTAGATGAGCACGGAGGCCGGCTCCGGGAGACCGCTCCGCCACGGTGACGAAGATGTGGTCATCTGTCCGTCGCCACTCGCCGCTGTCAGTGCTAATTCTCTACTTTCCAGTCTAAGACCAACAACTACACAACAACAGATTTCCCAATGCTCCCAATCGCCGTCTAATTAAAAGCAGAGTAGTTCAGATTAGGTCGTCGCCCGGCAGCAGCATCGGCTAGTAGAGCGCGCGAGTACATCTGTACATCAGTACATGCAAGATGGGAGGACAGGGTTCGCCACCAGTACTCCATGTGCTCAGGGCAGCTGCACCAGCATCTCGCTCGCCGTGCCACGGCCGTTCCTCTTCTCCGCATCGCGCTCGAAGTGCCACTGGTCAAGCGCTACAGCGGCACGTCGAAGAGCTCGTGGACAGCGTCCTGCAACCGGCGGGACGTGGGACACGCCTACATGCGGGCAGCCTCCCGCCGTCGTTCCTCATCCGGAGAGCACACGTGCGATGGCTCCGCCTCCCGCCGTGGTTCCTCACACGTGTGATGCCGGCCGGCCGGGTCAGTCGCCGGGAAAGATCACCCGCCGTCGTTCCTCATCTGGAGAGCACGCGTGCGATGGCGCCACCTTCCGCCGTCGTTCCTCACACGTGCGATGACGGCCGGCCTGGTCAGTCGCCGGGAAAGATTCCCGCCGTCGTTCCTCATCCGGAGAGCACGCGTTCGATGACGTCGCCTCCGCCGTCGTTCCTCACACGTGCGATGACGGCCGGCCGGGATAGATCAGCGACGGAGCTGGGCAGCGCGAGTTGGCTAGCAGGTATGCCGCCGTGAACTTCGTGCAGATCGGATCCTCGACGAAGAAATTCTTCCAAAGTTCGATTCGATTCAATGGATTGAGCGTGGATCGAGAGGTCTATATATGCAGGAGCGTTTAGGCAACCGTGTACCTGCACGTCGTTGATCAGGAGTTTTTCTCGGAAGGAGGACTGGAGACCCGACTTGATACGTAAGACCCGGATCTGATACGGTAGGTGACGTAGGAAAATAGCGAGACGAAGCACGGAAGGCGACGTCGTTTCTCTTTTAGGTGATGGCAATCCATGTAATTTCCCGAAAACGAAAAGATGTGTTGAGTTGTCAAACATTGGAGCGATCTACACCGTTGGTCAAATATTTAAGGGATGTGATTTAATGTATCAACACAAGTTTGCTCTTTTAATACTAGTATAGATTACCAGCGGCTGAGCTGGCCCGTGAAGAGGATCGAGCTTGGCATGCGTGCTAGTGCTAGTAGTGCTACTAGTGCCGTACGGGTGCCACGATTGATGAAACACCAGTATCTACCTCGGATTTGAGCAAGAAAGGCCGGGAAGACAGCTTGCTGATCAAAGAAAGAAAGAAACAACAGGTTGCTCCTGGAAGTCGGCGAAACGGGACCCTGCTCCTGGAGAACTGCCCGAGGTATGAGTAGGAGTGGAGTACCTATGTAGTTTACCTGTTTCAAGATATTCGTGTAGTGTCGGCCTCTAAACTCACCAACACCATTGCCATTTGCAAATTGCAACAAGCAAAGATCCAAATCAACGTTCGATCGATGCAGAATCCTAGCGGACAAGCATACGACGCCAGGATCAAAGTGCGTTTACCATCATATATACCATGTCACACGAAGAAAGAAATCTCTTCTCTTGAACACTTACACTACTACTATAGCACAATGCATGGGTTTTAGGCTATTATGATTGACTAAGCGTGTGCAAAGTGGGTTTTAGGCAGTGGCGACGACATTGCGGCAGCGGTCGCAAACATCCGTATTGGCTTCCAAAGATGAGATTTCAGCAGTTTTCTGCAACCACGAAAAAAAAGTTGACCATCCAATATTCAGATTTTACACTTTGGACCAGAACTCACACCTGAGCTGGGAAACTCGACAAGATTTTATTCCGTCTTTATGTGAAATAAAGTGAAAGATAGTAGAACTCGTTTTCAGAAAATAAAACGCATCAACCTACCTGCACCCTCCGATGCCAAACAATTGTCGCCAATCCAACTACTGATGTCTACCATGTACGCTTATTTCCCGGGATAGTTAAAAAGGATCCGAGGGAGTAGCTTTTGTTCCAACCGGGTTAATTGTCGGGCACGTCATATGTCTATGTAGTAGATCTACACCAACTTATAAGACACACTTACCTAAGAAATATAAAGTAAAGAATTATGATGATTTTTGTCTAGAACTTTCAGTAAACACGGTTACCAAGTCATATACTAGAAAACATTGCTAAGATAATTGTTAAATCATAAGTATGTGTGAACTATGTTGTGAAGGTTTTTGAATCATAATTCGAGAAGACATTTTAGTGTAAACTATAATTTTACTTTTGCACACACAAGTTTGTCTCAAGATACAAGCAACATTACAACTAGAATG
The DNA here is from genome assembly GCA_947311845.1 of Poa pratensis. Classification (NCBI taxonomy): domain Eukaryota; kingdom Viridiplantae; phylum Streptophyta; class Magnoliopsida; order Poales; family Poaceae; genus Poa; species Poa pratensis. The sequence goes on along the minus strand of CAMZMU010000074.1, from coordinate 20,648,057 downwards.
TACCCACATTTCTGTATGACCAATATTGCACATAATTAATATAAATTTATAATCATTAAGACTATAGTATGCAAAAATAATTTTAAAATGTACTATCTTTTGAAAGACTATATTTCGTTCGCACGCACACTTTGTTTCAATATCATAACTAGATACTCTACAAGTTTCTATAAAGATGATTCCTTGATCATACACTAGAAAACTTCTACTGAGACAAAAATAAATAAATTATAAATATATTATGCATTGCTGAAAACATAGTTCTGGAACAAACTTTGTTACAAAATGCGGATTAGTATTTTTCGATGAATTCCTACAAAGAAAAAACACATGAAAAAATATTTAGTAATATTGCCAATTATTGGGTTAAACTATGCGAACAGACATAAAAATAAACTTCTAATACTTTAACATTATAAAAAGACGGGTTCCTGGGAGTGCGACTAGGAAAATTGAATCAGCAAGAGGTAATAGTTTACTTCATATAGTGGATGAGTTGATTAATTCTGTGACTGGTTCTTGGAATGAAGAAGTAGTCCGAGAGAATTTTAATCTCATGGAAGCTGAACTGGTGTTGCGTATCCCGATTAGCCCTAACCTCTGTGATGATTTTATTTCTTGGCACAAAACAAAAACTTTCACCTTCTCGCTCAGGTCAGCGTATTACAGTGAATGGGAACACCAATTTGGAAGAAAGATTTCACGCTCAGATGGACAAGGACCATCTAGGGTAAATCCGGTTTGGGAAACACTTTGGAAATTACAAATTCCGGCAAAGGTGATTTTTTTTAGTTTGAGAGCTTTACATGGTCTTGTCCCTGGAAGAAGTGTGCTTGCAAGTAGACATATTAAAGTTTCGGTAGAGTGTCCTGTATGCTTTCAGGGAGCAGAAGATATACGACATCTTCTATTTACTTGTAAGCGGGCTAGGTTGGTGTGGAAAGCTTTGGGGCTAGACGAAGTGATATCCAGGGCAGTAGCTACTGATCGATCGGGGTCTGTGATCCTCGAAGAAATCTTGAGAAGCCCGTGTAGAAAGTCACCGGTTATCGGACAATTGGGTTTACAAGAAACAATAGCTGTGGCAGCTTGGCATATATGGTGGCAGAGACGTGAAGCAGTAAAAGGAGAATCAATATCCTCAGCTACTAGAGCAGCTTTCTCTATTCAGGCTTTGACTTCAAATTATAAGCTTGCATCACCTACGGCAATACCTAAAGAAATAATGTGGAAAAAGCCTCCGTTTGGTACATACAAGGTAAATGTTGATGCTTGTTTTTTCCCTAATGGTACAGGGGCGGCATCTGCTATAATTAGAAATGATCAAGGCGAAGCAATCGCGGGTGTAGCTGAACCTTTGGTGAATGTTCTTGATTCATCAACAGCTGAAGCATTGGCGTTGCGTTTGGGTCTTCAGCTCCTGGAATCTATGGCCTGCACACCAGCAGTAATGGAGTCGGATAGTTTGGAATTGATACAAGCTTGCACGGGGATGACTCAACTTTGGAGCCCATACACGGCTATTTTGGCAGATTGCTTCCAGGTTGCTCAAGGCATTGGAAACATCTCTTTTACTCATTGTTCTAGAGAAGCAAACAAGACGGCGCATAATTTAGCTAGATTGAGTTTTGATTCGGATAGGTCTTTTATTTGGGATGGGGATCCCCCATCTGTGAAAATTGATGTAATAAACGTTGTATCTGTGTTTGGTTGAGAGGCAACAAGTACCAGACGCGCTCTTTTCCTTATCAGGGTACCTAACGGGGACTGGTAAGGTTTTTAATGAGGCGGCTTGCTGACCTAATACAGTGTGGTAAAAATTAAAAAAAAAGGACACATATAGGTATAAAAATTTAGCATAAATTGTATTATTTTCCATTCGTCCCGAGCCCTAAATTTTATTGGAGCGGCCCTCGGCCGGAGAAGGTGGAGCTACTGGAGCACGAGGAGAAGGAGGAGTTGGCGACGCCTTCAAGCAGTCACCCTGCTGCCCGAGCGCGACTAGAATAAGGGGTTGGATCTAGGATTTTGCTTCACCTTACCACTACCACCGCAACCGGTTTCCCGTCCGCCGGATCTCGCTTCGCTGCTGCTGAATGTCCGAGAAAGGTCAAAAACATTCAACCATCTTCAGCCCAGGAGATGGAGTACTCATCCTCGATGAGTATGGAGGGAGGTGGAGCACAGCGGCGCCGTGTTGGGACAAGGTGGCGACGCACATGGAGAAGCGGGCGTGAGCGAGAAAGATAAGGGGATGGAGGTAATTATGTCTGCGACAAGTCGGCGACTTTCGAATATATATGGAAGAACCAATTTGCAAGGCAGAAAAAGTCGGGTTTTTTTTTTCTTTTGCTGCAAAAGTGCCTATCTCAACGAGCTTTTCGAAACGGTGAGAGTTTTGCAGGAATGTAACAAACTTATTTGTCTCATGTTTTTGCAAAGTGCGTTCACCTTCTAACAAATCGTCCGCAGGTTGATGAAGTTTATTATTGGTGCAGCCTTACTTAAAGTTTGATGATGTGGGGTCCGTGCACGTGTATCTGCCAAATGATTGTAAGTAAGTATGATCCAATTAATCATCACCACGCTCTGATCACAAGGAAATTTCGGAGAAAACCGGCGTCGGCAGGCCAGGCATTCCCTTGCATGGCCAACAAAATCCAGGTGGATCCGCCCCAAAAAGCTCATACAAAGCCGCGCTGTGAAGCGAATCAAATCACAGCCGCTGCCGCTGCCGCTCACGACGCCCTGGCTTGTGCGTGCTTCCCCCGGCGAGCTACCAGCAGGTGCAGCAACGAGCGGCCTCATAATTTGGCGCTGCCAAGCCATGTCTGCTCCACCTCGTCGTCTCTCCCCAGCATGTGCGGGGACACACGAACAAAAGTCACAACAAACAAAGGGGAGGGCAGAGCTCTCTTGCCTTTCTGGTACGAGTGCAAGCCGCGGCAGAGGTTTGCTGCCGTGGTAGGCTGGCGTCCGTGTCGTGTCAGTGTCGTGGGGAGCTCGCTCCGCTGCCGGGAGCGTGGCGAGCTTCGGGACCAAGGTGCATTTAAGATAATGATATGTATCGAGTCTTGGCATCAACATGATTGATTTATATAGATAAGTTTGATATGTTCGAGAAAAAGTGTATGCATAACCAAAGTGCCTTTCAAGGGATTATCCAGTAAAATGGTCATGATAGTGCCCGAGCCACTAGAAACTGTGTAGTGAAGAAGATAAAATGAGTTCATGTATACCTTCAAGACGTCATCAATTACTAAGAGAGAAGAAAATATATGAGATTGATAAAAAAAGAGTGCAAAAAACGAACTCAAGTTGGTCAACTCACAAAGCCAAGTGATCTCAAATTAAGGTACGCAATTCTTCAATAGAGTCATACACATAGAACACACTGAAAAAATTCTAACCTAATGAGTATCGATTTATATCTGCCCTCAATGTCGATTGGCCTAACATTACCACACATGCATCTCTTGAAAATGTCTAGGACAAGTCACTTCCCACTCGCTCGGCCATTCCCCTCTCCTGTTTACAGTGAGAAAAGGCGATTTTTGGGCTCCTCCCCGTCGACCCACCTCGCTCGCCGGCGAGCCGCGGGTTCCCTCTTCCTCCGCCGGCCGCTCCGGCGGCAGGAGGATGGGGGAACCCCGGATCTCGGCTTGTGGTGGTGGCGATGATGTCGGTGTGGTGGTTTGCGTCGGCACGCTTCCCCTACTGCGACGGAGTTCTTCGGGCCTTCGCCGTGGCGTGCACGACTTCTGGAGGCCGGGGATCTGCGGATCCGGTGGCCTCGTTCGTCCTCGGGTATTGCGAGTGGTGCGGCTCCAGATCTTCGTCGTCCTGGCCGGCTGGTGAGGATGACTTCTCCCCTGCCTCGGTGCTTCTCCGTCTCTTCTCTTCTCCGCCGTGCGAGCACGTAGTGGCTGAGAATGGCGACTTCCCGTCCGCGTTGATTCCGCCCTTCGTTTCCAAGGATTCGACGGCTCCAGGAGGGAGCTGTGGTGGCGGTGCGGCGGCGCGTCCCCGTTCCGCGTCGGAGAAGCCAGAGATACGGGATCCCAGGGACCCGGTTATAATTTCCTTTTTATGTGGGGTCTGTTGTACCGTGTGTTGAGGCTAATAGATCTGGGGTTGTTTTCGCAAAAAAAGAAAATGTCTAGGACATCCCTACCGGTTCACGCTACAAGGCCCTGCTAAAATGAATAATGATGTTCCAATCTCTTAGTAAAACATCTAAAACCAGAATAATACTATTATAAGTTAAACAATAAATTATAACAAAAAAATCCACAAAGGTTTATCACCTACACATAAATCCTCCTACAATCTTGTTATGTTAGCATTGCCAATATTTTTTTTTTACAAAACTTAAAAAAATATTTGTAACATTTGTTAAACCGTGCCAAAAAATAGGTTGGCCATGTTTTTCCCGTAGGGAGACAAAGTTTTTTAACATAATGCTTCCTTAACAAGTTTTTCCACACACCCTTCTCAATCTCAATTTTCTTAATAAATCATTATGGCATATATTCATTACTTCTGGATCTACCACACCCAGACCACCAAGTATAGGTCGACAAAGTTTCTTCCATCTAACAAGATGGTATTTGTTGGCATCTTTCCTTTCTTGCCCAAAAAGTTTCTACCTATAAATCTCTATCTACATAGTCCTAGAGGAATTTCAAGAATAGACATCATGTAGAATGGAACAATATTCAAACATCATTTTAAAAGAATTAATCTTCCCCATAAGAGTTCTGCCTACCAGTTAGATTATGCAATTTATCTCTACTTTAATTTCTCCTATGTCTCAACCCAACTTTTGTTACATTAACTAGTACTTGAAACGAGTTCTTCCTCAACCCAAGATTTGTTAGATTTACTAGTACGTAAAAATAGATGAATATTCGTGTACTTTTTCTCCTTAGCTCTAGAATAGTCACAATATATCTCAAATTAAATATCTTATAGTCTAGAATACTCACAATTTTCAATAATCTATACTACTATTAAACAAGCAAACATATTCTTTCATATAGCCACCCCAACAAATATACACGGTCAGACTTCCACCACACGATCTGACCTAGCTAAGGAAAATTAACCATCCAGATTAACCAATCCCGCACACTGTGTGCACGTAGCAATTAATCTAGGCAGACGAAACTCTGCCAGAATCGCAGTTGCGCGTCTGTGTGCTGAAATAAAGGAAAGAAAAAGTATCGCCAAGCAATCCCACGCGCGAATCCAGGAAACTCCCGGCCCCGCCATTGTCCTCCTAGCGCTCCGCCGCCGCAACCCCTCACCCTGCGATGGAAGCGCGGTCGCCTCTCGCACCCATCGCCGGCGACGTAACCTCTGCCCCTTCCCTCCTCCTGCCCCGCCGTGGTCGGCGGTGTGGTCCCTTGGGCGTGGGGCGGTGTCGCGACGGCGCGGCGGGAGACAGTACTGTAGGAGTTGGCGGCAAAAGGCGGTGAGCCTGAACGTGTCCAGTTGCGGTGACTCGCGGGGCCTGGCGGTGGCTGTCGACGTTGTCGAGGCCAACGGTGTCTTCTACGCACACGGATCCCCACCGCCAACGACGTGCTCGAGGTCCGTCCTAGATGTCCGTCCTGCACATCAGCTGCTAGAGGCCCGATACGGCCTGCACGGGAGGGCCGCGCCGCCCTGAACGACCCCCTGCAACGGCCGCACTCTCTTCAGTACCTTGGTCCACTTTTCAACTACAGATCAGTCGCTTCATTTCTATGTACTGGTCTTCAGGAAAACGTAATTTCTGAAGGATTGCGGCGCTGTTGTCTTCCGTCAAGAGTAGTCCGTGAAAACATGATTTAGTTTTGTAGCAAAGCCCGAAGACCAGTGTGTTTGCACGACGCTGCCACGCGCGGACGCCTCGCGCTCCTGCCGACTCCAGTCTGACCGCCCCCGAGTTCGTCAATAAAGGTCGAAACCATTTTGTTCTGCAGTTCGCCTATTGATCTGTCTAATGCTACAAATGTGAAACCTCTCTCGCGCGCTACTGGCATGCTGCCGTATACTTATTCAGTGAATTCATGTGAAACCTCTCTATTGATCTGTCCAATGCTACACATGTGAAATGATCTGATTCCGGTTGATATTTGTTCAATTACCTAGGCCATGCATTTTCTTTGAATTCATCCTTTGGTACGTCAGTTGTGCTTGGTTCTAGTAGATTTGGATGCATCTTTTTTTAAGCCAGCTGTTTGACTGAATTAAGACAGTACGCTACTTGGGAAATTGAATCAGAAAGATTAATATAAAATTGTTTCTATATTTTGCTCTAAAACAATTTCTTCTAATTAAGATAAAATTGGTTAATTTCAAATACGTATCAGACCGTCGGACGTCTGTTTAATTAGTTTGGTAGGAACTCACTTTCACTAGCTTATGATGCAGAAATATTGAAGTTGTCATGTAGCTATATTTTTCTAAAGCTACTTATATTTTCCTTGTACCTAAAATTGCATGATAAATGTTTTTCGCCAGATAATCAATCTTGGTTTGCTAAATAAGAGGAACTCAAGGAGAATGGAGAAGGAGCAGAAGGAGATAGGAAGAAGCATTCATCGCAATACCTATATTTGTTCTTTTCATTACATGATGACGTGAAAAGGAACTGCCAAAAGATGGGTAGTCTTAAAGAAACTGAGATCAAAGAGGGTGGTCTCTTGATGAAGCTATTTTTCTAAGCAGTTGTAATGCTTTTGTAAGTCATTAACTTATTTTAATTTGATTACCCCTCCTAGGATGTTTTTTTCTCAGAATTTTCAATATGTTTGCAGCTGCAAATACTTATGTTTTAATTTTTTTGATACAATAAATATAATTTATAAATTATCGGGTTAGTCGCACGTGCAAGCTAACTAGTACTTTAAGCATAAATATAGTATAGTATAGCATACTCACTCCTTGTTCCACTAAGTTATCCGCCTGACCTTCCATTAAACCAGTATCTACAGTATTTCCTACAAGAATATATCACTCCCGGTAAGACTGCGCATGTGAAAGCATGAAACCGTGCAAACGGCCGTCATCAGTATGTCTCTCTTTTTCCAGAACTCAGCAGGAGCAGCGGCCAAATGGAAAGGACCACATCTGCTTGCAGGACACCCACGGGCATGCATGCACGGGGTGGGCGCCAGAGCGCGGAGCAAGCGGCTTTTTTTACCAGCTCCACGGCGGTGATCACGCCGGCGCATTAAACGAGCACCACCACCGCGCGCGCACACGCAGAGAACTCTCGAGTGCCCAATCCATCTCAAAGCTATCCAGCCAGCCATGTTCACGTACCGTACGACGCCTTCACGGACGACGGCCATCATCACACACGGGCTACTCGCGCGTGCGTGTGCAACTTGGTACCAGCGATGAGAGCATCTCCACCGGCCTCTAAATCGGTGTCCGGCACCCCCTAAATCGGTGTCCGACGCCTTCACGGACGACGGCCATCATCACACACGGGCTACTCGCCTTCAACATTATTTAGAGGCCCCCACAGCGGCGCTCCCTAAAGGCCCACCCTAAACGGCCTGAAATTAGAACGAACTGTCGAACACCTTGCGGGCATGCCGTGGTCGCCGCCGATGAACAGCACAAATGAGGAACAGGACGGCGGTGCATGCATTAATAAAAATATCTCAAATGATGCCGGCAATCAAATAGTTTTACCGCGTCGGACAACAAGTCATAGACTTGGCATAATTTCGACCGCGCCGGAGAACCATCTCCAACGCCGGCCATCAAAAAAGGATCGACCGCGCCGGAGAACAAGTCTCCAAGGCCGGCCATCAAAAGGGCGCCTGCCTGGCGCAATGCTTCATGCCGATCACGCGGCGGCCTCCTCCTGGACTTCTTCCTCGCCGTCCTCGTCGGATCCCTCGAGCTCCGCCGCTTCGGCCGCCGCCTTCTCAGACTGGATGCGCCTCCGTTCGGACACGAAGTAGGCCTTCTGGTTAGGGCTCATGCCGGTCGTGTTCGTGGCCATGAAGAGACGCTCCTCCTTCATCTCTTGGTTCTTGAGCTTGGTCTCCTGCATCTTGAAGTAGAGCGTTCACTTCTCGTCGGACTTGGCTTGTAGCTTCTTCTTCTCGTCAGTCGACGCGGCCACCTCGGTAATGTATAGCTTTACCGACTCTTGGATGCTGCCTGCGGCGCCCGAGGCCCCTGGCTTCTTGCCAGCCCTGGCGGCGTGCACGCCTTCACTCCCATCTCGGGACGCTCAGCGCTAGCAGCCGGCAGGTTTCTTTCATCTCCCTCGGCGGTGCGATCATCTTTTATATGGCTCTTCCACTTCGGGTAACCTTTAACCACCTCCCAAACGTGCATGAAATTGTATGGCTTCTTGCCATCCGACTCCAAGTCAAGGTACAAGTACTTGGCGTCCTTGAGCTACACAAACAAATGCCAAGTCAAGTATGCATGTAAACATGATGGGTTACAAGTTAAGATGATCGGCTAACCTTGTCGGCATCGTTCTTGTCACTCTCGTCTCTTTGCAAGATTTGCTCATTGCAATGGTGAAACTTGGTAGTGAGAGCCGAGATGACGCCCCAACGGCTCTCAACCGATTTGGCATTGCGGTTAGGCAAATCTTCATGAGGAGGATACGACATTCTTTCGGTGTAGTCCTTCTGAATGCGATCCAGTAGGCCTTCTTCCTTTGGTTGGCGCCCTTCTCGCCGCACATGCTCACGTTCATCCACGCCTGGGCCAACAAGACGTCCTCAGTCGCGCACCAAGTCTTGCCTCTGTTTCCAGGCTTCCGGACGCCATCCTCTTCATCGCCATCCTCTTCTTCTTCGACCTCCCCTTCCTGGCCCTGGCCGGCATCCTCTTCGTCGCCCTGGCCGAATTGTTCTGTCTCGGCGTAGGCGCTGGCGGCGTAGGCCCTGGCAGCGTAGGTTGTACCGTCGTCGATGACTGAAGCCATGAACGAGGCGCCAGCGTCCTACCCAGCAAAAACCACAATTTGCATTGTCGACAATTAATGCACAAAACAACAATTTGCAACCGGCCGCTCGCAATAACTGCGCCCAACAAACAATCGGACGGGAAACACAATAAATGAGGGAGATTAGGATTATAAATAGCACTCATATGGCCGAGTTGGTCGCCGAAGAAAAGGTCGCGGGAAGCACTCGCGTCTTGGCTCGTCGCAGGTGTCCGCCGCAACGCCGGCAATTCGCTGAACATCGGCACGACGTTTAGATCGATAGTCGGCTCTACGGGGGAAAACCGCAACACCTGCGACGGGTAGCCAGAGGTGCCGTCGAAAAAGGCCGGGACAGACGGCGACCCGACAAAACCGCCGACGGATGCTGCTAGGCTAGAGCTGCTTTGGCTCATGGCGATCAACATCTCGGCGGCGTTGTCGTTCGGCGACGACAGATCAGCCGTCTTGTCCTTCGCCTTGACTCGTCGTTGTTGCCGTAGCAGGGAAGCGGCGGCGCGGAACTGGGACTGGCTCATGGCCGCCGGCAACGAAAGCTCCTGCTGCTCCCGCTTCATCGGCTTCTTCTTCGGCTGCTACGACTCCGGCGGCTTGCGTCCCTTGGGTTTCGCGAGGCCGACGGGCTTGGGCGGCATGGTGGCGGAAGGCGAGGAGGTCGCGGCGGCGCGAGGGTTTGGGAAATGGAGGGAAGATTGCGAATTTTGGCGCCGAGGGCGGCAATGTAGAGGAAGGGGAATTGGGCGCGGCACGTCGTGTGTATGACGGGCGGGCCAGCGCTGTCAGGGTCATGCCCGAGGCGATGTCCGACACCTCCAGGAGGGCCTCCAAGTTTGGAGGCCCTATTGGGGGTGCCGGACACAAAATCGCTCGGGACGAGACTTTGGGGGTGCCGCTGGTGGGCGTTTTTGGTGTCCGGCCTCCCAAAGGGCCTTGGGGGTCCTTTAGAGGCCCCCCGTGGAGATGCTCTGACAAGGGACGACAATGTAGGAGTTTGCGCGATAGAAAACAAAAAATTTCTCTCACATGCGGAAGCAACACTCAAGATCCTATCTAGAAGATTCTAGTAACGGGAGAGTAGTTCATCATACCCTCGAAGAACACGCGCGTTGAACGTTTAATTCAACGCAGCTCGGTGAAGTTGTTGACGATGTTCGATCCGATCAGCACCGCAAACGAGCAGCACCTCCGGAGGCTTGCACACGTACAGCTCGATGACGTCTCCCTCTTCTTGATCCAGCAAGCTAGAGGGAGAAGTAGGTGGGATCGATTCCAGCAGCACGACGGCGTGGTGGTGGATATGGTGGAGAGTTCCCGCGGGCAGGGCTTCGCCAAGCGGTGCGCGGGAGGTAGAGGAGCAGCAAGCCAGTGATGCGGCCAAGCCTCTGTCTCTTGGTGCACCTCTCCCTCTTCTTTATATAGGCAAGGGGCTGCAGCCACTTTATTTCCAAAGTAGAAACTCCCTCTTTCAATAGTGGTAACCCCTTCTCATTTAAAAGGTGGTAACCCCCTCTTTCAAGAGTGGTAACATCCCTTTTAAAGGGCTACCCATTGAATGGCTGCATGGACCAAGTAGGACTGGTCAAATGGACCAGTGGGCCACCCTTGGTCGTTGGGGACAGGTGGGCCCCACTATGGGACCCTCCGGAACCTTCTAGAACATTCCGACACTCTGCCGAAAAATCCCGAACTTTTCCGGAACCCTGAAATCAACTTGCCATATATAAATCTTTACCTCCGGACTCTTCCGGAGCTCCTCGTGATGTCTAGGATCTCATCCGAGACTCCGAACAATATTCGGACACCATTAACAAAATTATCCCAGAGCTACTCTAGCGTTACCGAACGTTAAGTGTGTGACCCTACGGGTTCGAGAACGTGCAGACATGATGGAGACACCTCTCCGATCAATAACCATTAGAGGGACCAGGATATCCATAATGACTCCCACACATTCAACGAAGATCTTTATCGGTTGAACCACTATGTCGTGGACTACTATAATCCGTATACAATTTCCTTTGTCACGCGATATTTTACTTACCCAAGATTTGATCGTCGGTATCACTATACCTAGTTAAATCTTGTTACTGGTAAGTACTCTTTACTCGTTCCGTAATACAACATTCTCTGTGACTAACTCATTAGTCACGTGCTTGCAAGCTTTACCGAATGTGCACTACCGAGTGGGCCCAGAGTATATCTCTCCGAAACACGGAGGGACAAATCCCAGTCTTGATTCATGTAATTCAACAAGCACTTTCTGAGATACCCGTAAGACACCTTTATGATCACCCTGTCACGAAGCGATGGTTGATGTCCCCAAAGTATTCTTCCAGTACCCGGGAATAACATGATCTCATGGTCTAAGAAATAGGATACTTGACAATAAAAGGCATGACAATAAAAACTTAATGAAACGATCAATATTGTTATGCTTAGTTGGGTCTGTCCATCACGTCATTCTTCTAATGACATGATCCCGTTAATTAATTAACAACTCATGTTCATGGTTGGGAAACCATAACCATCATTAATTAACGAGCTAGTCTAGTAGAGGCTTACTAGGGACGCAATGTTGTTTACGCAACCACACATGTATTATGTTTCCGGTTAATACAATTATAGCATGGAAATAAACATATATCATGAACACGGAAATATGATAATAACATTTATTTATTATTGCCTCTAGGGCATATTTCCAACAGTCTCCCACTTGCACTAGAGTCAATAATCTAGTTTACATTGGTAAAAATCTAACACCCATGGCCTTCTGGTGTTGATCATGTTTTGTCTGTGGAAGAACTTTAGTCAACGGATCAGCGATATTTTGATTCGTATGTACTTTGCTAATGGTAATATCTCCTTCATTGACATGCTCACGAATTTGATGAAACCGGCGTTTGATATGCTTGGAACTCTTGTGACATTCCTTGGCTAGAGCAATGGCACCAGTGTTGTCACAAAAAATCTCCATGGGATCCAGTGCGCTCGGAACAACGCCGAGTTCAGTGACGAACTCCTTCAGCCATATCCCTTCTTTCGCTGCTTCAGAAGCGGCCATATACTCCGCCTCTAATGTAGATGCCGCAATGACGGTTTGCTTGGAACTCCTCCAGCTAACCGCAGCTCCATTCAAGATAAAGACATACCCTGTTTGAGATTTCGAGTCATCTGGATCAGTATCGAAGCTAGCATCAACGTAACCTTTTACGGAGAGCTCTTCATCACCACCATAGACAAGAAACATGTCCTTAGTCCTTTTTAGGTACTTAAGGATATTTTTAACTGCTGTCCAGTGAGCCTCTCCAGGATCACTCTGGTACCTGCTCGTCAAACTAAGAGCATGGGACACATCCGGTCTAGTACACAACATGGCATACATAATAGAACCTATGGCCGAGGCATAGGGGATTTTCTTCATCCTTTCTATTTCTGTTGCCGTAGTTGGACACTGAGTCATACTCAATGGCTTACCTTGTAACATGGGCAAAGAACCTTTCTTTGCATCCTGCATATTGAATTTCTTCACTATCTTCTCAAGGTATTTACTTTGACTAAGTGCTATTAAGCGTCTTGATCTATCTCTATAGATCTTTATGCCCAATATGTATGCAGCTTCACCAAGATCTTTCATTGAAAAACTATTATTCAAATAATCTTTCACACTGTTAAGCAGCTCCACATCATTCCCAATAAGTAATATGTCATCTACATATAAAACCAGGAATGCAACCGAGCTCCCACTCACTTTCTTGTAAACACAAGCTTCTTTATAATTTTGGACAAATCCAAAACCTTTGATCACCTCATCAAATCGAAGATTCCAACTCCGGGATGCTTGCTTCAGTCCATAGATGGATCGCTGAAGTTTGCACACTTTATCAGCATCCTTAGGATCGACAAAACCTTCAGGTTGTACCATGTACAACTCTTCTTCAACGTTTCCGTTGAGGAACGCAGTTTTGACATCCATCTGCCAAATTTCATAATCGAAATAAGCAGCAATTGCTAGTAGAACCCTAACAGACTTTAGCATCGCTACGGGTGAGAAGGTCTCATCGTAGTCAACTCCTTGAATTTGTCGAAAACCTTTTGCGACAAGTCGAGCTTTATATACGGTGACATTACCGTCAGCGTCTGTTTTCTTCTTGAAAATCCATTTACATTCAACAGCCTTACGGCTATCAGGAAGGTCAACCAAAGTCCACACTTGGTTTTCCTTCATGGATTCCATTTCAGAGTTCATGGCGTCTTGCCATTTTCCAGAGTCTGGGCTCATCATCGCTTCCTCATAGTTCATAGGTTCATCATTGTCTAACAATAAAATGTTCAAGACAGGATTACCGTACCATTCAGGAGCAGTACGTAACCTTGTCGACCTGCGAACGGGAACTTTGACCGAAGCTGCATGATCACTATCATCAGCTTCTTTCTCTCTAGCTGGTGAAGGCGGTGCCTGAAGATCCAAATCTTCCTGCGCTGCGCTGCTCTCCAATTCGGGAGAAGGTTCAATAACCTCGTCTAGTTCTATTTTCCTCCCACTCACTCCTTTCGAAAGAAACTCCTTCTCAAGAAAGGATCCATTCTTAGCAACAAAAACTTTGCCTTCGGATCTGTGATAGAAGGTATACCCAATGGTTTCCTTTGGATATCCTATGAAGACGCATTTTTCCGCTTTGGGTTCGAGCTTATCAGGTTGTAATCTTTTGACATAAGCCTCGCATCCCCAAATTTTAAGAAACGATAATTTTGGCTTCTTACCAAACCACAACTCATATGGTGTCGTCTCAACGGATTTAGATGGTGCCCTATTTAAAGTGAATGCGGCTGTCTCTAATGCATACCCCCAAAATGACATTGGCAGATCGGATACAGACATCATAGAACGCACCATATCTAATAAAGTACGATTACGACGTTCAGACACACCATTACGCTGTGGTGTTCCAGGTGGCGTGAGTTGGGAAACAATTCCACAATTTTTCAAGTGCATGCCAAACTCGTAACTCAGATATTCCCCTCCACGATCAGATCGTAGAAATTTGATCTTCCTGTTACGATGATTTTCTACTTCACTCTGAAATTCTTTGAACTTTTCAAATGTTTCAGACTTGTGTTTCATTAAGTAAATATACCCATATCTACTCAAATCATCAGTGAAAGTTAGGAAGTAACGATATCCACCACGTGTTGGAATGCTCATTGGTCCACACACATCAGTATGTATGATTTCCAACAAATCACTCGCCCGTTCCATCGTACCGGAAAACGGTGTCTTAGTCATCTTACCCATGAGGCATGGTTCGCACGTATCAAATGATTCAAAGTCAAGTGATTGAAAAAGTCCATCAGAATGGAGTTTCTTCATGCGCTTTACACCAATATGACCTAAACGGCAGTGCCACAAGTATGTGGTACTATCATTATTCGCTTTGCATCTTTTAGCATCAATGTTATGGATGTGTGAAGTACTACTATCGAGATCCAACAAGAATAAACCATTTACGTTGGGTGCATGACCATAAAAGATATTACTCATAGAAATAGAACAACCTTTATTCTCTGATTTAAATGAGTAACCGTCTCGCAATAAACAAGATCCAGATATAATGTTCATGCTTAACGCAGGCACCAAATAACAATTATTCAGGTTTAAAACTAATCCCGAAGGTAGATGAAGAGGTAGTGTCCCGACGGCGATGACATCGACCTTCGATCCATTCCCGACGCGCATCGTCACCTCATCCCTCGCCAGTCTCCGTTTATTCTGCAGCTCCTGTTTCGAGTTGCAAATATGAGCAACCGAACCAGTATCAAATACCCAGGCACTACTACGAGAACTAGTAAGGTACACATCAATAACATGTATATCAAATATACCTTTGACGTTGCCAGCCTTCTTATCCGCCAAGTATTTGGCGCAGTTACGCTTCCAGTGACCGTCTCCCTTGCAGTAGAAACACACAGTGTCCGGCTTAGGACCAGCCTTGGGTTTCACAGGTGTGGCAACAGGTTTGCCGCCCTGAGCAGCAACAGATTTGCCACTCTTCTTGAAGTGACCCTTTTTGGCCTTAACCTTCTTGAAACTGGTGGTCTTATTGACCATCAACACTTGATGTTCTTTCTTGATGTCCACTTCTGCAGATTTCAGCATCGCAAAGAGCTCATTAAGAGTCTTATTCATGCCTTGCATGTTATAGTTCAGCACAAAGCCTTTGTAGCTCGGAGGGAGCGACTGCAGCACCCTGTCAGTGATTAACTCATCCGGGATCACACATCCCAGCTGAATTAGGCGTTGGATATAGCCTCCCATGGTGACAACATGTTCACTGACAGAGCTGTGCTCCTCCATCTTACATGTATAGAACTTATCAGAGATCTCATATCTCTCAGCGCGGGTCTGAGTCTGAAACATGGTTTTCAGCTCTTCAACCATCTCATAGGCGCCGTGATGTTCAAAACGTTTCTGGAGATCAGTGTCCAGAGATGTAAGGATGGCACAGGCAACTATAATGTGGTCATCTCTGCGCGTCTCAAAGACATTTTGTTCTGCTTCAGGCGCATTGTCTGCAGGTGGGTCACCTAGCGCAGCATCGAGCACATAATGCTTCTTACACCCAGTGAGGATAATCCTCAGGTTGCGGTGCCAGTCAGTGAAGTTTGAACCAGATGATTTCAGTTTTTCTTTCTCAAGGAATGCGCTGAAGTTGAACTGAGCTACGTTGCGGGCCATGATCTACAACATTTTAGCAAAGACATCTTTAGACTATGTTCATGATAAAGAGTTCATTTTAATCAAATTACTAACGAACTCCCACTTAAAACAACATCCCTCATAGTTGTCTAGTGGTACACGATCCAAATCCACTACACCAAGTCCGATCTTCACGAGAGAAGATGTAGTTTCAATGGTGAACATCGAAATGTTGATCATATCATTCATATGACTCGTGTTTAACCTTTCGGTTCGTCGTGTTCCGAGTCCATGTCTGTACATGCTAGGCTCGTCAAGTTAACCAAAGTATTTCCGCATGTGTAAAACTGGCTTACACCCGTCGTATGTGAACGTAGAGTTTACCACATCCGATCATCACGAGATGCTTCAAAACGACGAACTTTCGCGACGGTGCATACTAAGGGAGAACACTTTATCTTGATATTGTGTGAGGGATCATCTTATAATGCTACCGTCGAGCACACGCAAAATAAGATGCATAAAAGGATAAACATCACATGCATAAAAATATGTGACATGGTATAGCCCTTTTATTGCGTCTTGATCTCCATCTTAAACGCACCGGCATGATCTCCATCATGGCGCCATGTTCATGTGGCGCCTTGGTTGTCTCCACCACGTTGCATCCCATATATTGCTAACTCATAGCGATAAATAATGCAATTACATGGCGTTTGAAGTTGACACGCAGGTCATACAATTGATAATTAAGACAACCATATGGCTCCTGCCGGTTGCCGTACTCATCGACATGCAAGTCGTGAAACATTACAAAACATGATCATCTCATACATCACAAATATATCATATGAAACAGTTTGGGCTATACCATATCACAAGCACCCCTGCAAAAACAAGTTAGACGCCTCTCCCTTATTCTTTGCAAATTTTACGTGGCTTAGGGCTTTCGAAGAAAGAACCGTTCTTACCTACGAACATGAAACCACAACGGTGATAAACAAATTATTAACAACCCGTTGTAGATTAAATCTTAACTATAGTGGGAGAGACAGACACCCGCAAAGCCACTTATGCAATACAAGTTGCATGTCAGTCGTGGAACAAGTCTCATGTACGTGGACATGTAAAGTTAGTCCGGGCCGCTTCATCCCACTATGCCACTAAGATTCAAAATACACAAAGGAAGTAATAAAAAGATTATCAACGCCCACATACACATATGTGTTCTACCCGTACCAAAACATCTACGCATAGATCCGGCTCTGATACCACTGTAGGAGTTTGCGCGATAGAAAACAAAAAATTTCTCTCACATGCGGAAGCAACACTCAAGATCCTATCTAGAAGATTCTAGTAACGGGGAGAGTAGTTCATCATACCCTCGAAGAACACGCGCGTTGAACGTTTAATTCAACGCAGCTCGGTGAAGTTGTTGACGATGTTCGATCCGATCAGCACCGCAAACGAGCAGCACCTCCGGAGGCTTGCACACGTACAGCTCGATGACGTCTCCCTCTTCTTGATCCAGCAAGCTAGAGGGAGAAGTAGGTGGGATCGATTCCAGCAGCACGACGGCGTGGTGGTGGATATGGTGGAGAGTTCCCGCGGGCAGGGCTTCGCCAAGCGGTGCGCGGGAGGTAGAGGAGCAGCAAGCCAGTGATGCGGCCAAGCCTCTGTCTCTTGGTGCACCTCTCCCTCTTCTTTATATAGGCAAGGGGCTGCAGCCACTTTATTTCCAAAGTAGAAACTCCCTCTTTCAATAGTGGTAACCCCTTCTCATTTAAAAGGTGGTAACCCCCTCTTTCAAGAGTGGTAACATCCCTTTTAAAGGGCTACCCATTGAATGGCTGCATGGACCAAGTAGGACTGGTCAAATGGACCAGTGGGCCACCCTTGGTCGTTGGGGACAGGTGGGCCCCACTATGGGACCCTCCGGAACCTTCTAGAACATTCCGACACTCTGCCGAAAAATCCCGAACTTTTCCGGAACCCTGAAATCAACTTGCCATATATAAATCTTTACCTCCGGACTCTTCCGGAGCTCCTCGTGATGTCTAGGATCTCATCCGAGACTCCGAACAATATTCGGACACCATTAACAAAATTATCCCAGAGCTACTCTAGCGTTACCGAACGTTAAGTGTGTGACCCTACGGGTTCGAGAACGTGCAGACATGATGGAGACACCTCTCCGATCAATAACCATTAGAGGGACCAGGATATCCATAATGACTCCCACACATTCAACGAAGATCTTTATCGGTTGAACCACTATGTCGTGGACTACTATAATCCGTATACAATTTCCTTTGTCACGCGATATTTTACTTACCCAAGATTTGATCGTCGGTATCACTATACCTAGTTAAATCTTGTTACTGGTAAGTACTCTTTACTCGTTCCGTAATACAACATTCTCTGTGACTAACTCATTAGTCACGTGCTTGCAAGCTTTACCGAATGTGCACTACCGAGTGGGCCCAGAGTATATCTCTCCGAAACACGGAGGGACAAATCCCAGTCTTGATTCATGTAATTCAACAAGCACTTTCTGAGATACCCGTAAGACACCTTTATGATCACCCTGTCACGAAGCGATGGTTGATGTCCCCAAAGTATTCTTCCAGTACCCGGGAATAACATGATCTCATGGTCTAAGAAATAGGATACTTGACAATAAAAGGCATGACAATAAAAACTTAATGAAACGATCAATATTGTTATGCTTAGTTGGGTCTGTCCATCACGTCATTCTTCTAATGACATGATCCCGTTAATTAATTAACAACTCATGTTCATGGTTGGGAAACCATAACCATCATTAATTAACGAGCTAGTCTAGTAGAGGCTTACTAGGGACGCAATGTTGTTTACGCAACCACACATGTATTATGTTTCCGGTTAATACAATTATAGCATGGAAATAAACATATATCATGAACACGGAAATATGATAATAACATTTATTTATTATTGCCTCTAGGGCATATTTCCAACAGACAAAGCTTTCCTTTTAGGCGAGTAGAGTACACCGTGGCGAAAGGGAAGGCCGTGCGTGCTTGTATGGAGGGCAACTTGATCCTCCCCCCAATAATGTCCCTTTCCTTGTGTTTAGGGAAGTTTGTGTGAGAAGGGAACGTTAAATAGTTACTGGCACCACGCAAATTGTGCATGTTCTTTATCTTCCACAACTTCCACAGAGAGAGTTGGACCTCTCCCCTTTTCCCCCAGCTACAGTGAAAAGGCGACTCTTTGGGCGTCACCGCGCGCACCAGCTCCGCGCCGGCGATTCGCCGGATCCCTCGCCCTCCGGCAGCTGCTTCGGCGGCGGGAGGACGGGGAATCCACGGATCCCGGCGCTTATGTAGATTAGGTGTGCGTGTGTGGGTGCTAGCCGGCGGCGCTGTGGTGGAAGCGGTGGTGCCGGAGTGGCGTTTGCAGGCGGTGGACTTCCCCTCCATTGGTGCGGTTCCGGTGGAGCCCCGCCACGGATCTACTGCCCAGCCCTTGTTCGCGGCTCTCCGGAGCGCTCGAGAGGGCTTCCCCTTCGCCGGAGTCCGGGAGTTGGCGGATCCGGCGGCTGACGACTTTGAAGGTGCGGTTGCTGCTGGCCAGGGTGGTGTTGCCGGCCGTCGCGCAGGGTGGAGGTGCTCAGGTGCCAAGGAGCGTCGCCTTCCTGCTCGCGGGGGGCCTCCCAGTCCAAGCTATCGGAGGTTTGCAAGCAGGTTTCGCCGGCGCAACGTTCTGCGCGAAGACGACGACGCCGAAGCTCAGAAGGACTTCTTTGTAATTTCTTATGTTTTCTGGGCTTTCCTGCAAGAGCTCTGGCTGATGTAACTGTTGTCTTCCTCGCAAAAAAAAAATTGTGCATGTTCTTTGCTTGGCTCACAGAGAAAGAGGCAGAGAATGTTGTGACAAGATTGGGATGCAGATCGGAGGAACAACGAAGGAAACCACGCACGCACGCACCTTCTGCTCTGTAAAGCGTAGCTCGAACTCTTGGTAGCAGGTCAACTAAACCAAGGGGCTGACGACCTTCCAAAAAAAAAAACCAAGGGGCTGACCATAAATGGTCAAGGCACTGTGCAACAACAAACTCTAAAAAGTGGGCTCCATATGTCAGGAAAAAAGACCACTATAAACTGTTTATTTGGGCCAGGTGCAAGTAATAAGACCAACGTCCGTGGTTGTGTGCACTTCTTTTATGTGTTCCCTGACACAAATTCCACAAAGCATGGTGTTACATGCAATTTCCTCCCCCACTTTCACCATGTGAAGCGCGCAAGCGGTGGAAATTAGTACCTTTTACTAAATGGTCATTTTTCTTAACTTTTCGATAATTGTTACTTTTCAGATAACTTTCTGCCACATACGACACTACCCCTAAAATACCATAGGAATAGGAAAATCTCAGAGACCCTCAAAATGTCCATACACTTTGGCTTATCCTAATCCAGAAAACGCCAAATTTCTAAGTCATTTGAGAATTTGGATAAGCCATTTGATTTGGCGTTTCTCATTCTCAGAGTCTCTGAGACTGAGAAATGCCATATCAAATGGCTTATCTGAAATTAGTTAGAAATTTTTGCGCGTCATGGTCTCGAAATAAGGTAGTGTATGAAGTTTTATGAGGTTTTTAGAGCGCCTAAGAGCATCTCCACCGGGGCCTCCAAACGACCCTAAAAGGCCCATTGGGGGTCCGGACACCAAAAACTGCCACCAGTGGCACCTCCCAAAGGCTCGCCCCGAGCGATTTTGTGTCTGGCACCCCCAATCGGGCCTCGAAGTTTGGAGGCACTCCTGGGGGTGCCGGACATTGCCGCGGGGATGGCCCTGACAGCGATGGCCCGCCCGTCATACGCACGGCCCTGCCCAGGCATCATTTATCGCGCCGTGCAGGAGGTCGGTCTGGCCGCGTTAATGGCGCAGTCGTCGACAGTTTCCAACGCGACGCGACTGGACGCCGGTGCACCTGCACGCACGACGGCTCCCGAGGCGGCCAGGCCACGCAGCCGGCGCTGCCGATTCACCACGCGTCGGATTAACTCCGGCCGCACCGCCCCTCCCCATGTTAAAAGCCGGCGCCCGTGGCCGTGCTTATCCACCTGCCCTCCTCTCCACCTTCTCGCTCTCCTCTCCACCTCCGGCGAGCCGCCATGGTATTCAGCGGTCGCACCATCCTAAGCGAGGACGGATGGGAGTTGCACCTCTACAGGCTCCTCGCGCCTCACGACTGTCGGCTGCCCAAAGGCTGGTCTATCTCGGCCGGTGGCCTCCACGTGCCACCACTGCCCGAGACGGACGAGCAAATGGGGCGGTTCATCGCTCGCCGGCGCAGCTGGATGACGCCGGCGGAGCGGCGCCTTCCCGAGAACGACGACGGCTAGGCCAACTGGGCCGCTAGCTGGACCGCTTCGAGCGCGAGCGGGCGGCGGTCAACGCCACCAACGACGGCACCAACTCGCGCACCATGCGCTACAACACCACCGGCCGCAAAGGTTCGTGGGGAGCAACCGGCCACACGGTTGCCTCCGCCATCGAAGCGGCGCGCCGCAACGCTGCCACGGGTAGCGCCATTCCCTTCCGCCTCATCCCGCCTCCGCAAGAACGACAACGGCAGGTTGCGCGCCGCTCGCCGGCACGCGGTGGTGGCGACATCACTATCGGCGAACGCCCCCATCGTTCGCCGCCACGTCCGCGCGGGCGCCTCTTCCTTCGTCGCCCCAGGACGGAGGCAATGCCGGTGGAGACCATCCCCTACGGCTACGATGTGCCGCCCGAGCTGCGGAACGAGCACGACGGCGACAGCCCGGGCTTCCTAGCGGTGCTCTCCGAGTCCGCGGTGGACATCGAGTAGGACTCGCCGGGCCTCCTGGCGGCCCTGGCGATGACGGCCTCCTCCTCCTCCGGCGGCCCCTCCACCAGCCGTGCGACTGACAACGACGGCGCGTCCTCCAGCCGCCCGCCGCGCCACGACGGCGCGTCCTCCAGCCGTGTTGGCTCCTCCGCGGCGCCGGTGAAGATCGAGGACGACAACGACGACGAGTGGTGAGACGACCTGTAGGCTAGGGCGCTAGGCCGCCTAGTTCAAATTTCATTCAAACTCTTTGTAAAATATAAGAAATATGAATGAAATTTAAATCTTTTAAGTTTTCTAAAATGAATTTGAACTCCGCCTATGTTGTCTCAACATAGCCAGTCCCAATCCCGGATAAAGGAGGACGGTTGTGATAGGCTTGGCAAGCCAACGGAAAAAACCCAGCCACTCTTATGGAGATGAAACCCAAAAGAAACAGGAGGATATCGGCTTTAAGCTGTGGTACACGGGGACAACTTCAAACAAAAATGGGGTAGGCATCTTGATCAACAAGAGCCTCAAGGATGGAGTAGTGGACGTCAAGAGGCAAGGAGATCGGATTATCCTAGTCAAGCTGGTTGTTGGGGACTTAGTTCTCAATGTTATCAGTGCGTATGTCCCGCAAGTAGGCCACAACGAGAGCACCAAGAGAGAGTTCTGGGAAGGTCTTGATGACTTGGTTAGGAGAATACCTACTGGTGAGAAGCTCTTCATAGGAGGAGAACTCAATGGCCACGTGGGTACATCTAACATAGGTTTTGAAGGGGTGCATGGGGTTTTTGGCTATGGCATCAGGAACCAAGAAGGTGAGGATGTCTTAAGCTTCGCCCTAGCTTACGACTTGGTCGTAGCTAACACCCTCTTTAGAAAGAGAGAATCCCACCTAGTGACTTTCAGTAATGGCCAACACTCTAGCCAGATTGATTTTGTCCTCTCTCGAAGAGAAGATAGACGCGCTTGCCTTGATTGTAAGGCGATACCTGGAGAGAGTGTTATCCATCAGCATAAGCTGGTGGTGGCTGACTTCCGTTTTCGGATTCGTGTCCAACGGGATAAGCGTCCAAAAGTTGCTAGAACAAAGTGGTGGAAGTTAAAGGGAGATGCAACTCAAGCTTTTAAGGAGAGGGTTTTTAAGGAGGGCCCTTGGGAGGAAGATGGCGATGCAAACATTATGTGGATGAGGATGGCGACTTGCATTTGGAAGATTGCTTCAGAGGAGTTTGGGGTGTCTAGGGAAGTAGAAGGGATGCTAAGGATACCTGGTGGTGGAACGTTGAGGTCTAGAAGGCTATTAAGGAGAAGAAGGACTGTTTCAGACGCCTATACCTGGACAGGAGCGTAACCAACAAGGAGATATATAAGGAGGCAAAGACGGCCGCAAAGCGAGCGGTGAGCGAGGCAAAGGGTCGGGCGTATGAGGATCTCTACCAACGTCTTAACACGAAGGAAGGTGAAAGGGACATCTATAAGATGGCGAAGATGAGAGAAAGGAAGACGAGAGATGTCAACCAAGTCAAATGCATAAAGGACGGAGCGAATCAACTCCTCGTGAAGGACGAAGAGATCAAGCGTAGATGGCGCGAGTACTTCGACAACCTGTTCAATGGAGAGAACGAGAGCTCTACCATTGAGCTAGACGATTCCTCCGATGATACCAGTCGACGCTTTGTGCGATGGATCCAGGAGGCTGAGGTTAGGGAGGCTTTGAAGAGGATGAAAGGAGGCAAGGCAATGGGCCCTGATGGTATCCCCATCGAGGTGTGGAGAGGCCTTGGAGACATAGCGATAGTATGGCTAACTAGACTTTTCAACCTCATTTTTCGGTCAAACAAGATGCCCGAAGAATGGAGGCGGAGTACATTAGTGCCAATCTTTAAGAACAAGGGGGATGTTCAAAGTTGCACTAATTACCGTGGAATCAAGTTGATGAGCCATACAATGAAGCTATGTGAGAGAGTAATTGAGCACCGTTTAAGAAGATTGACAAGTGTGACCAAAAATCAATTTGGTTTCATGCCTGGGAGGTCTACCATGGAAGCCATCTTCCTGGTACGGCAACTTATGGAGAGATATAGGGAGAAGAAGAAGGATCTTCATATGGTGTTCATTGATTTGGAGAAGGCGTATGATAAGATACCACGAAATGTCATGTGGTGGGCCTTGGAGAAACACAAAGTCCCAACAAAGTACATTACGCTCATTAAGGATATGTATGATAATGTTGTGACAAGTGTTCGAACAAGTGATGGCGACACCGATGACTTTCCAATTAAAATAGGACTACACCAGGGGTCAGCTTTGAGCCCTTATCTCTTTACTTTGGTGATGGATGAGGTCACAGGGGATATACAAGGAGATATCCCATGGTGTATGCTCTTTGCGGATGATGTGGTGCTAATTGACGATAGTCGGGCGGGGGTTAATAGAAAGTTAGAGCTGTGGAGGCGGACTCTAGAACCGAAAGGTTTTAGTCTAAGTAGAACCAAAACTGAGTACATGCGGTGCAGTTTCAGTTCCAGTAGGCACGAGGAGGAAGAGGTTAGGCTTGATGGACAGGTGGTACCTGAGAAAGACACCTTCCGATATTTGGGGTCTATGCTCCAAAAGGATGGTGATATCGATGAAAATGTGACTCATCGAATCAAAACTGGTTGGATGAAGTGGCACCAAGCTTCTGGCGTCCTCTGTGATAGCAGAGTGCCACAGAAGCTAAAAGGAAAATTCTATAGGACGGCGATTCGACCTGCGATGTTGTATGGCGCAGAATGTTTGCCGACCAAGAGACGACATATCCAACAGTTAGGTGTAGCGGAGATGCGCATGTTGAGATGGATGTGTGGCCACACAAGAAAGGACCGGGTTAAGAATTATGATATACGTGAGAGAGTTGGGATAGCACCGATTGAAGAGAAGGTTGTCCAACACCGTCTAAAATGGTTTGGTCATATAGAACGTAGGCCTCCAGAAGCGCCTTTGCATACCGGACGGATAAAGCGGGATGAGAATGTTAAGAGGGGTCGTGGTAGGCCAAACTTGACATGTGAGGAGTCGGTTAAAAGAGACCTGAATGATTGGAATATCACCAAAGAATTAGCCATGGATAGGGCTGCGTGGAAGTTAGCTATCCATGTGCCAGAACCATGACTTGGTTTCGAGATCTTATGGGTTTCAACTCTAGCCTACCCCAACTTGTTTGGTAATAAAAGTCTTTGTTGTTGTTGTTGTTTGTTGTTGTAGTTTCTAAAATGAATTTGAATGCCGGCAGAGTGTTCGACCATTTGCGCGCGTTTGGGCGGTGTGCCTTTGGGGTGCGCCGCTGTGGGCGGCCTCCAAGTGTTGGGCGGACACATGTCCGGCACCCCTCAAAGGAGGCCCAATTGGGAGTGTCAGACACCGATTTGGAGGCTCCCGTGGAGATGCTCTGAGTCCATGGCGTTTTTGAAAACAGCCATATGTCACTGAAAGTTCTAGTAAGGGTCATTGTTAACTAAAAGTTAGTTTAAAGGGAATTTAGTAAAATAGATACTGCAGCTTGTTGGCTAGGCGCCTAGGCAACTCAAAAGGGGAAACATGGACGCTAGGTAGCGTCCGACGGCATGGATACGTACGCCGCAAGATTTTCTTTCGCTGGATCCTTGCACATATGTGAACATTCCGTGTTTCATGCGTACGTACAATAACTAGCTAGACCGTTGTAGTGAACTACTAGTACATGGAACGTACGCGCTCTTCACGGCGGATGGAGGTCGCGTCGGTGCGGCAACGGTCGGCCGACACAACGTGCAGTGCTGGCGCAGGCGCAGGCGTACGTACGCTGGCCCAACTCGGACGACGTGCGTGCGCCTCCTGTCGCCGGCGGCTCGTTATCGTTAGACGGTAGTTGTGCTGCTACAGTAAAGACTGTGATGTTTCTGAGTTCGTTAGACGCACAAATATCCGAGTGATCATTGGTCGTCGTGGATTACCGACCGGCGAATTAACGAGCGGTCTGGAGTCCACATACTAGAGTTGACGTGGATTCATTATCTTTCGTACTGTACTGTACTGTACATGGAACGAAGAGGCGCCCACGACGTGCACGGCGATCACGTAAGAATAACTGCATGAGGAGATACCGCACAATTTCTCGACCGGCCGGAACGTGGAACGACAGAAGAATAAAACGGACTGACTTTTCTTCCTCGGTTAATTACCAGCATCTGCATGCGACAGAAGAATAAAACGGACTGACTTTTTTGGAAAAAATCGTACGTCCAATACGAGGCAACCGTACTTTACATAGAACTCAATGAATCGTACGTCCAATACGATCAAAGAAAAAGGCTATAATTTACCGACCTCTTTTACTGCAAATCTCGTGACTAAACGTAACTATAGCCTCGCTATCACCTAATCCAGTCCAGTACTGCTGATCCAGTTAGTCTCCAACAGCTCGGTACTTGCGGGTACGTACGTGTAACTGCTGTGCAAGATCCATGCCTTTGTTCCACTTGCTTCTGTCAGTAGAAATCGTTTACAGCTGGTGGAAGCCGTCAGGGTTTCGCTTGAGAAGGTGACAGAAGATGGGGAGCGTGTAGCTTACACTAGCAGCATCCTTTGATCACGAGCATGCACGGCTTTGGTGTCAGCGTACGTGCACTAAGTGTGTTCCGCGAGGAACAAGCATCATTAAGTAATGTGGCTGCTTGTTATCAGATAAAATACTACAGCAATTAACAAATTGTCCTCTCCTATCTGTGCCAATGTCAGCGAGCAGCCGAGTACTATTTGCATTTTGCATCTTTCGCACGTGGTCACACTCTGTTGAACGCCAACACGATTCTTATTTCCTTGTCTGAATAGTGAATTGACACACAATTCTAGTACTGTACGAGCTATACGCCAGTCGCTGCCCAGCAGTCATGTCGTTCCCACAATGACACCGACCTAGAAACAATCAGAGCCGTCTAAGATGGTGCCGGATCCTCTGGCCGGAGTTCATCTCACTCACAAAGCAATCTACTAGCCAGGGAAGTCACCGCTCGGATCACACATGCACATGCATGTTGATAAACCGCGCAATCTTCAGCTTCTTGCTACTAGTGCTCATCGCCCCATCTCGTCCTTGTCACTCATATTCTGACAGCTCCAAGAACAAGTCGACGACAACGAGAAAAAGCGGAAGGACGGAGGTTTACCCAAGACAGCATGATGCTGAGAATCCACGGATATGTTCATGTAGCCAACTGCAACAAGTATACCGGAACTATCACTGCGCTAGTGCCGGCGACGGCGTGACTCACACCATCAGCAAAGTGAGACGGCGGCAACGGCTAAGATTTGGACGTCATGTCAACTTTGATGTCTAAGATTTCACGTTCACGTCAACTATTCTAAGTGGCTCGGAGTAGTCTAGCTAAGACCACTTGCTCCTCAGCATCAAATGTTGTCGTTCCACATCGAGAGGGACAAGGTTTACGTCGCCCTATGGCCGACGTCGAGACTCGAAAGGGCTGCTGGCGTGGTTGAATCAGATCACTTCCCTCGATGAGATGACAGTCTGCACAAAGCTTATACTCCTCCGTTCATAAATATAATAAGATGTTTTATTATTTTTCACATTCACATCTATGTAGATTTATGTAGACATATTTTAGTGTGTATGTACACTCATTTTGGCGTGCATCTAGACAACATGTTGAACATCTAAAAAGTCTTATATATTGGAACAAAGGGAGTAGTACGTATCACACTAACAATTTGATTGTTTATCGTGATTTTTACGATGGCATGAATGGCTGTACTAAAATGGCGCATTAGAATATATCCACCATCTCCCCAATAGAGCGTCCGGTAAGGGTGCCTAACAAGTGTTATTGATAGCGTCGGCACATGCCGAGTTATTGGGAGCGCTTAGCCCCACCAGCGCGTCCCAATCCACGAAGAAAATACATAGTTCATGCTAATAAAAAAAGTTCATAAAATAATTCTAATTAAATAAAATAAAATATGTCATACAGTAATCCAAATTAAATTAAATCATACACTAAATTAGGTGCGCTGGCTACTTGTACTTGAGTGCCCACATATTTCTAAGTAGATCATTTTGTAGTTGTACGTGAGTTTTTTAGTCTTGAGTTTTGACGCTCATTGTGAGAAAATTGTTAAACTATTCAGGAACTTCATGATCAAACTAGGCTAGAGGGCCCAGATGGTAATACGGATGCTCATCGTTATGCTTGGGCATGGGAAGCCCAACCTGAATCTTAGCCCGAAGCCCGACCCGAAAGTCCCAGACTTGGACCAGGAATCTAGACCCGACGGCTACGTTGGACCGGGTATGGCCTTTGCATTTTAGCAGTTTCCGAAAGAGGCCCGGACCACGGCCCGACTGGCTTTGGTACTTTTTGGCTGGGCTAGCTAGACTTGAGCCTCAGTTTTCTTCATCGGGCTTTTATCGGCGTGGCCCGAGGTATGGCTAGGTACACTCATCATGCAGTGGACGAGCAAAGCATTCACTATCGATGATCATGTTGTTCCTCATCACACAAGTCATCATCACCTCACACATTTGCACTTTCGACTAGAGCAGGCGAGTCGGGCGCTCTATTTGGCCCATCCGACAACTCTGGCGCCATTGCGAGCGGCAGTGGAGATGCTGTTAGCACCGACTCAACATTTTCCAAGGAAGTGCAAGCAAAAAGTTTGTTTTAGAAACAAGGTTATTTTGTGCTGAAGTTTGCGTTTAGGATTAGTTTTGTGACCTGCACAAAGCTAATACATACGAGACGTACATTCGATAATTCGATAGTTCATTGAGACTTTTCTATGCCAAAATGGATGTGCTAAAGTGAGCATTAGCACCGACTCAACAATTTCCAAGAAACCGCAAGCAAACTCAATCGATCATCTC
Source organism: Poa pratensis (assembly GCA_947311845.1). Taxonomy (NCBI): domain Eukaryota; kingdom Viridiplantae; phylum Streptophyta; class Magnoliopsida; order Poales; family Poaceae; genus Poa; species Poa pratensis. Next base: position 20,619,634 of record CAMZMU010000074.1, on the reverse strand, counting down.
GATCTCGCGTACTGTATAGATAGAGATGTGGTAACGTACACACAGCCGTACATTGAGTACGCACCAACCGGAACCTGAACAGTGCGGGTGGCCAGCAAGCCAGCTAGTCGGGTGATCGATCGATGAACCAAACCCATCATCATCAACATGTGCACGGTTCCTGGGAGACCAGAATCATGGCGCACCACAGGTGGGCTCCGACCATTATCTTGATGCCGCCATTATTGGATGTTGCAGACGATGAACACCGAAGCAAACTGAAGCAGCAGCATCCCCCTTTCCCTTTCCTTGGGCACATCCGGATCCCTATCCTCGACTACTGTTTTCGTCGGCCATCCCCGTGTGCTTCTGTGTTGGCCTATGGGGCTTTGGGCTATGGATACAGCCATACAGGTGTCTCCTTGGCTGGCTCTCCTGCTCTATGATAGGCTATGGCGAGAGCTGGCCCATTTCGATACTTTGTTAATATTCGAACCAAATTTTACAACAATCAAGAACGCATTCGGCAATTTAGACGGTAGAAGTACAGCAAACACGAAACTCATACAGCATTGCCGATCACACATTGCCTCGTGATACTGGAGTATAGTAAACACTTGCACGTACGATTTCTGCATTTTTTACAAACCAATTGGTCAGACAAAAATTTGTAGCTAATGAGACCACTGATCACACATCTCGCTCTCGCTGCCCAGCGCCAGGACATCAGATCTCCAAAGTGTGGGGCCACGGCCCATGTCCACATGGCCCACCCTTGTCCTTCGCTTTCCTCCACCCGCACGGCCACGGCATAATCCATCCTGCTATATAACGTCGGAGCTCCTCTCCTCCGTTACAGCCCTGTCCGCCCGTCTCCTTCACACCGCACCGCCGCAGCCAGCCGTTTCCACATCCAGACGCAGAGAGGAGGAAGCAAAGAAGGGAGCTTTCGAAGGAAGACGATTCACCCATCAGACTGTAGGAGCAATGGTGGACGTGGAGCACCGGATGGCGGGTCTCGCCCCACCAGCGGCCCACGCGGCCGGCCTGCGCCGCCTTTCCACGCGCGCCGCGGCTGGCCCCTCGTCGGCGTCGGCCTCCCCGCGCCACGGTCTCTACTCCTTCCACGCCGTCGCGTCCTCCGTGCTCTCGCACCTCCGCGCCTCCGGCGTGGCCATCCTCCCGGGCCTCTCCGACACGGAGCTCGCCCGCGCCGAGGCTGAGATGGGGCTCACCTTCCCGCCCGACCTCCGCGCCGTGCTGACGCTCGGGCTGCCGTCGGGCCCGGGGTTCCCGGACTGGCGCACCCGCGCGGGTCTCCGCGCCGCGTTCGACCTGCCCGTGGCCGCGGCGTCCCTGCAGATCGCGAGGGGTTCGCTGTGGCCGCGGTGCTGGGGCCCCAAGCCCGCCGATCTCGACCGCGCCAGGCGGCTCGCGCGCTCCGCCATCCGGCGCGCGCCGCTGCTTGTGCCGCTCTTCGACCGCTGCTACCTCCCCTGCCGCCCCTTCCTCGCCGGGAACCCCGTGTTCTTCGTCACGGACGACCGCGTCCTCTGCTGCGGCCTCGACGTCGTCCACTTCTTCACCCGGGAGTCGTCCTTCCATCCCACGGACAACATTTCATCCCCACTCGCGGCAGTGCCCTTTCCCGGCACGAGCGGCGGCACCCCGTGCACGCGGCGCAGCCTCGACGCGGCCTGCGGCGGGCAGGCCCCGCGGTGGATCGAGTTCTGGAGCGACGCGGCCTCCGACCGGCGCCGCCGCGACTCCTCATCCTCCGAGGCCTCCACCACATCCACGTCGTCCTCGTCGTCAGGCAGCTGCTCCTCGCCATCGCGGAGGTCGACACCGCGCTGGGTCGACAGCTACCTCGACAGGCTCGGGTCGGTGCTCAAGAAAGGTGGCTGGAGGGACAGGGAAGTCGACGAGATGGTCGAGGTGGCCGCCTCCGGGATGTTCGACGGCGAGGACGCGCCACCCGCCGCCGACGCGGAGGCCGTGCTGGACACCCTGCTGCTGCGGACGGACCGGTGCTCGGACTCGCTCCGGCGCGCGGGGTGGAGCTCCGAGGACGTGTCGGACGCGCTGGGGCTGGACCTCCGGCGCTGCCGCAAGGAGCTGCACCGGAATGCCGTGCGCGTGCCGCCCGAGATCGCCGCCAAGGTCCAGCGCCTAGCCCGGGCGATGGCGAGGTCATGACCGAGCGATCTCACCGGCGTCGACGTCGGCAGTTACTTCTTTTTTCTTTTTCTTCCCTGGAAGCTTAGGAGGGATTAAACAACACTTGTAATATGTTACGGAGTGTAGAAAAGTAAACTAGGCCATGTTCGTGCGCAAGTAAATTAAGCTGTGTTCACGTGCATGGTGTACCGTTAACTGCAAAGAAAACAATGTTCGATAAATTATTAAACACTGGCCAAGCACCTTCTTCCTCCGTCCATCCCTTGTTCCTCCATGGATGGATGGTATCTTTTTCTCGTGTCCATGTGTTGGATACTACCGTTGGTTGTACCGAATCTTTATCACTCGCCGTTGGTTGGTCGGTGGGGGGGGTGCACTATTCTTTACATCCACAAAAAAGATTAACCAGATCCTTCGAAACTTCCATCCATGGAAAACGCAAGGGGCTTCATTTGCCCCCATTTTCGTTCTCTCCTCCGCCACGCGTGAAAGTGGGGTTGTATATGGCCGTCAAGCTCATTTGTACATAGTAGGTGTAGTTCTTCTCGCGATTGTTTTAGTTCTAGGGTTCGGGTGGGCCTCCGTGGCGAATGGCGATATGTTTTTTTCCTTTTCTCCGTGCTTAGCGTGGATGCTTGCGGGCGGCGATCAAGGCCTGGAAAAGCTCCTAGTCGGCGTGGGTCAATGGCGGATGACGTCGGGAAGGTGCAGATTCAAGGGTGAGGTGTCGTTGGGGGCAGATCTAGTGATGCCTTTCCCTCCTCTCACTCGGTTTGCTGCTAGAGGTGATGGGGTGTAGCAGTGCAAGCTCTTCTAGCAGGGCATGGCCTCTGGGATGGTGTGATGCTCGTTCATCGCATCCATGATGTTGCAAGTGTCGTTTGGCGGAGTTCTTCAAGGACGACAAAGTGATGCCGTCGTTATCCATAACCAGAGGGGCCTCTCCGTGCTCTGCAGCATGTATTTCTTCGAGCTATTTCTTCCACCTTAGCTTGAGGATTTCGCTCGGTTAGGGTTTCGCCTAGGGCGTCGCCCCAAGTGGTTTCGTCTCAGGCGGCGACGCTGGTGCCTTGACATCGAGGTCTACTGGTGGCAGTGAACACGTTGGACTGAATCGTGTTTTTGCAAATCTATGTAGGGTTCAGTTTGTAAAGCGAATGGCTATTGTAGTATTGTGTAATTTCTTATTTCTTTAGGGTCCTTTGTATACGCCGCTTGACTAAATGCAGCACCTTCATGGCCTTATGCGTTAAGAAAAATCGGAAACGCAAGGGATGGATCGTGCGAGAAGTACGGTGAGAAGATTAAGAATGCTTCACACCGTTGGTACGTAACCCATCACATTAACATTAGTGCCTTGATCATTTATCATCCCCGTTGGGTTAGTTGATCACCTACCAAGAGTTGGAGCTACGCTTTACAGAACAGAAGGTACGTACATGCATGCTTTCCTTCAGTGTTGAGCATACTTGAATCTGCATTCTTGACACAACATTCTCTGCATCTTTCTCTGCGAGACAAGCAAGAACATGCGCCACCATTTCCGTGGCGCCACGCCAGTAGCTAATTAACAATCACTGATCCTGTTGGTTCCCTTCTCACACAAACTTACATAAGCAATGAGCTCAAGGAAAGGGACATCAGGGAGGATTAGGGAAGAAGCCCGTCCATGCACGCACGCACGTCCCTTTCCATGCCTTTGCGCCACGGTGTACTCTCACCAGAAAGGAAGGCTTTGTCCTTGTCGTCGCTGGTAGCCATGGCCTGGTAGGCTGGTACCAAGTTGCACACGTACCCCGTGATGATGATGGCTGGTACAGTACATCAGTAGTACATGAACAAGGCTGTCTGACGCCATCGATGACAGGATCCGTCCGGTGCCGCTTTGCTTGTGAATCGATGGACAGCAGCTTTGAGATTCGAGAGTTCTGTGCGCGCGCGGGCGGTGGTGCTCTTTTCATGCGCCGGCGTGATCACCGCCGCGGAGCAGGTCGGAAAAGCCGCTTGCGTCGCGCTTTGGCATGCCCGTGTCTGTGTGAGCGCACGAACCTGCATGCTGATGTGGTCCTCTCTATTTGTCTGCTCCTGAAGCTGAGTTCTCGAAAAGGAGGAACACTATCATAGCTCACACCCATGCCTGCCATTTTCATGGTTTCATACTTTCATCCGAGGTGCAAACTAACATACACACAACCTAAATACAGTATAAAAGTTCACAAGAACCTGCCCCTGAATGTTTGATGAGATTTCTAACCTAAATATGAAATTTCACAAGAAGCATAAAAACCTCAAATATATGATATCCAGATCCTTGGACAACCTAACGACCGTCGGCCTGCTGGAGCTGGCCGCACTCCTAGAATTAGTTCGATGTCAACCGACAATTCTTCGTGCACATACCTCTAAGCACCAGCGGATGTAGTCGCGATTAAACACTTATATTTATATTGCTCTGAACTATCTATTTTTATAAGGGGAATGCAATAATATCAAGAAAATACCAGTTGCACCTAGCCTCTCAACCAACATGATGTTAAGAACTAGTTCAAACATTAAGAATGCACGCAGTCAAATGGAAAAAAGAAAGGAAATAATAAGACCCCTCCATAGTGATAAATCATAGCCAAGACTCTGCGCACGAGCACGCCATTACTGGTCTTGCAATCATAACCTCATGGAAATCGCAGGTGTGGACATGGCACGGCGTGTCAATGGAAAAGTGAAGGTTCACGCCAAACCCGTTTGAAGCCCCATGGGCTGAAATTTGTAGACGTGCATGACCTAATCCTATCCAAGCTGACGTCCAGGAGCACATAGGTCAATCTCGGCAGACTGATATAGGATGCACGGCAGGCAGATCAACGAACTAGATGGAAGAAAACCTCTAGGGCCACCGCTCTACATCCTTTTATTCGACCCAGACTCGTAGGACTCCACCGCTATGCGTCGGACAAACGAGTCGGTACCAATGTCTATGATTCTTTTGAATTTTTTGAGTTCTCAAAAATACCTATTTGATGGAAAGTAGTATAAAATGTACCCAACATCATCCGTATTTTCAGGATATTATCCTATTTGCATGTGAGGTGTTTAGTCTTTTATGCCACTTTTTTTTTGACAAACACAGTACAACGCAGACACTCACATACACTCACCCCTATAAACGCACACACCCACACCCTACCCCTATGAGCACCTCCGAAAGACTGAGCCGGCGGTTGGGTCTTGAGATTGACGAAGTCACCACGGGCGCCTCGCTGTCGACGGGAACGTCGCCTCCCACTGAGAGAATATTTCGCCTAAATGAGAAACACCAACGTCAAACCTGGGGTTTGAATTCTGGTGGGCTCGGGGTACAGCCACCCTTCTAACCATCTTGCCACAGGCAAGTTCTCTTTTTCGTCGCATTTTCGAGTACTCACGTGCGGTGATTAGTTTTTTTACTGCATAATCATGAATAATGTGACGTGAAGATTAACTATCAGCATTATACGATTAAACGCACGGATCTCAGTTGTGGAGCATGCCAAAAATAACATAGACAGACAGACCGAGAAGTTGATCTGAAGTCGATCCCGTTCGCTGACAAAGTTGCGACGAAATTTCCTGCCACTTGATGCCATATTTAATCTGGCCATTGGATTAGTAGGAGGATACTAAATAAATAAAGTGAGTGTACCTTTCTGCAGACAAAATCAGGACCTATTACTCTGTCGGACTCAACAGTGGACAACGAGCTTGTCTACAGCCTCTTGGGGCGTTGCCGCAAAGAAAACGAACGTACCTACGGGCTACGGATTCTAGCCGCAACCACTCCTGTAACGAACGAGGATCATCGGGCGCATTAATCTAAACAGGCCGGGAATTCCAAGTCCAGCATCCGACAAAATCTTGTAATGCTAATGCCGCCTTCTTATCCCTGGTGGATCGTGGTCCTTCACCCCTCGAACAGTACAATACTCGCCGTCGAGGAGGAAGTCGTACACGGACAGTTCATACTGCTTGGTTTTTCAACACCGAGACATTATTTTTTCCGAGGAAGACGGGGGATTACTCCCCACCGGGTTGATTTTATAACTCGAAAAGGAGGGCTTGGGTGTCCTTACAATGTCATTTGGGTGCAGAAAAACAGTGAGGGGGGAGAGAGAGTAGGAAGCTACACAAGCACAGTGCTCAAAAGAAACGCGCGCAGGCGTTCTAAATCACTTCGGTCAGCAGCAGGGAAACGCCCTGTCCAGGTGAGGAGGTCATCGGCAGCACGTCGGATGATGTCGGCGGGGGAGACAGTTCTGGCGTTGAAGACCAGGTCGTTCCTGGCCTTCCATATGTGCCAGAGGATCGTGGCGAGGCAAGCGTGCCACACATGGCCCGGAGTCGGAGAAGGGGGTCCAATGCACCAAAAGGACCCGTCGGGGGAGGAACGTCGAGGTGAAGAATGCGCCACACGTGTGCGGCGAGAGCACAGTCGAAGAAGAGGTGGCGACCTGTCTCCTCAACACCACACGCCTCGCAGTCCGCGGAAGGGGAGCAATGCTTGAAGAACAGGTTTGCTCAAGTGCTGAGTCTGTCGATGGCGGCGAGGTAGGAGAAGATCTTCACCTTGGTGGGGATGCGGAGGCTCCAGCTGGTAATGGCGTCGGTGTCGGGGGGCACGGGGTGTTGCCAACAACCTGTAGGCAGCCCTGGAGGAGAACACGGGCCGGTTGCCGTGGCAATCCCCCGGGGTGTCCAAGAAGCGGAGGTCCGGCCCCACGCGGAGGACCGAGGTGTCGATGTTGCCCTGGACCTCGGCGAGCTCCGCGGTGGCGACCGGGGAGAGGCGCTGCTGCAACTCCAACCCGGAAGTAACGACAGTGGCGACTGTCGCATGGGGGCGGGTGACGTGGGAGAACAGTGCGGGGTATCGGTGGTAGAGCGGAAGACCTGTGCGCCACTTGTCCATCCAGAAAGAGCAGCGAGATCCATCACAAAGCGAAACATGGGTGAGTGCACGGTAAACAGGCAGGCAGTAGGCAACAATTTTGTCGAGGAAGGAGGGGGTAGTGGGTCTATCTCCGAGGTCCCTTGCCAGCCGCTGGAAAAACCAAGTCTTCCAGGGAGATCCCCTGGCTGGTGAAGGCGGTCCATGAAGTGAAGCAGCAGGCAGAGGTTCTGCCTGCGAATATCCCGAATCCCGAAGCCACCAACCTGCGTAGACAAAACAACTTTATCCCAAGCAATTAGACAACGAGCACCCGAACAAGAGTCTATTCCGGTCCAGAAAAACGCACGACACCTTTTGTCAAAGGCCTCAATCACGCCAGCGGGGAGGAGGAAGGAGCACATGAAATAGGTGGGGAGGTTGTTGAGGACGGAGGTACACATAACGAGTTGTCCTCCTGCGGACAGGAGGGAGTCTCGCCAGCCGGAGAGTCGTTTATCGATGGAGGAGATGAGGGGGCGAAAGCAGACGCAGGGAGTTTGAGGGGGGAAAGGGGAGACCGAGTGACGAGGGGTGTCCTCGGCAATACCCATAGTTGAGTACCTAGGGTTAGATTTACGAGGTAGAGAACGCGTAGTGTTAGTAGAATCGTCGGCTGACAAGCGGGATTTACCCAGGTTCAGGGCCCTCGACTGAGGTAACACCCCTACTTCCTGCCTGTCTGTATTGATTGTGAACTATGATGCGGTTACAAGGGGTCTAGCAAGGGGTTGATCTCGCTAGGGTTTGAGGGCTATGGTGTTGCGTGTCCATGATCGGCCACCCTCCCAGCACTTATATAGGAGGCTAGGTCTCGGGTGCGTAACCGACTAGACTTTTACAGATAAGGAAACTACAACCGACTATGCCTAACTTGGGAAGCAATCTTCGTCTTGGGCCTCCCTTGCTGGGCTTCATCGGGCTGTCGACAATTGGGATTTAGTCATCACGTGCACCAGGTATCCTCATGGTAGGGTGCCCGTTTGGTATAACCTCGTCAGTAGCCCCCGAGTGCTTGTGTGACTCGAAGAATTAGGCATGGACTCACTCGATAGTGCACGTCTCATACTTATGCCTATGCTTTATGTCTCATATCTTAATTTCGACTGAGATTATGCGTTGTGACAAAAGGATTATAGCTTAGTAGGCCTGGATTTACTTGACGGATCAAGACCAGTTAACTGCACATTTGGGCAAAACCTTACTACCTTTCAATCAAATTCGAGTCCTCGGGCTCGAACCTGGAACATACTGGACAGATTCGACTCAGGCCGTTGAGGTCTTACTGAATCACTCTGCAGTTATTTTTTGCTACCTAGCACGTCCGCCAGGATTTTCATCATGTCTGCTGACACGGAATGTTTTTTAAGGACTCGCACTGCCGGAGTGGTCCTCAGCCTAGCTCGACTGATCGGCGGGTCTTACCTTTGCATTTTTTCCATGCAGCATCCGAGTCATTTGCGACTGACGTCACTCGGGCATTTTATGTAATACGCTTTTTGACAACTTTTTGTTTTACATTTTCGACTGAGTCGGATCTGTTCGTCGACTGTATTTGAATCTATCGGGTGCGCGACAGCGCTCCCGATGAGAGTAGCCCCCGAGATTGTGTTTTATTACTTGTAATGAAGGATAATCTCAAATTCATTATATCCTGCGTATGTTAGTCGAAGAAATTTTAGATACACTCCCGATGGGAGTACTATTCTATACTCGATGGACTGTCGAGTGTATAACATCATCTTAGTCGACATATGTTACACACCATTCGTTTTGTTAGTCGAACTTCTTTTGCCTGACACCATTTGCTTGATAAGTGACGTCATGCATGACGCTTGTGGCGTGCGCGTAAAATTTTGACAAGACACATCTGCGCAGGCCCGTTGTCAGGATTTGACCGCAGAGGACGCCGCTTCAGTTCTGATTTGACCGGACGTGGCGGAACTTTCGCCGCGCAATAATAACTTCCTCTTTTTACGTGCGTAGTGGGCGGCGTGGCCTGCGACGGTTGTTCTCCAAGCACGCCACGTGCCTCGCATAGTGCGCATGGAAGGTTGGGATTGATTTTTTGCGGATTGGTAAATACCAATCTCCGTTCTGCAAGATTTTTACCCTGTTCTTTGCCTCCTCTGCTTCTCTCTCGCCTCCTCCTTTGCGCTCCTTCCACCATTGCTGCTACTCCCGAGCTCATCACTGCTCCTTGCGCTGCCATGGCGCCCAAGAAAAGAGCCACTACTGCCCCTTCTTCCTCTGCTGACCCCGCGGGGAAGAAGCTGAAGGATGATGCTGTGGCTGCGGCGACTCCCGCCGCCGATTTGAAGAAGGTCTCCGGTGACTGGTCAAGATCGACGGTCACCGAGAAGAAGTTGGCCTCGTTTCGCCAGCAAGGTCTGCTACCTCCTGCGGATCAACTCGCCGCTTGTGTTCCGGCGAACAAAGAGGTACTCCCCGAACCTCGTGCCGGCGAGCGTGTGTGTTTTGCGGAGTTTCTTCCGCGTGGGTTCTCCCTTCCCTTGCACGATTTCGTTCGTGGAATTCTGTACGCCTACGGGTGCAGATTCACGATCTCACCCCCAACAGTATTTTGCACATTGCCTGTTTTATGGTTTTGTGTGAATGCTTTTTGGGGGTATCCCCTAGTTGGGCATTGTGGAAGTCCATCTTCCAGGTGCGCCACATGTGCCGCGGTGGACGCCCCTGCCCAATCGGCGGATTTGGGATCCAGGTGCATACCGACTGCCACTACTTCAATTTGAAGGCAGTCGATTCTGCCCAAGGCTAGAGAAGCAAATGGTTCTACGTCAGCGTCGACCAAGAGGTGCTCCTAGCGTTTTCGATTGGGAAACCTCTACTGAAGACGAAGGCATGGGAGCATGCTCTCTCGACTAAGGAGAAGGCAGAAGCTGCGCCGCTTTTGACCAGAGTCAGTGAACTACTGGGCACCGTCACTGGTGTTCAGCTGATCAGCACTTTTGTCAAGATGCGAGTATGGCCTCTTCGTCTCCGGGTCAACCCCATGTGGCGTTACGAAGGCCCACTTGATGCAAGCAGAATGAGTGCTATGGAACTGTCGCCTAATGAGCTGGATTCTCATGTGAAGGGAATCACCAGCATCAAGGCTGATGAGGCAGTTGACTACAATTTTCCACATGCTCCATTTGGTCTTGAAATGCTCTTCCTGTGGTAAGTACACCATACTCTGCTGTTTTTTCGAGTGATGATACTCTTTGCTTCTGGTATTTACACCCTTTTTGAGTATCGTTGTCTTTTGCTGTTTGTAGGGTCACTCGACTGAATGCGCCCTTCCCCTCTTCCCGATTCTGGTCCTACAGAAGAAGTAGCTTTGCTGAATGAGGGGAAGAAAGCCACCCTATCTCCCCCATCCGCAACTACTTCTGCCACAAAGAGGGCAAAGTTGAAAAAGTAAACCAGGCACCGAAGGACGGTGAGTCTGCGACTGAGCCTTCAGCTAAACGCCGTCGACTGGTTTGCCCCTCCCCTTCGAGCTCGCAGTCGGGAGGTGCAGAGCAAAAAGACGATGAAGATTCTGGCACCTCCCCACCCGCTAGGAGTGCTCCTCTGAGTATCTCTCCTCTGGCGTCACGCCCTCCTCCGACTGTGAATAAGCCTTTGAGCTTTGGAGGTCCGTCCATTGGAGCTGAACCAGAATCAGATGAGGAGGAACACATGTATGTGTTTATGCGTTTGCTTATACCAACACTTTGTTTGCTGTTGTTTCTCTTACGCTTTTTGTTCCCTTTTTGGCAGTGCTGGTGATGCGCAGCGGCGCTCACCACCACTTGTAGAAGAACCCATAGTGGCTCCTCCTGAAGCCATTCCTACTGCCGCCGAAACCACTCTAGTGGTTGGAGCGACTGAAGCAGGGAAGACAGCGTCTGCCCCTGTTCTGGACGCTCGTCCTTCGACTTCCAAGACTTCTTCTTGGACTGAGCATGTGAGTATGCTTACTTTGGTGCAGTTGAAGCTTATTTTGAGTTTAACTGACACGTTCTGCCTACTATGTATAGCCTGTCTTCCGCAACCTTGTTGCGGCTGGCGAAGCTTACGTCCAGATGGAAGAAGAGCTAGACTCACTCCGCTCCAACGTCGACCAGCTGAGCCGTAAGATGTTATGGCCTTATTCGAAATTACTCCTTCATTTTTCAGTACCTTGTGGCTGAGCTGATCTTTGCCCATCTCAGGTGACAAAAAATTGGCCTTAAAATGAGCAGCTGATCTGGAGAAGCAATTGACGAAAATGGAGAAACAGCTTGCCGATCAGCAACTGGCTCGAAGAAAGAACTTGATAAGTTCGAACTTCGGCCAATTTACGCGAGAAAGAATATGCTGGGCGACTGTCAAGCCTTGCGCGTGTTGTGGAAGGTTAGTAACCTTCCTTCTGGCTTGTGTCTCCTTTTCCTTCCTTTTGCTAATGTTTGCATGCTTTCTTTTTGACCATGTGAAGGAACTGCTGTTGCGCCAGCACCTGCAGGTGCGGCGAGTGACACTTTGTCGCTTGAGCACGCATTCGAGGAGCTGAATGCCGCCATTATCAATGCGAAGAACTCTATGGCTACCTCCACAGCACTCTTGGCGCTGTGTTCCAGGAGGTGCTTCCATCGAGTGATGTTCCAGCGACTGCCCAAGGCTTTGCGGACGTCCTTGGACCTGGCACATCTACTATGGCTGCTTTTGCCCGCGATCTTACGGTACGCGTCACGGAGTCCACCCTCAAGCTACTCCTTGGTAATGGCGTAGCCATTGATTATGAGACTGTCCTGGCTGACTTCCCAAAAGTCAGACGGGAAGCCATTGTCTCTGAAGGGTGTAACTGATGCGGCCGTGCGACTGTCCGACCTTTGCATTCGTACTATGGAGCGCAGATCAAATGAGATCGCTGCTCGATCGCAGTCGCGTAGGGCTAGGTCTGAGTCTGTGTCCCATGTCTAGGGAGTTTTTATGATTTGTGTAAATATAGTCTTCACACACCATGTGTGCTTTGCCACTTTCTTAATGCTACTGAATGTTATGAAGAATTTGTTCCTGTTTCTGTATTACCTCGTTTTGCATCACTATCTGAGTGTTTGTGCTTATGATCCTGACAGCCAGTTGATAATAACTTGGCCGAACCTTCACGACCTTGGGTTGATACCGATCTCCTGCTCAAGTGAGAAATGACGCCAGGGTACTGGCTTTTGCAAAGAACAAGGTGGTGCAACTGACTCAAGAGCTAAAAAGCACTCAAGCCGAGTTGAAAATGCTCAAGGGGAAGCCAGCGTTTGCCACTCAACGAGAGGATTATGTACTCGCTGAAGTAGAGATTGTGAACAGTCAACTGGACGGTAAGTATTGCCCTTTTGCGATGCGTTTAGCGGTTAGCATCTTTGTTGCACTTACTCAACTTGCTTTCTGCAGTTTTTGTGCAAAGCTTCAAAGAAGAAGAAGAACGTGTGAATGAACGTCTAGACAACGCGACTGACAACCCTACTACGGGCCGCCAGCACTTTTGGATGGACAGGTATCATGCCTGCAAGTTGGCCACTCTAAAGGATCGAGTGTTCGTGGTGCAATTTTACTCGAGCGATGAGGGCGGCATTTTTGCGGATCAACTACTATGTTTCCGACTGGCCACAACCACAAGGGATCCATGCCCTAGTTGATCTGTTCCAGTCAGTCGACTCGCAAAGTTTTGCTTGGAGCAAATGCTGCTCTGGCTTACATCCGTAGCCGAAAACCTACTTTGCAGCTTCCTCCACCTGCAATTGGCTCGCAACTAGATCAGTCGTGCTTGGACGGCACCGTAGATGCAGCCAACACATTGGTGGAGCGATTTTATGACCAGCTCGTTGGCTCGAACTTGCCCTGAAGGATGAGCCTATGTAATATTGATACTTTGTATAGCAGAATGTTTGTAAATGTGCAGCCCCCGAGCCTGTCGAGCGGGGTGTATGTGACAAATGCTTACTTGTTTGTGTAATTACCCAGCCCCCGAGCATGTCGAGTGGGTGGTATGTAAGTAACATTTTTTCTAACTCGTGTTGTTTCCAGCCCGAGCCTGTCGAGTGGGGTGTGTGAAGTTAACTTTGCACTTTGTTTATTCTGAGTTGTTTCCATATCTTGGGTAATCGAACTACACTTTGAAATTATAACTTTTGCTATCACTTTTGTTTGACACCCAGCCCCAAGTATTCGGGTAGGGCATAATTGTGTTATGATTTGTGAGAAAGTTTTATGATCCAGCCCCCGAGTCTTCGGGTATGGAGAGATAAGAAAATATGCAAACAACTCATAGAGGAACATTCTTCTTTATTCCAAATATAGACCAGCAAGCCGCCTCATTAAAAACCTTCCAGTCCCCTTAGGTACCCTGGTAAGGGAAAGAGTGCGTCTGAAACCTGCTGGCCGTTTGACATTGTGCTCTTATTACATTTATCGACTAGGAGTCTAGGCGTAAAAGCGACGCAGGTGCGCCACATTCCATGGGTTATGTGAGATCTCTCCTGTCTTCGCGTGCTTCAGTCGATAGGCTCCACCATGATGACCTCCGTAATGATGAAAGGTCCTTCCCATGGAGATGCAAGCTTGTGCACCTTCTTCTGCTTCAGTCGAAGTACTAAGTCTCCCACGATGAACGACCGTGTACGAAGTCGACGACTGTGGTAGTTGCGGAGATCCTGCTGGTAGACAGTTGTGCGGGCTAGTGCTGTATTTCTCGCTTCTTCAAGTAAATCAGCCGAGTCTTCGAGTGACTCATTTGCGTCGTCTTCATCGTACGCTTCAACTCTAGGTGCGCTGAATTTTACCTCCGGTGGCAATACTGTCTCTGCGCCATAGACCATGAAGAAAGGCGTGTACTAGGTCGAGCGTTCGGAGTTGTGCGTAAACTCCATAAGACTGCTTGAAGCTCATCGACCCAGGCACCCGAAGCTCTTTTGAGTGGTACCAACAATCTCTTCTTGATGCCTGTGCATACGAGACCATTGGCCTTTTCGACTTGCCCGTTGGACTGTGGGTGCGCTACTGACGCGTAGTTGAGCGTAATATTCCACTCTTTGCAGAAGGAGCGAAACTCCTCGGCTGTGAAGTTTGTGTCGTTATCCGTGATGATGCTGTTCGGGACTCCAAAGCGATACACGATGGATCTTATGAAATTGACTGCTGTAGCGGCAGTCGAGCTTGTGATAGGAACTGCTTGATCCACTTTGTGAATTTGTCCACCACCACAGTAGATGAGTATGTCCTCCAGGCGAAGATTTTTTGAGTGGCCCCACCATATCGAGCCCCCATTGGGCGAAAGGCCATGCGAGTGGTATAGTTTTCAACGCCGATGCGGGTGCATGAGGTTTGTTTGCGAACTTCTGACACCCGATGCACCTTTTGACTATGTCTTCCACGTCTTTGAGTGCAGTTGGCCAGTAAAACCCTGCGCGGAAGGCTTTGTCTACGAATGATCGACTGTCGGCGTGATGCCCACAGGAACCTGCATGAATGTCACGAAGTATTGCTTTGCCGTCCTTGAAGTCGATGCACCTTTGAAACATACCTAAGACGCTGTGTTATACAACTCACCGTTGATTATGGTGTATGCTTTGGAACATCGAGTGACTCGCTGTGCGTCTGTCACATCTTCGGGTCGCTCGTCGCGGAGTATGTACGCCAAGAAGGGTTGAGTCCATGCTGGTATCACCAGATCACCATGGCATAGAAGTACTCGATTGGCGGATCCTCTGGACTAGGCGTTTTGCCTTTGGATGTAGCAGTCGAGGCGGGCGGAGGCCGCTGTGGTTTGATAGACATGTGCTCAATGCGCTCTAGGAAGACACCTGGTGGAATTTGAGCTTTAGTTGAACCGATGTTGGCTAACCTGTCTGCTTCTTCGTTGCTTTCGCGCCCAATGTGCCATAGCTCGCATCCATCAAATCCACCCTCTAATGTGTTGTAGAGGTCTCTATACGCGATCATGTTATCTGCTATGGCATCACAAGCTTTCATCGTTTGCTGTACAAGCAAGTTGGAGTCGTCGTAGATCATCAGTCGAGTGCATCCGTGGATCAGGCCTTCGTATTCTGCTTCGTTGTTGGACGGGAACACAAAATCCATCTGCAACATGTAGCAGAGCTTGTCGCCCTTGGGTGATCTGAGTATGACACCTGCGCCTTCGTTTTTCTTGGACCCATCAAAGTACATTGTCCAAGAGTTAGATACATCAGGAACTCCTGGCAGTTGAGTTTCGATCCACTCGGTTGTGAAGTCAGGGAAGACTTGTGCTTTGATGGCCTTCGGGTGATCATACGTGATTCCAAGTGGCCCGAGCTCGATGAGCCACTTTGCACCCGCCCAGTCGCGTCGGGGTTTGTTAGGATGTCTCCAATCGCAGATTTGCTTATCACCGTTATGGGTGTTCTGTGAAGTAGTGGCGCAGCTTTCTGGAAGTCATGAACACAACATATGCTAACTTTTAAAAGTGCGGGTACCTTTGTTTGGATGCGGAGAGGACTTCGCTGACATAGTAGATTGGTCTTTGCACACTTTGAGCTTTTCCCTCCTCCATGCGTTCGACTACCAAGACTGTGCTACCACTCGATTTGTAGCTGAGCGTACAGGTACAATGGTTCCTTTTCCCTGGGTGCTGCCAGGATTGGAGGATTTGTGAGATTCACTTGAGATCAATGAAAGCTGCTTCGGCTTCATCTGTCCACTCGAACTTGTCTGCCTTTTTCATCAGTCGTAAAGTGGTAGCGCTTTTTCCCAGCTTACTGTAAAATGACTGAGCGCTGCCACTCGACCCGCTAGCTGCTGCACTTCGTAAAGCTTTGTAGGCCTTTGCATGGTGAGTATGGCCTGTATCTTTTCGGGGTTTGCTTCTATCCCGCGTGCTGACACCAAGTACCCTAAAAGTTCCCCGGCTGGGACACCGAACGTACACTTATCTGGGTTGAGCTTGATGTTGTAACTCTTGAGGTTGTCGAAGGTTTCCCGTAGATCTGCGAGTAGTGTGCTTTCCTTTTGACTTGATAACTATATCGTCTACGTATACTCGACGTTGTGTCCAATTTGCTTCTTCAAGCAGTTTTGCATCATACGCTGGTACGTGGCACCTGCGTTCTTGAGCCCGAAGGGCATTGTGGTGTAACAGTATACTCCGAGTGGAGTTGTGAATGCTGTCTTTTCTTCGTCCTCGACTTTCATCCGTATCTGGTGATACCCCAGTATGCGTCCAGAAAGGATAGTCGAGCGCAACCTGCAGTGGAGTCGATGATCTATCGATTCGCGGAAGTGGAAAGTGATCCTTGGGGCAACACTTGTTGAGCCCCGTAAAGTCTATGCACATCCGAAGAGCTGCTGTTTTCTTCTTCTCGATGAGCACAGGATTGGCCACCCAATCTGACTTCTTGATTTCTCGAATGAAGTTTGCTTTGAGTAGCCTGTCGACTTCTTTCTCTATGGCTTCTCGTTTGGGACCGGCGACACGGCGCGTTGCTTGCTTAACTGGCCTTGCGCCTGGAGTAAGTTGGAGAGAGTGCTCGGCGAATTTCCTGGGAATACCTGGCATGTCGGCTGGACACCACGCAAATATATCCCAGTTCTCACGGAGAAATTCGACGAGCGCGCTTTCCTATGCGGGAGGCAGGCTTGTGGACACCCGAACTGTCTTTGATGGATCAGTCGGGTGGACTTGGTGCTTCCTTATATCATCTGTGGCACTGAACGCCCTGTCGACTGCTTGCTTCTTATGCTCAGGCATGAGTGTATGGTCGTTGGTGAGAGAGAGATCTGCGAAAGTTTGCTCCATCCCGAACATCTCTGAGATTTTGCTGAAATCTCGGTCGCAGGCGTTGGACCTCTAGAAGTTTCCATTGACTGTGATGACTCCCTTGGGTCCTGGCATCTTCAACTTGAGATATGCATAATGCGGTACCGCCATGAATCGAGCAAACATTGGGCGTCCCAGTATGGCGTGGTATTGTGACTTCTAATCGACGACCTCGAACTCAATCGACTCTGTTCGAAAGTGAGTGGCATCGCCAAACGTAACGTCGAGTTGTATTGTGCCTTCTGGGTTGACTGCTTTACCTGGAACGATACCATGGAAAGTGTTTGAAGATTTGGGCAATTTTTGACTGACCTATTCATTCTGTGGAGCGTGTCGAAGAAGATGATGTTGATGCCACTGCCTCCATCCATGAAGACTTTGGTCATGGCGTATCCACCAATCTGAGCGTCGAGTACTAGGGATGTGTGGCCTGGTCAATAAACCGCAGGTGGATGATCTTCCCGACTGAAGGTGATTGCTGTGTTGGCCCCTTTCAGTAACTCTGGTACAGCCGGTGGTGCCATTACTACCATGTTTACGTGTCGAGTGTGTAGCTTTTGCTTTCTGTTGGAGGGATGTCCTTTTGGATCATGTACATCTGCCCCTGAGGCTTTGGGTATTGATCCTCTGCTAACTGTGGTACGTGATGTATGGCTCCCACGACTTGGCTTCCTGCATTATGCTGCAGTGGTACTGTGAGTGCATGGACTGGCTGTGTTGGCGGTGCTACGCGGGGACTGGCTGAGCAGTCGAAGGTGCGAGTCTCCTTGTCTTTATCATGTAATCCATCGCCATTTGATCGAACTCTCTACAATTTCCCATGGTGTGATTGGAGATTAGTCTTCCATCATCCCCTTTGAACAGGTGGAGTCTGCAATAGTTGTCCATCTTCTCTTCGAATGTCCTATCCGGCCTTGCGTCCGGGCGCCTGCGCCACGCTGGCCTTTTGTAATTGCTCGTGCGCTGATCACGGTCTCGACGGTCGTCAGTTCGACTGTCGCGGCGGTCGTCGTTTCGACAGTCACGGCGATCATCGTTTCGACTATCCCGACGCTCTTCGGGTCGCCTGTCATCTCTGCCATGAGTGTCCTGTGGTTGAGTGAAACTGCTGCCATGAACTTTACTCTATCATCGTCGTTGTAACGGCCTTTGCGTTTGCGCCTCCGATCGTCTCTGTGACTGTCGCAGTGATCTCGACTGTCCCGACGATCTTCGCGGCTCCGTGGTGAGACTGGGCACTTAGCCCGTATAGAATCTTCTCCGTCTGCCCACTCGGTTGCTATCTTCATGAGCTCTGCCATGGAGTTTGGTTTTTGCCGACCGAGTGCTTCTCTGAAATCCTCTTGAAAGACTCCCTGGGTGAAGACATCCATAGCTCTGTCTTCGGAGATTGTGCCTACAGAGTTGCGGATAGCCGTCCATCGCCTGATGTACGATCTGAGTTTCTCTTTGGACCTCTGTGTGCAGGCCCTTAGTTCTTCAAATATTTTGGGCCTTTCACATAGAGGATCAAAATATTTGATGAAGTCCTCCCGGAAGTGGTCCCAGGAGTCGTATGATGCTTTGAGCCAGTCGCGAGCTGTGCCCTCCAGCATCAGCTGTATGTATTGCAGCGCTGTTGTAGTTGTGCCACGTTGACATACGACTGCTAGTTTGTAGTCCTCGAGCCACCCAGATGGCTCCTGTCTGCAGTTGAATTTTGGCGTTGTTGGTAAGCCGAACTTCTTCCGCATCCTGGCTTCGCGGTTGCGTCGGGTGAAGCATCGAGCTCCACATGGCCCTGTGTCGCGATTGTCGCCCGAATCGCTGCTATCGGATCTCCTGGACCTACTCCGTGATCGACGACGATTTGAGTCTCTTCTTGCGCTGCTCCTATGCGGGCTGCGACTGCGACGGTCTCGCAATGTGTGTCGTGAGCGGCTCCTGCTGCGCTCTCTGCTCTTATCTGTTTGGAGTTCTTTTGCTGCGAGTGCAAGCGCCTTCATCTGCTGCTGGTGTGCTTCTGCGGCCGGGTCGCCTGCTGGAGGTGTTGTTGCTCTTAAATACGCTCCGATTTGCAGCAGGACTCTTTCAGCTATTTTGGGGATGAGCACCCCATCTGCATCCAATGTCATGAACGAGTGGTCTAAGTTGCGAGTAATGCCTGATCTTTCTCCTTCTGGGAGGTTTGCAAATCGCGACCGGTGCCTTGGCTCCGTTCCCCCTGTGGAGCCGAGGGATAATTGCCTCCTCCTCGCACTCAAGATACTGGCTTGTTTCCTGCGCTCTTCGAGTGTTGCTCTGTACTGGTTTAGGCGCATTGTTTCTTGCCAGTTGAAGTAGTTGTACGCCATCATCTCTTCTGGGGTTGCATCTGCAGGCATCATTGTGCACTCCTTGATAACTTTGTCCACCTTTGCTGCCATCTCGGCTGTGATGGTCAATGTTGATACGCCATCTGGTAATGTGACCATGCACGGGAATTCCGTGGGTCTTCGTCTGGCTGCTGCTATCGAGGTTTCTGCGTTGATCACGGCATAGACCTGGCTAGGTATGATCGGAGGACAGGTGTATGTGTTGTCTATGCCAGTCATGGACTCGAGCTCATCGTCCAGGCTCATGTCAGAGCTGCTGCTTTTGCTGATCTGGGCGCCGGTGCCGACGTATGCTTCGAGTGTACGCTCAGGATTGTCTCCGTTGTTGGAGAGGAACTCGTGATTTGCTTGGATCTCTGGTCCGCCGAAATCGGCGAGGCAGATGCTGTTGTTTGCTTCTTCAGATTGCATGTAGTCAAGGATCATGTCGCGTGATTCGGCGTCTTCGACTGTACCAACTTGATAGGTGGATTGTACCTCATCGTCTAGGAACACTTTTGCTATGATCTCGTTGATCTCCCGTGTTGACATGGATGAGGCTGGAGATCCTAGCGGCGAGATCGAGTCGATTTGTGACGAAGCTGCTTCCATAACCGCTGGCGTAGTTGACGGAGCGTCGAGTGTCTCAACCGCGACTGGATCTGTCAAGTCCTGCACACCAAACTTGTCGACGAAAAAATTGTGCTTTCCAACAATTAGATCCAAACCTGAGTCAAGGCTGGCGAAGGCCTCTTGAGCTTCTGGCGAGTACGGTTTGATCCATTTTGGTGACGCGATCTTTGAGGCTGGCGAGTGATCGCCCGATGATCCGACGCTAGTCGAGCTTGCCGGCGAGTGGCCATTTGCAGATGTGGCCGGCGAGTTTGTCGGGGGGCTGCCCTCGGGTAGGGCAAAGATGTGGTGTTAAGTGTTGCAAAGAGCTAGCCGGATCAACATATAGCCGGGTCACTTGGGCCGGATCTCTCGTGAGAGTCGGTTAGCACTTGATCAAGCTAAAGTGCGAGAAGATGCCAGAGAGGATCCGGTAAAGCTTAACCGAATCAGAGGAAGGAAACCGGTTAAGTTAGCCGGGTTGGTCAGGAAGGACCCGGGTAAGGTAATCCGGATATTGCACAAGGGCCAAGTAATGTCAGAAAGGTTCACGGGTCCTGCAGGTCTCCTGCCAGAGGCTGAGAAGACAGCCGGATCAAGTCGCAGGTTTTCCGGGTCGCAAGGCCCTAGGCGCTGACTTGGCCAATTCGGGAAAGAGGATACGACCGAGACCTGGGGGGCTACGGCTGCCATTGCCCAAAGTGGCAAGATAGGCCTGCTAGGGACTTGACGGCCAGGTCAGGTCACGGGATTCCTGGGAGCGCAGCAACCTAGGAGCTGACCCGGCCAATTCGGGAAAGAGGATATGACCGAGACCCGGTGGGCTACACCTGCCATTGCCCAAAGTGGCAAGATAGGCCTGCTAGGGCCTGACAGTCCGGCCGTTGGGTTGACAGGGGGCAGAGGCTTGTCCTGTTCCTCTTGTCCATGCCATTATCACTTCCAGCCAGGGGCAAAATGGTAATTCGGTTAGTGTATAAGTAAGCTACCAAATCCTCCAGTAGAGAGGAGAGGACGGGCCGAGAGCTCATTTCCCCCCTGTGCCTTCATCTTCATCCTAGAGCTCTCACCATTGTTACTTGATACAGCTCAAGGAGCACTTTGTACTTGTCACCATTGAGATATAAAGAGAGTAGGCTAGTGCTGCAGTAGGGGTTTTACCTCCTCACGAGGGCCCCGAAGCAGGGTACATCGTGTGTGCTTTGTGTTCTTGCGGTTCTTGTTCTTGTTCTTGCTTGTTCTTCGTGTTCTTCGTGTGTTCTTCGCGTGCGACTCCATCGCGCAATCCCTCCCCGAAACCACAAGCATCCGTTCGGCCCCAGAATAAGCCTACCCCTAGGCATCTGCGTGTTCCCACCACGACAGTTGGCGCCCACCGTGGGGCTGAGTGGTGCTTGATGGATCATTTCGGACGGGACCTTCTTCAGCAACTCGGGGACTCGACATCACCATTATTCCCCGAGCTCGAGCTTGCTGCTGTAAACAGTGGCAGGCGCAGCCTACGGCAACAAGCATCATCAACAGATCCCGGTTAGTTGATCCTGAAAGTTACTCGGGGACTGCCCCTTCCTACCATGCTTAGTTGTTTCCCCCCGGGAGCAAGGTGTCTTGACCCGGGGACTGCCTAGCCAGTGTTTTACAGTGTCTCCTAGATAAGAGAAGAGACTAAGGGACTCGGTTGAGTCCAGTCCTGGATCCTTGTGCATAGTGCAGTTGCTAGATTTACTTTCCGTCATATGCTACAGTTCATTGCCTCCGATAGACTTGCTGTTCTCTTTGAATGTTCGTGATATGTGTGCTGGAACTAGCCTGTACCTGCTAGGTAGAATTGTTGTCCCCGTTGAGTATTCTTTGTATATGTATGTGCTGGACTAACATTGAAGGGTGAAATTTGGATCATGCTGTATCCGGATCATGCTGTTATCCGAGTTATGTTGTTATCCGGATCATGCTGTTATCCGGGTTATGCTGTTATCCGGGTTATGCTGTTATCTGAGTTAAGCTGTTATCCGGGTTATCCTGAAATCCGGATCATCCTGAAATCCGGGTCATCTTGGAAATCCGAGTTAAGTTTGGAGATACGGCATATTGGTCAGATCTGACATACATGTGATTCAAACTGGGATATTGATGTTCCGGCCGGCATAATTATCTTCCTTAACTTCTCCAACAACATTGCCTTGTGAGTATCATTTATATGTCTGTGTCACTTTCTTGCATAGTCTCAAAACAGTACTCGGGGACTGCCCCCTCGCTTTTTGTCTAAGTGTTCTACCCGAGACAAGATGTCTTGACCCGGGGACTGGGTAGCCAGTCTGTTTACACCTTCTCCTAGATAAGAAAAGTAACTCGGGAACTCGGTTGAAACCGAGTCTAGTTTTTGTGCATAGTATCTGCTGTTAGATTCGTTTCCTACCAAGTGCTATAGCTAGTTCACCTCGTTTGGTATAATAGTTGTTCCCGTCAAATATTCTTCATGATATGTATGTTGGACTAACGATTAAAAGGTGACATCGGTTTTGTTGAGAATGTTCGTTACTGAGGTATCTTGGAAATCTGGAGTTATATTGGCTATCCGGGTCACATTTGTTATCCGAATCACATTGGTAATCCGAATCACATTGGAAAACTGGGTCATATTGGTAATCCGAATCACATTGGAAATCTGGGTCATATTGGTAATCCGAATCACATTGGAAATCTGGGTCATATTGGTAATCCGAATCACATTGGAAATCTGGATGTTGTTGGTAATCCGAATCACATTGGTAATCCGAATCACTATGGAAATCTGGATCATGTTGGTAATCCGAATCACATTGAGAATTCGGATCATATTGGAAACCCGGGTCATGATTGAAATCCAAGGTATCATGGTTCTATTGGTTATCTCGAATTATGCAAGGTATCCTAGCATTATCGGAATTCTCTAGATCACCAAGTATCTCGGTTTACCACAGTATCACGGTATCATTCCCCATCCCAGATCGCCGTTTATTTCGGTTTGTCACAATATCATGACATCATTCCATATCTCACTTCGCTGTTTATTCTGTTTGCCAACGTATCATGGCATCATTTGCATACCAGATCTTTGTTTATGTTTGTTAAGCTAGAGGCAACCTTTGAGATATGTTTTTGCAGGTTATATGTCAAACCAGCAGTGGCTGGAGACATCTATGTCGGTATACGCCCGGAGTGGCTAAAACCTGCATTCGAGATATGCTTATGTGAGTCCAGCAGTGGCTGGAGATATCTGTGTCGGTATACGCCCGAAGTGGCTAAGAACCGACATATGAGTTATGCCCAAGGAGGCCGAGATACCGAGACATACGTGATATGCCCAAAGAGGCCGACATACCGAAATGTGTGATATGCCCAAAGAGGCCGAGGTACAAAGTTATGTGATATGCCCAGAAGGGCCGAGGTACCGAGACATATGTGAAATGCCCAGAGGGGCCGAGATACCGAGACATATGAGATACATACTTGCAGGTTTATGTCGGTCCAGCTTACGCTGGCGGCATCCGAGTTCAGTAAAAGCCAGGAGGGCTAACCGGCGCTGGCGGCATCCGAGTTCGGTAAAAGCCAGGAGGGCTAACCGGCGCTGGCGGCATCCGAGTTCGGTAAAAGCCAGGAGGGCTAACCGACGCTGGCGGCATCCAAGTTCGGTAAAAGCCAGGAGGGCTAACCGACGCTGGCGGCATCCAAGTCCGGTAAAAGCCAGGAGGGCTAACCGACGCTGGCGGCATCCAAGTTCGGTAAAGGCCAGGAGGGCTAACCGACGCTGGCGGCATCCAAGTTCGGTAAAAGCCAGGAGGGCTAACCGACGCTGGCGGCATCCAAGTCCGGTAAAAGCCAGGAGGGCTAACCGACGCTGGCGGCATCCAAGTTCGGTAAAAGCCAGGAGGGCTAACCGACGCTGGCGGCATCCAAGTCCGGTAAAAGCCAGGAGGGCTAACCGACGCTGGCGGCATCCAAGTTCGGTAAAAGCCAGGAGGGCTAACCGACGCTGGCGGCATCCAAGTCCGGTAAAAGCCAGGAGGGCTAACCGACGCTGGCGGCATCCAAGTCCGGTAAAAGCTAGGAGGGCTAACCGACGCTGGCGGCATCCAAGTTCGGTAAAAGCCAGGAGGGCTGACCGACGCTGGCGGCATCCCAATTCGGTAAAAGCCAGGAGGGCTAACCGACGCTGGCGGCATCCAAGTTCGGTAAAAGCCAGGAGGGCTAACCGACACTGGCGGCATCCGAGTTCGGTAAAAGCCAGGAGGGCTAACCGACGTTGGCAACATCTGAGTTCGGTAAAGGCCAGGAGGGCTAAGAACCGACATATAATGGTGGCCATGCAGACAGCATATTTCCAGTACAAATTGTCCATCTCGTTGTTGATTCGGGTGAGCTCGGTCAACCGGATGTCGCATTTGGCCTGAAAGGCAAGGCTGTACGGTGCAAGAGGTTTCTGGTACAGTTATTTGTTTTTGTAAGTCTGTGCGCGACTTGGCGAGTCCCCACAGCCTCGGGGACTACTGTCGGGGGGCTGCTGTAACACCCCGGCCACCCCCGGGCCGGGCCTGTCACCCCTGGCAGCTCTCTAGGATCTCCAGACTGGCCTCACAGATCAACACTAGTCTTTTCTGCACACTTTGTCCTCACTCATGCGCACCCGGGAACCAGTTCCCGGTCGGTCACCCATCCTTGGAGTGCTCCGGGCCAAGCATGCTTAACCTCGGAGTTCCTTCCAGATGAGCTTCCGGAAAAGAAGTTGCAACTTGTTGATATGAGTATTCTATCAATCCTGTTAAGCCCTGAGCCAGAATCTCACATCCTTCCCCCCTTAGAAGACCGACGCCCTCGTCGGTCAGCCCCAGTCCAGGAACTTCCCCTCTTGGTACACGTCTGTGCGTCCAGTGCCGGCACATGCTCCACATGTCCGCGCCCCTGACCCGCACACGCCCGTGTTGCCGCGAAGGTCGGCTCTGATACCAAATTGTAACACCCCGGCCACCCCCGGGCCGGGCCTGTCACCCCTGGCAGCTCTCTAGGATCTCCAGACTGGCCTCACAGATCAACACTAGTCTTTTCTGCACACTTTGTCCTCACTCATGCGCACCCGGGAACCAGTTCCCGGTCGGTCACCCATCCTTGGAGTGCTCCGGGCCAAGCACGCTTAACCTCGGAGTTCCTTCCAGATGAGCTTCCGGAAAAGAAGTTGCAACTTGTTGATATGAGTATTCTATCAATCCTGTTAAGCCCTGAGCCAGAATCTCACAGCTGCCCCCGGGTAGGCCAAAGATGTGGTGTTAAGTGTTGCAAAGAGCTAGCCGGATCAACATATAGCCGGGTCACTTGGGCCGGATCTCTCGTGAGAGTCGGTTAGCACTTGATCAAGCTAAAGTGCGAGAAGATGCCAGAGAGGATCCGGTAAAGCTTAACCGAATCAGAGGAAGGAAACCGGTTAAATTAGCCGGGTTGGTCAGGAAGGACCCGGGTAAGGTAATCCGGATATTGCACAAGGGCCAAGTAATGTCAGAAAGGTTCACGGGTCCTGCAGGTCTCCTGCCAGAGGCTGAGAAGACAGCCGGATCAAGTCGCAGGTTTTCCGGGTCGCAAGGCCCTAGGCGCTGACTTGGCCAATTTGGGAAAGAGGATACGACCGAGACCCGGGGGGCTACGGCTGCCATTGCCCAAAGTGGCAAGATAGGCCTGCTAGGGACTTGACGGCCAGGTCAGGTCACGGGATTCCTGGGAGCGCAGCAACCTAGGAGCTGACCCGGCCAATTCGGGAAAGAGGATATGACCGAGACCCGGTGGGCTACACCTGCCATTGCCCAAAGTGGCAAGATAGGCCTGCTAGGGCCTGACAGTCCGGCCTTTGGGTTGACAGGGGGCAGAGGCTTGTCCTGTTCCTCTTGTCCATGCCATTATCACTTCCAGCCAGGGGCAAAATGGTAATTCGGTTAGTGTATAAGTAAGCTACCAAATCCTCCAGTAGAGAGGAGAGGACGGGCCGAGAGCTCATTTCCCCCCTGTGCCTTCATCTTCATCCTAGAGCTCTCACCATTGTTACTTGATACAGCTCAAGGAGCACTTTGTACTTGTCACCATTGAGATATAAAGAGAGTAGGCTAGTGCTGCAGTAGGGGTTTTATCTCCTCACGAGGGCCCCGAAGCAGGGTACATCGTGTGTGCTTTGTGTTCTTGCGGTTCTTGTTCTTGTTCTTGCTTGTTCTTCGTGTTCTTCGTGTGTTCTTCGCGTGCGACTCCATCGCGCAATCCCTCCCCGAAACCACAAGCATCCGTTCGGCCCCAGAATAAGCCTACCCCTAGGCATCTGCGTGTTACCACCACGACAGAGTTGCCGTTTGAAGATGGAACCGGTGAAACCATGAATCCAACACTACCTCTTCACACAGACGGCGCCAATTGACGAGGGGTGTCCTCGGCAATACCCATAGTTGAATACCCATGGTAAGGTACCTAGGGCTAGAGTTATGAGGTAGAGAACGCGTAGTGTTAGTAGAATCGTCGGCTGACAAGCGGGATTTACCCAGGTTCAGTGCCCTCGACTGAGGTAACACCCCTACTTCCTGCCTGTCTGTATTGATTGTGAACTATGATGCAGTTACAAGGGTCTAGCAAGGGGTTGATCTCGCTACGGTTTGAGGGCTATGGTGTTGCGTGTCCTTGATCGGCCACCCTCCCAGCACTTATATAGGAGGCTGGGTCTCGGGTGCGTAACCGACTAGACTTTTACAGATAAGGAAACTACAACCGACTATGCCTAACTTGGGAAGCAATCTTCGTCTTGGGCCTCCCTTGCCGGGCTTCATCGGGCTGTCTACAATTGGGCTTTAGTCATCACGTGCACCAGGTATCCTCATGGTAGGGTGCCCGTTTGGTATAACCTCGTCACCGAGGTAGGGTTGGGGGAAAGTGGAGATGGGGCAACCTAGGGCAGCGGCAAGGGTGGGGACTTGGTCAGCGTCGATATGCATGGGGACGAAACAAGATTTGTGGAAGTTGATTGTGAGGCCAGTGGCGGAGGCGAAGTCGTCGAGTACACGCTTGAGGCAAGATACCGACGCAAGGTCGCCTCGACAGAGAATGAGCGCGTCATCAGCATACTGGAGAACCGGACAAGGCTTGTCGGGGTCGAGGGGTGTGAGAGACCGTCGGTGTGGAAGGCGCGTCGGATCAGCTGAGGAAGGACATCGCCGTCGAGGATAAAGAGATAGGGGGAGAGGGCATCTCCCTGGCGTAGCCCGTTGCGACATCTGATCTAGTTCCCGGGGACGCCATTTAGGACGATGGAGGTGTGACTGGAGTTGAAAATGTCCGTCATCCAGTGACACCATTTATCGTCGAAACCACGGGCACGGAGGATCGCCACGAGGCTGTCCCAGTTGACCGAGTCGAAGGCTTTGCGAAAGTCGATCTTGAAGACAACAGCAGGGCTCTTAGAGTTGTGGCAGCAGCGCACAAGGTCAGCGGCGTAAACGACGTTCTCGGAGATGCGACGCCCCTGGAGAAACCAGTTTGGTCGGCATCGACGAGCGAGTGAATGGAGAGTTGGAGTCTCGAGGTGAGCACCTTTGTGATAGCTTTAATAAGGCAGTTTTGAAGAGAGATGGGCCGGAAGTCGGAGGGGGAGGTGGCGGAGTCGATCTTAGGGAGGAGGACAAGGAAAGTGCGGTTGACGCGGGAGAGGTCGATGGTGTGGTTGTGGAAATCAGCGAACATTTCAATGATGTCCGAGCGCACGAGGTCCCAGAACTTGACAAAGAAAGCAGGGCCGAAACCGTCAGGTCCAGGGCTTGAATTCCTGTTCATATCATGGAAAGCAGCCCGGATTTCCTCCTCAGAGAAAGGGGCCGAAAGGTCCGATCGGGGGGTCGCAGCACCCTGATGCGTGTAAAGCACACATTCGTCAGGAGACCTCAAGTGTAAGGTTTGATGAGTACAGCAGCAAGTCTTCCCTCGGTTATGAAACCAAGGTTATCAATCCAGTAGGAGATCGGCGATGTTCTAAAGCTGTCAACGGCGTCAGAAAACTTGTGGCGTCGAAGGGGAGGCAAACTTCCCGACGGTTGACTTGGAACCTGCACACAAGACAATCAAACTACTTTGCCCCAACGAATCAGTGAGGGTGTCAATCTCACCGGCTTGCTGAAAACAAAGGATTAGACGTATAGTGTGGAAAATGATGTTTGCTTGCAGAGAATGAAAAAGAACAATGATTGCAGTAGGTTGTATTTCAGATGTAAAGAATGGACCGGGGTACACAGTTCACTAGTGGTGTCTCTCCATAATAAAAATACTAACATGCTGGGTAAACGAATTACAGCTGGGCAATTGATAAAATAAAGAGACGCATAACAATGCATATACAAGTCATGATGATCACTATGAGATTTATTTGGGCATTACGACAAAGTACACAGACCGCCATCCAGCATGCATATGTGCCTAAATAGTCCACCTTCAGGTTAGCATCCGCACCACTTCCAGTATTAAGTTGCAAGCAACATACAATTGCATTAAGTATGGTGCATAATGTAAACAATACAAATATCCTTAGACAAAGCATTGCTGTTTTACCCCTAGTAGCAACAACACATCCACAAACTTAGAACTTTCTGTCACTGTCCCAGATTAAATGGAGGCATGAACCTACTATCTAGCATAAATACTCCCTCTTGGAGTTACAAGCATAAACTTGTCCAGAGCCTACACTAATAACGGAGTGCATGTAAGATCATAAACAACATATATATAATAGAACAATAATCAACTTGACATAGTATTCAATACTCATCGGAACGCAGCAAACACAACATGTAGCATTACAATAAGATGATCTTGATCATGATAGGCAGCTCACAAGATCTAAACATGATGGCACAAAAGGAGAAGACAACCATCTAGCTACTGCTATGGACCCATAGTCTAGAGATGAACTATTCACACATCACTCCGGAGGCAGGAATGGCGATGTAGAGCCCTCCGGGGATGATTCCCCTCTCCGGCAGGGTGCCGGGGAGAGCTTCAGGAACCCCCCGATTTAGGGTTGACGGCGGCGGCAGCGGATGTTTTCTGGAATAATGGCTCAGTGCTTTAGGGTTTTCGCGTCTGGGAGAATAAATAGGCGAAGGGGCGGCATCGGTGCAGCCACGAGGCTCGCTCCCCACCAGGTGGCACGGCAGGGGGCCCACCCGCGCCATGGGGTGGGGACAGCGTGTAGTAACCCAAGAAAAAAATGATGAATTTTCAATAATTAAGTGCAAATACATGAATTAGCATGTACTAAAGAGAAGGAAAAATAAATTTAGGAAATATCAAGGTGCTGCTGATAAGAATCGATCCTAGATATTTTACCTAGCCGCTCAGCCTTATCCTTGTCAAGCTAAAAAAAAAGTGCCAGGATAAACAAGCAGAGAGGTCATATCCAGACCAGGGACATTCCGGCTATTCTCACTGGTACTAGTAGCTGCCTCCCCTGGTCCAACAGTGCAGAACTATACACTATAAATACCCATGCCGTTAACTTTAGCAAAAATAACCTTTTTTGAATTTTTTTTTCTAAAAGTAACCCTTTTGTGTGGCTCCCGCATCGGGGGCGCCACACATACATGTGCAACTCCCCCAACTGGGGAGCCACACCCAGAGTTCTCTTGATTGGTTTATTTCCCATGATTGTTTTGTTTGGTTGCTTTGTTTATCCCTGTTTTGTATATTAATTTCCCATATCTCTAGAGCTTCTCTTTTTCGTATATTTAGGACTTTTGGTATGTCGTATATTGGTCAAGATAAAATATGGAATCATATATCAACAAAATGATTGGTCATAATCATGGAAAGTGTGGTGTATCCAGCCTGAGGCGGTCGATGCCTGAAAGGTGTGGGATGGAAGGCCCACACAAGTAGGGGACTCGGCGACGTGATTCTTAGAGATAGATACTATCACGAGGTGGGATTATGACAATTGATTTTGCTGATACTCTGCAGAGACTAACACTAAAATATGAGATGTATTTGATGATAATACCCTTGATGGTATTTGGACAATTATGTGAACTAGTCCCTAGTTGACAAGGTGGAGTGTTGAGCTTTTGATGAGTTGTGCAAAGGAATATAAATTGTGTTTGTTCTTGCAGAGTATGTTTAACATACTCACGTCCTTTTATTTTTATCTGGTATGCGCAGATGAATCTTATAAACAACAGGTGATAACCGAGTATCCACATGGTGACATCTAGTGTAGTAGTTGAGATAAACACCAATAAGAGAAGATTCCACTGCTGTTGTAATAAAATAAAGTGTACTTGTAATATTGGATAATGAATAAAGTGGAGACCTTGCTTGGCTTTTGTCAATGATATTTCACTATTCTAAACCTTGTATGCTTATGGTGTTCTTCACCATAAGTGTACGGCGGCTGTCATTCTCCCAGACCGTGGTCTGGGGCGTGACACGGCACCTCGCTGCCCCCTTCGTCTCTCCTTCGGACTTCTGGAACGTGTCGGAAAAAATAGGAACTTTGCAATTTGTTTCGTCCGATTCCGAGGATATTTGCAGAACAGCTTTTCTGAAACCAAAAACAGCAGAAAACAGGAACTGGCACTGCGGCATCTTGTTAATAGGTTAGTCCCAGAAAATGCATACAAATGCTATGAAGTGTGAATAAAACATGTAGCAATTGGTATAATACAAACATGGAACATAAGAAATTATAGATACGTTGGAGACGTATCACACCCCTGTAGAGATCATTAATCTAAAGAGTATAATCATGGGGGTGCTAGGAGGCTCCTCAGCGATTTGAGATTCTGGGCCGTTCATCTGGTTTTGCAATCCATCCTGTCCGTCCAACTTCTAGCCATCCCATTGGCCGGCGCTTTTCTACCCGCGCGGAGGTTACCCGAGTCCCCCTGGTATTTTCTGGACCCACATGTCATCCTGCGTGGTAGGTTGTTCCCGTGTGCGAAGCGAAACAGCGAATCGGCGCGGTCACATGTGTCGTGGTTCCGTCGAAATCCAGGGGTAAAAGAGTCATTTTGTGCATGTGGTATATAGGCCCAGCCGCGCGAAAACCCTAGCAGCCAGCCCCCGCGCGACCCGTCCCCGCGTCTCTTCCCCTCCTCCCCTCGGCGATGGCGGCGCGGCGGCGCGACGGCGGCAACAAGCAACGGCGGCGGCAGCGGGCGGCGGCAGGAGCAGCAAGCAGCGGTGGCGGCCAGCAGCAGCAAGCGGTGGCTGCGACGGTGGCGGATGGCGGCGGCTGCAGCAAGCAGCGACGGCGGGCGGCAGCGGGCGACGACGGCGGCTTGACGGCGGAAGCAGCAAGCAGCGGTGGCGGGCGCCAGCAGCAAGCGGCATTTGCGACGGCAGCGGATGGCGGCGGAGATGCAGGAGGAGCTGAGTTGTTGCTGCGCTCGCCGCCCCTCAGAGATCGACCATGGCTACAGGTTTGCCCGCAGGCCTCATCCATCTCCCGCTGAAATCTGATATGCCTATTTAATTTCTCCCCCTTTTGTAGCTCGATTCATCATATTTAGGTTTGGGAGAGAGGTTGGGGGCCACGGCCGGTTCATGTACGCACTCTCCATGGAGGTTCACCTTCTCTTTTTCATCTTTCTTTCATTTTCCAGCGATCTGGTTTATGCTTTTCTGTTTCCAGCGATCCTTCACCTTCTGACTTTTTTCTTTGTGCAGTTGCTGGCGTGCTCTACTTGGATTCGTTGATGCACATGAGTCGCTGGTTGGAGGTGAGTGCAAAGAAACAAATTTTTCCATAACAGGTGGTCATGCATAGATGTATAGAGGTAGATGCTTCCAGGTTCTTTAGATTGTACAACAATTGTCAGCT
Organism: Poa pratensis; assembly: GCA_947311845.1. Taxonomy (NCBI): domain Eukaryota; kingdom Viridiplantae; phylum Streptophyta; class Magnoliopsida; order Poales; family Poaceae; genus Poa; species Poa pratensis. The sequence continues at coordinate 20,587,889 of CAMZMU010000074.1, read as the reverse complement.
AAGTGGTGGTCATGCGTAGAGGTAGAGGTAGATGCAGCTTCTAGATTGCTAGGTCTGTGGGTAATTTCTTGTGACCAATAGAACTGACACCGTCAGCCTTACCTTTGGTTGTGTGATTTGTTCATCTGGTTAGAACAGATCTTTTATTTACTGCTTATTGGTAAAGTTTTGGTTAGTTTCTGTTCAAGCTGTGTTCTTTCTCAAAGGCTTAAAGTCTTTTTTTTCCCGTTGTAGGTTCCAAAATTGTTGCTTGGCTCCTTGCTGTTCGTCAGTTGTGCGTGCAAGTTGTCACGAGCCAGCAGGTGAATATTTGAGTTTATGCTTTCAATTCGTCTTCCGTATCTCTGTGGTTGCCATTTTATGTATATGTCTAACGATGGATGTGCTCGATCTAAACATTAATTATGACAGAACATGTATTCGGTAATGGAAGTGTGACGTTCATTTCTTTTTTTTGTGCTAGAATTATTATTGATGATTGACATTAGTTTTCGAGTATAAATAATTAATTTTATCCTGCTTGCTAATATTGGCCATAGTCTGATTAGAACATGATATCTTGCTTGCTAATATTTTCCTATGTCTTTAGCATTTAGTACTTGATGTTTTTGCTTGCTGATGAGGGTTATGATGTTTTGGTTGTGTGTTTTGCTCAGCTGATTAGAACATTTTTTGTTCTTTGCTGGTCATTGGTATAGTTCTTGGAAGTTTCTAATTACTCGTGTGTTTTGCCATACACAGCTTGCAGGCTCTTTCCCCTTTTGTAGGTTACAACAGTGTCGTTTGGTTTCTTGTTGTATGTCTGTTCTTTGTGAGCACTACCACTGGTCCGAAGGTGATTAGTAGACTTGTTTCTTCTTGTTTGTATATATACATGTCTTCTCTATCCCTGTTGTTCCTATTCTATATATCTGCCTAATGATGTCTTTTGTAAGGAAAGCGTTTCAGACGATTCATTGCCATTGTTTGTTGTTACATGTTGTCCGGAGCATTCTTTCAGGTTGTGCTCTTCCTTTTCTTTTACTGTCGGTGCCTTTTATATGCATGTGTGAATCAGTCGGTGCTTTTAGTGTGAATCATTCGGTGCCTTTTATATGCAAGTGTGAATCTGTATTTCTATGCACGTTTATATGCATATTTTGGCCATGTGCCTGTGGATAGCCTATAATGAGGGAGTATCTTCAAAATTCAGATTTTCATGTTTACACGCAGTAGGGTGCATTCACCAATGGTCTGTGTTTACATAGATGTATCTTCATGTAGTAATTTTGATACTTTAGTCACCAGATAACGCCAATTTGCTTTGTTCATAAACTGAACCTTATATGAGCTGTGCATAACCATTTAATAATTTTGTGTTTCTGACAAGGAATGCTTCATCGGTACCTTTTTTAGGTTCTCTGATTCTAAGCTATCCATTTAACAGGCTTTGCACAATACCTTAACACAACATTGTTTGCTAAATATTACTGTCCCACAAGGTTTATTGTCGTCATTGATTAGGCAGCAAAAAATTTCTTCATAATTTTTTGTCTCATCTTTTGTGCTGAATGCTGAACCTATTTTAGCTATATCGGTTCCTTCATAATTTTTGTCTCACAAGAAATGCTTCATCAGTTCCTTTACTCTACATGTGTTAATTACTCATTGTGATTTGGCCTCAGTCAACCTGTTTTAGCTATATATTTCTTATTATTGTAGGATCAAGCACCTGAAATGTGTCTTCTGTTTCGGAATGTTCATTTTCGATGTAAAGAGTGTTTTATAAAAATTATCTGTACTTGGTAAATGTGCCATATCTCTAGAATTCACGTGGAATATTTTGCTAATACTGCAAGGTTCTAATGGACTTAGTTTATCTTCTTATATTAAAATTCAACTAGAAGTCTTTTACTGCTAACATGACATCTACTATCTTATTTCCATAAAAACTGAATGCACTACATTCTAATATAATTGCCATGGTATCTACAGGAACACGTTAGATCGATGCACACCTACCGTTTGTAGCCAGTTCATTATGTTTTGTGAGGTAGAGCATATTCATTTATCTTTCCACATGTCGTTTTACAATTATATTTTGAAAGAACCGAGCTGCATGAATGTGCTCCTATTTGTCCCCACTGTTCTTTATTTTCTGTTGTCAAAAGTGGTCTTTCTGAAGCAAAAACACACACTGCTTATTGTGCAGGTTAATTTGAACGTAGTTACTCAAAGATTATGATCCAATATCTAGATTGTGTTAAACTTGAATTGTGAAAAAGGTAAGTTCTTACTGGAAATATGTTGAGCCTTTCTATTCAGATCTTATCTCTCCTAATTTCATAAGTGACTCAATTGTCCACCTAGAAATGAGTTGATTTAGTTTTGAAATTAGCTCCTATTTTTTCCAAGCCCCTCCCTCCAAGTGATATAAAATCACTAATGTTTTAGATTACCTAGATGAATCTGATAAAAGGATGATCATCAAAGAAATTGTTACGACATTAAATTTGAGCAGCGAACATCAAACTAAAATAGTTATTTATTGTTGTATTTATTGCTTTAAATCAATAGTCTCATCACTAAAAATTGGATGCTTGACTTAATGAGGGGTAATTATGGTAGGCATGTTTGCCCCTTATAAGACTGCTGTTATGTTAATTTTTGATCAAAATTATGAGCAGGACACTGAATCCACCACAATACGTTTTGAAGTATCGCTTGAGATGTTGTCTGCTCGCCGTTTCATCTGTTGTTGAAGGTAAGAAATCATCACTGGTCTCCACTTTCATACAATTTTTTTTCTTGGAGGTTGTTCGGCCATATACCCCTGATGTGTCTGCTGGCAGTGTCCATTATTGGTGTCTTAATGCTAAAAATATGAAAATGACTCGGCAGTTGGAGGTGGCAGTTGCATAGGAAATCACTGTTCCATTGACTAAACAGAACCTACAGTTGAATATATTTGGCTTCTTCCCATGTTATCTGTTAGTTTTTTTAAATTCCGTGATTTGAATATGGGTAGAAGATCATGTGATAGAATTTATCAATAGATTGGTCCATTGACTCGGTTAGTTATACCCTTTCCTGGCACCAGACCATGTCCAAATGGTTGGGATTGATTGTTATATTTGTAGCCCTGCTATTTGAACCTTTTTTGACAACATTATGTTTAGATGGAAGAAACAGTTGATCTAAAGTCAGAATTATACAAGCATAGACTGTAATACTGACTTTTCTCAATTGCTAGCCTTTTAAATCATATATATAGTAATGTGTCGTTAGCGTTGTATACAGATATGTTTGAATTCTGTCCAAGTGTTTCAGCTCGAGCATGGTCAATCTGAAGTGCTATCAATTTATGTCATAATCTATACGGACATATGAGTTAAGAAAGCTTTAATGATGTTTTTATTGTCATGTCCTATAACTCCTTTTTGTAATGCAGGTTCATAGATTTCCTTACATGGATACAAATACATTGTAGGTTTCTTGCTGAAGAGCAGTCGATTATTTGTTATAATTCCTTCCGTGGATATAATGTAGGGTTTACTGATGATCAGAAAATGCAAGCTTTCTACTCGGCTTCATCAACTGATCAAAGATGCAAAACTATTTTTATGTTTTATGGGCACTAGCTTGATAATTAGTATGTCTCTAGATCACATAATTAGTAAGGCTGTGAATGTTTGTGACCCTACCTTACAGGCTTGGAATGCTTGAACAACTCATTATTTTGCTTTAACAGAGCTTGATGTTGCTTGATTAGTATAACTAGCTTGATATTGCTTTGTGCCCTGGGCACTTACTCAATTATGCCCTTTTTAGAGAAACATTCTGATGGTGATTGGTTTGAATAGCTTTATTGACACATTTCATTTTTGGCTGGATGTAATGTGTAGAAATATGAATAGCTTTCGAGTTTTCTTCCCGTTCACCCTTATATTAGTTGATTTATTTTGTTTTGGGTGGCCAACTGCAGGTATTGCCTTCCTAATTCGTTGTTTCCTTTAGGAGGAAGGCTGGAGGTGGAGGTGGTGGTTCAGCGAAGAAAGTAAAAAAAAAAGTCACCATGCGGAGATGCTTCTCCTTAAGGTCCAACCAAACCAAACCTATTGTTAATTCTGTACACATAATTGTTTCATGTCCATTGGTCATTCCTTTTTGCTTATTCGCTGTTTGACTCCCTTTTTACTAGGTGTGCACCATGGAAGTCATTGAAATTCGGCACAAAGTTATACTTGATGCCATGCTGGATGAGTTGAAACTACCAAGATCAACGTCCCAGACTGTTGTCAATACAGACGGCACCGTCATTGTCACTGTGATGTTCTTTCCAACAACAAGGAGTGTGCATAAGAGCAATGGATGCTACTCGTGTGAGAGCAATCCACGAAGCAGTGTTCGCGACGCAGAGAATGAAGCAGTACATGAAGCAATTCACTATATGGAGTGTGTCGAGAGAAAGACACCAAAAGACTATAATTACTTTAGACTGCAGAAAAAAAAAAGGAGCTGGAAGCATGTCTTTATCACCAGATGACCAGGAAGGACCAAGAAATTGAACGCCTTACAGAGAAGGTACGGGCACGCCTTTTAGTTACTTCATCACCCAAGTACACTTATCGATTCAAATCATGTCTTTCTTTTAGGTCAGACTTACAAAACTTGCCAGCTAGGTCTACATTTTCATTTTACTGATTTTCTTATTTTCTATATACAGGTGGTCCAACTATCCTTGCTTCCAACCTCTCAAGAAAGATGTTATTATGGGTCTATCATCGTCTTGACCAGGCAATGCTGGCGTAGCGTATATTTTCTGTAGTACCTATGCAAATAACGTGCTTTCCGGTTTGTGAAATGTTTGTGTGCTTACTGACGAATTCAAAAAGGTGCTGACTTATCCTATGTTGTATTATTATGATGTAAACTGTTATGTGGGTACCCTCCTGCTTCAAAGTTCCTATTTATATATCGTTTGATCATTTCTGTAAATTATCGAGACTCAATCGTGTGCTACCCAGATTTTATTACTGCATGAGACGGTACCTATAGGAGCAGCTTATTTTTAGCTATCGATATGGTGTTTGAAATCGTGTTTCTGAATTGATCAATTATTATGTAAATTGTTCTACTTTCATGTGTGCATATATATTATGTAACACTAGATGAGACTCTCATAATGCCATCTAAATTATGTCAGTGTGGTGTAAATTTCGTTATTACTTTCCACACCTCTAATGTTTTTATGTTATTTTCTTATTGCTTAAAATCAGAGCAACAATGAATGGCTTCCTTTTGACTAAAAGGATTTACTTACATACTGACTTGAAGATTTTTCTTGGGTTTTATTTCATGCATATAATAGTTCGATACACTATTTCTTATCACACCAAAATCAGTTCCTCATTTCATGTTGCTTAAGGCTTTCACTGTATAATGTTCTACCTTCTCATTTCACATACGCTTTCAAATGTGATAAAATTCATATGAATAGAATTATCCTTCAAAAGATCTGTATAAATGGTTGTAACCACGGGCAAGAAATTCAAAGAAGAAACAAGCGCTGCGCGGCGAGCCGCGCCGTTCGAATCTAGTATCAAAATTCCAGGAGCAAGGGTGGACCGTGCCAAGCAGGGACGAGTAGAAGGTTTGGAGAATTTCTGCCTTGCCATGGTGGTCGGTGGTGGAAACCCCATCCACCTCAAGAGTGGGGATTAGGTTCCGCCGATGACGAGTAGTCGCAGAGGCATGGAAGAAGGCTGTGTTTTCGTCCCCCTCAATAGCGTGGCGGATTTTTGCTCTAGTTTTCCAGAACAAAGTGTGCTCGCGGATGGAGGTGTGAAGGGCGCGGATGGTAAGAGCACGAAGGCGTTTTTCTAGCGGGTGGAGGGCACGGCTCTCCTCGAGGACGTCAAGGAGCTTAATAAGCACGCGGCAGTCGGTTTCGCGCTGAGTGGATCGGCCATGAGACCTTTTCCACCTTTTGCAGAAAGCTCTGCAGGCGCTCAGTCGAGCAACCAGACAAGTAGTAGCGTCGGGGCGGGAGGCAGAGTTCCAGATGTGGGGGATGCGAGAGACAAAAGCGTGCTGGAAGTTCCAGGAGGGGTCGAACCGAAAGATGTGGGATTGAGGGATCTTCGTAGATATGGCAGCGGTGAGGGGGATGTGGTCGGAGAGGACTCTGGAAAGGGAGGTAAGGTTGGAGGAGGGAAAAAGGCCGTTCCAGGCGATGTTGACAAAGACTCGGTCCAGACGAACCAGGGTGGGTGTCTGCCTACCGTTAGACCAAGTGTATCGGCGGTCACCGAGGGGGAGCTCAATGAGAGCAAGCTCGTTGATGCAGTCGTTGAAGAGGGTGGCCTCGGCCTGGTTAAAGTTGTCGTTGTTGCGGTCCAGGGGTCGCGGTAGAGGTTGAAATCTCTAGCGATAAGCCAAGGGGTGGAGACGCCGGGGTCGTGGGAAGCGAGAGGTATGAGGAAGGCAGATTTAAGAGAGTGGGTACAGGGGGCATAGACATTTGTGATCCGGAAACAAGAGCCGTCCGAGTTGATTTTGAGGTCAGTAGACAGGATGTGAGTAGAGGTCACAGTATCCGACACCGAGACATTATTATTAGTACATTATACAAGAAGACGGGTGCTCGAACAGTTTAACGTCAGCAACTTGGCTCACTATGCGTGAGGAGGGAGCACACGCCCAACAAAGCACCGCTCGTTCCACTGGAAAGTGTCCCCGATCCGATCCCCAGCAGCGAAGCTCGGTCCCCGATCCGATCGATCGATCCCTGATGACGACGCCGTGCCGCTCTAAAGCACAGACGCCCGAGGTCGCTTCCGACCACCGGCAGACACCGGAGTTGTCTTTGCGTTGGCGCGGGGCGAGACACGATCATCCGAAGCGCCGCGGGGCTCAACGACACGGGCGCCAGCAAAACCTCTGCCTGCCGCGGCGCGCACGCAGACGTACCAGAAAGGGTAGCGAGAAGCGCCTGCCCTCCGCTTCGTTTGTTGTGATGCTTTTGTTCCTGTCTCAAAAATTTGTTCTTACACTATTTAATCCAAAGCAAGGACATGTCGCAAACATAATTGCCGACAACATCTCCGTCCTCTTATTCTTCTCACCTTAATTTACTTCTCGATGTATCTCAGAGGCTTCTTCCTAACCGCTGCCGCCGTTGCGCTCCACCTCTCCTCCATACTCACCGTCGATAAGAACTTCATCTCCATGACTGCCTCGGCTTGATCCGTCAAAACGATTGAATGTCTTATATCTTTTTCACGGATCCGCTAACGGCGATACCAGATCCGGTGATGGCGAGCCCTACCTCTAATCTCTTCTTCTCATCACGCTCTGCGGTGGGGTGGCTGGTGCAGGATGCCGCAAACTCTTTCTCCTCGTTGCGATCTGTCATCTCCACCTTCTCCGACACAGTGCATGTCCAATAAAAATTGTGGTTCGGAGCCAATGAAACTGAATACAATTTATACCGAACTTTTATACTTATATTTTCTTATTTTTTATTATGTTATAGTATTATAAATATTTTTATGTTTGATCGCATAGTTTAACCAAATATTTGGTAATATTACAATATCTTTGTTGGTTTGTTTTTTGTTTGTAGAATTCATCGAAAGTACAGAGTTGCATTTTGTAACAAAGTTTGGTCGATAATTACGTTGTTCTGCAATGTATAATCTTTATAATTTATAAATATTATAGGTAAATATGTGTAAATAGTAAGATTTAAGAATGTTTGAGTAGCCATATTGTAGTGTATGATCAAGTACGCTTATTTATAGAAAAATGTAGAGTATATATTTACCAAATTATGCTAGTTTTTCATGGTCTAATATTTCTAACAAGTAAAATTTTAACAAAATGTGCATGCTTAGTACATGGTATTGAAATAACATTGCTTAGAGTGATAAGAAAATATAGTGTATCTACTATGTTTGCATATGAAAATTGTATCGTTTGAAATCTTCTTTATGCAATGTGCTTTGTTATCATCTGGCTTACACAAGTGCCTCATAAGTTTATGAAAAATATTGTTACATGGAATTGAACATGAAAATCTGGTTACATCAATTTCCGTAAACCTACAGCTGTTGGGGGTTTTAAAACCGGAGATAATTCGTAGGTTGGTATTAGGCAAAGACCCCGGTGGGTAGCACACACAATGACACATAACGAAGAGACTCTTGCTGAGTAATTCCTTGAAGACATGTCCGATATTTAATAAAAACACAAGGGGTAGTAAATTAGATCGATATGTTAATTTATTTGTTTCCTTTCATAGTTTGCTCTATTTCTCAGCTTCCAGAACGCTGAACAAATTTTCGCAAAGCATGTGATCTGAACGTTCCTACTAACCGGCAGGAATTGAAAATTCCACCAAAAGTACCGGTTAAAAGAATCACCACTACTTGGGGCACCAATAGATTTTCCAACAACACCCCAAAACATATTTGGCACCAGAGCACATAAAAAGATATGCATTTATAATATTTCCTCCCCATTACAAAATTTACATTTTGTGTTCCCCGGTATGTTCTCTTGGTCATATTATCTTAGTTTGCAATAGCGTCAAGCCAAACTTTGATTTTCAATGCTATCTTGGCTTTCCATAAGTGTCTGAACGATCTATCACTTCCACTGTTGGACAAGAGTGCATCCATTGATTTGAATGTAAATTTAAAATTACATACTAGGTAAGTTTCAACTCGATACCAATGTCCATGATTCTCTTGGATATTTTTGGTGTACTCATAAATGCACGCAGTTCATCATTTTTCTTTCCGATTTTACCCTCTCACCAAATCACATAATACGCACCGATGCCACCGTACACCTTTGTTCTTCTTTTTTTGTTTTGGTTGGTACGTCGTGTTTCGTTTTTGGTTCGCACGTAAAAAAACGTTTGTCACCTCATCCCGCAAAGCTAGCATGTCTGCAATTAGTCAAGGTGGTACTAAAACACGAGTTCATCCCAGCACAGCGTGCGTTGCGGCGTGGTTATTTTTCCATGGCCCGTCGTTCCCACTTCCGATGGCAGTCCAAATTGACTTCGGCCGTCGCACTAACGAACTGGCTTGCGTGATCAAGCCCTGTTGGCCCTGGTCCATCAGCCCAAACGTATTCTACATGCGTAGTGCCAGAAAGACAGGACACAGATCCATCCAGTACGATTTGACTCAAAAAAACAAAATCCATCCAGTCCAAGGTGAAACTAGCAGAGTTGTCTCCGTTCAATAAAAAAAGACATGGTTATTTCTGTCCAAAAAAGAAAGAAAAAAAGGTTGTGTCCGTGTCCTATTGGGTGCAGGGGCGCAGCAGTGCGCGAGGAAAAGAGCACACGTACGACCGTTTAGCTAGCTACCTTTCTTCCAATGGAAAAAAGGCTAGCTGCGTTACTTTTTTTAGGCCAAGCTGCCTTTCCTAATATGGAAGAAGTGCAAATGATGGATTTTTTTATCATGTGCATATATATCGCTTGCTTCACCTAATGTTAATTCATACATATATGTTGTTTATTTTTTTTAATTCTCATCGCCTTGGCATGTATCACATTCGCACGCATTACCATCACGTGCAGATCTCGGACACCGTCTTCGATGGCGATAAGGAGGATAAAGGGAAACATAGGTGGGCTGGAGTGTTAACCCAAAAGATTTAGAACTAGGAGTTTTCAGTCATGTTTATTGGATTTTTTTCTTCCGTTGCAACGCACTCTCCCCTGTTAGTCTATATCTATACCTAATAATAAAAGTATTAAGTCTTCTTCTCGTACATCGTTAAAAATACTCCTAAAGTTCGCACAAATTACCCCACCACTGCCACCCATAAGCAGGTACCGATTCGTTTTTCGTCTGTTTTGGAATTGCCTACTGGTCGTATCCCTCTTCTTTCTACGCGTCCTACAAAATCTCCCGTTGCCGCCGTCCAGCCCACGAGGGCTCCTCTGGATGCATCCTTAACACAGCAAATTCCTCAACTCACTGCATAGTGAATCAAGAACTCACAGTGACAGTGGGCAAACAACCTCAAGGACGTGTGAATTTTTTCCCAGTATAGAGGAGTAAAGGGATCAAAATTTTGAGCTCTGAAGACCAGAAGACTGTGCTTGACTGCTTGTACACGTTTTTCAGATTTTGCGTGTACACCTTCGACAGCAGTATGTGAGGTCAACAGATATTTCTCTTAAAAATTGATTATTACGCAGGTGAAACATGGACTCACACAACAGGTTTTGCTGAATACATGAGTTTGTTTTGGGGTACTTAATACAAAGAATTACTAAACTTAAATACTGAATACATGAGTTTGTTTAGGTCCGAGTAAAATGTAGAATCACATGTAAAATACAAGCATTCTTTTCAACCGACTACGATTTATGAGTTGCAACTTCAATAGTGTCAGTCACAAAAAATTCTTCATAAGGCAGAAAAAGATATAACATTAAAATTCTTCCTACAGAAATACAAAAGACCCAATTTTCCGGTACACAACTAACAGTTGTAATTAAAATCTAACCGTTAGACTACTAAAAATACTTAAATGTTACAACCTACGCGAGACATCTTACCAAAATAATAACATAAATTTATAGGAAAAATAAAAAATTATAAAGTTAAACTATATAAAAATGTTATATATAAATACTAAATATTATTTTACCCAAACGCACCCATTTAATAAAGGTTAAATTGGACAGGTTTATGTTGCAAAAATAGCAAGAAATAGAAAATCATTAACATAGCTAGCCATGTGCAACTCCGCCTGGAGCTTGCCCTTCAACATAGCCAACTCCCAATCATTATTGATTCAGACTGCTCACTTCTGGTGTCCACCGTTGGTGATGAAGCTCCAGACCCGTTGGCCTTTTTGCATGTTATTTCTGAGATTAAATTACTAGCTAATAGTGGTAGAGAGTGCAAATTTGTAAAAGTAGATCGAGGGCAAATAAGGGTTAGTCACTGTCTCGCCAACTTGGCGAGAACAGAAGGTATAACGTCGTTTTGGTTTGGCTCGGGACTTGATATTATGTTTCAGGAACTTGATGCTGAGTCTTTTGTAATCCCTGGTGCCTAATAAAGATCTGGTTTTACCCGAAAAAAAAGAGAAACTGATCCGAATCCGATAATTCATTCGCTCACAAAACTGCCAAGGAGTGTTCCTTTCTGCAGACAAAATCAGGACTATCGAACAGTGGACACTGAGTGAACTTATCCGTAAGATCTTGGCGTACTTGCCGCAAAGAAAAGAACGTACCTACGGGTACGGACTCTAGCTAGCGGCAACCACTGCTGTAACAAACGAGGATGATTAAATATCGCATTAATCTATGCAGGCCACAGGCCAGAAATTCCAAGTCTAGCAAGTGACAAATCTTGTTGTAACGCTGCTGCCTTGTTATCCCGAAGTCATCCGCTCGTGGATCGTGGTCCTTCACCGCCTGCGCCTGGAACAGTATAGTATACACTCGCTGTCGAGGAGGATGTGGTACATGGACAGTTCATGCTGCTCGGTTTTCTAACACCCGAGACGTTACAAGAGGACGAGGCCTAGAACAGTTTAACAAGGTGTTGCAGCTTGGCCAGGGAGCACACGCCCAACAAAGCACCGTTCGTTGCTCTGGAATGTACGCACGATTTTTTTTTCTAGAGATAGAGAATGTACGTACGAGTTTTGGCAGTCATGTTTTGTGTTGCTGGATTCTGGACCACAGTCAGTCACCAGCTGTTGGGTTGCATCTCGACTACTCGATCACTGCAATAATAAAACATCGTATTGAAAGCATCCGAGGTGCAATTGTACTACTGTAGTACAGCCCTGAGCTCGTGCACACACGGGCTGGGGATTAACTGCAGAAACGAAACAGATGGTGTTCCAGGACCATGGTACCATACGGCACTTATATATTAATGCGTTCTTCGAATAATGCAGCACGCTAATTAACGTCCCACTACGATGTTGTTTGGGAGCGTGCGCGAGGGAAGCGTCTCGCAGGCCGGCCGGACGAACAAAGCCAGCCAGGTCACGATGACGGCCACAATCTTTACTATATAATACGAGTAACCGTGCCGGTCGTATACGTCGCCGTGCTTTTGCAGATTAGCCCTCTATTTTCTGAATATCAACCCGTGATCCATTTATTAAGTTGCTAGCCATCCTATTCCTACCGGTTCGCCTCTGACCTCTGTTTCTCCTCACCCGGCCGAAAGCACGTCCCCTCCTCTATCGCCGCCGCCGCCCAGACCTGAGACCTCCACCTTCCACCACCGGCGCCCCTCCCGGCCTCCATAAACAATGGGCTTCCTCCCCGCCCCCAAAACCACCAGCGCTCTCTACGGCCTCCCGCACCATCGGCGTCCCTCATCCCCGTGGTCCAGTGCCGGCTACGGCAAGATGGCTGCCGCCGTCCCTCCCTGTACTTCCTATCCGCCTCCGATATTTCAGAGAGACCTATGCCGGCCCACCGCCGGCTTCCGCACGCGACAAGGTCCCTGAACCTGTGATGGGCGTTGTCTGAACCTCCTGGTGCGGGCTGGGACATCAAAAGGTGCTGCAGCGCGTGCTGGTCATCTTGGCGCTCGTCACACCTGTATGGTCACGGAACGGCGTGCTCACGCCGGCCATCCCCTGTGCGGCTGTGCGATCGCCCGATGACCAGTTATTCTTGATTTGGTACACAATAGCAGTATTGCTGGATTACTTGATGTGGTAGGGAATGCTGATGTGCAAATTTTGTTCTGTTTTGCAGTTCTATTTTCTGAACTTCAAGACCCACTGCTCTGAAAACTTCTTCAAGCGAGGCAACGGGCAGCACCGCATCCGCATCAGCATGCAATCCTGCTTGCTTTGTGCATTAGATAGTTTTCATATTTCGTTTTTTTCTTAGTTTGTGGTCTGCTGCTATATGTTCGTTGTGAGAAATTCATATGCACGAGAAGCTGAGAGATATCAGGTATCTTTTGCTCGACTATGGTGATGAGGTGCAGGATTGTACTCCGAGCAGCAGCTTTGTACAGTACACTCTACGTGCTTTGTAGAATGCGTTAGCGCCAGTGTACTTAGTTCTTTCTGTTTATGCTCTCTACTAGCTAGCTAGCGAAGAATGAGTTAGCTAATGATGATAGGCATGTAAAAAAGAGAAAATATTGAGATGGGGTTAGCTCACCTAGAATTGATGTCCTGATCGGCTTTATGTATGCATGAATCCTTGGATTGACAATTAGGTTAGTATTTATCCCTTACTGTACCTCATGCCATGTTTTGCTTCTTCATTCTTTGGCGATTTAACAAGATTTGTTTACTTAGTAATCTTTTGTATAATTGAACAATTTTTTCATAATGATTTTGTTGCCTGACTCATAATTTATGTGTGCTCATTTCAGTAGTATCTGATATCCATGATATTTAAACACATAACATTGGAAAATAAGTGGCTACTTTTTATTTCTCTTTTTCATAAAGGTTGGTGTATAGACGTATAATGGAATTGTAATGTATGTGGCCAATATATTTTCAAGGGTTAATTTGATGTCACTGTCAAATATTTCTACCCGTTGCAACGCACGGGCATTTTGCTAGTATAGATACTATATATAAAGGAGCGACATCTTCGCGCGCTCTCAGGCCACCTGTTACTGTAGTTGCTACAGTACTACAGTAACAGATCCAGTCCACTCGATCAAGGATCAACGGACGACAGCGAGTCACACTTGGTCAGCACCGAGCGTGAGACTGTGCTCGCACAGTTTTTGGCGCACGGGGCGACCTGCTAGACCAACCACGGCCGGTTGCCCGCTTCCCCGCACGAATTTTGATGCGCGCCGCGTCGGTCACCGTCCACTGCTAGCCGGTGATCCACCGCCTCGCACGCTTCTTGATGCACGCCTCCCGGTCGCCTCGCTGGTCGCTGCGTTTTTACAAAAAAAACGCCCGCAAAGGACTGAAACGCAAAATTCGGGAAATACAGGGACCTCCGTGCAAAAACGACATCGCAACCCAACCTCTCTCCATCTTCTCTCGCGATTCTGGAATCGCCGCCGCCGACGCACGGCGCCGCCATGCTGCTCCGTCCCTGGTCAACTGGAGGACACCGAAGCCTCCGCCTCAACCTCCGCTACCTCCTCCGTCGATCTGCGCTTGCTTGGGTGGCCCCAGTCGCCGGAATCGGCTTGGTCTTCTCCGTCGCCGACCGCTGCTCCGCCGTGCTCCAGCGAGCGCCGCCAGATCTCGGTTGCCCGCGTCCATGCGCACGCAACGCGCACAGCCGTGCCACCCCACTCGCCCTCCTCCGGCGACTCTCACCGTGGCCGCGCCGCCGTGGTAGCCTTGCACCAATGACAGGTGGGACCCACCGTCACGGTCGGGCCCACAAGTCAGCGTCCCAAACTTCCCCCAACTGGTTTTCCGAAAATAATTTCAGAAAACCACAAAAAACTATAAAATTCATAACTTTTAATCCGTAATTCACAAAAATACAAATAACATACCAAAATTTGTACAAAAAGAATTATTTACAACTAACACATTTCCATGCATGCTTAAACAACTTAAAAAAAGAACTAATATAATTTTTTATATAAAAAAGGCATAATGCAAACAAATTTGAATATTTAAAATCGGTTAATACTTGGGGAAAATTCAAATTTATTTTCATAAATTATGGATTGAATTTGACACATCCTCATATAATATATTCCATCTGATTATGGAGTTAAATTAAACTTTTAAGCCAAATTTAAAAAATTTAAAAAAAAATCTTCCCAAATTATTTAGCAAAAGGCCCTCCAACTATTCAGTTAAATCTAACAAATGCTCAAAATGGCTAATAATTAGAACCAACCATAATATATTTCTTCTGATGATTACGGTTCTAAATAAGAAATTATGTCAAAATAGGACCAAATTTAACCATTTAAATTAGGCTAACATATTTGGAGGCAATACAATTTGGAACTTTCTGATTTATAGTCTAATTTTTATAAATAAATAAAAACGATCAGACGAATATTTAGAGGAAAATGCAAAACCATTTTCCGCTCTAATTACAAATTGATTTTCAATTGAATTGAAAATAGACACTCATGTAATTTATTTCCTCTAAAAATTGAGTTAATTAAATATTTAAAACAACACTCACACATACTATACCAATTCAAATAAATTAACATGCGTAATTCAAATATTCGCTAAATTGTACGTCATTTTATTTCCCCCTCCCCCTCCCCCCTTTTTTTCCCTAACTGACGCAAATTTTGTTGCAAGTTTAACTTAAAGAACTATTGCTTCCTATCCATGTAAAGATTTTACAACTATTTCCTAACAACAATTTTTCAACGATACTTACACCACTAAGATAAATTTAAACTGGAATTTGTTTTCCAGATTTTCCAACTATACACGAAAAGTGATCTTTATCAGATGAATTTTCGCAAAGAGTGTTGCAACATATTGTTTTAGAATATTCAAACAAATTTCTAAAAATTGCTAAACGCTACATATTACAAATTTACGAATGTCTTTCAAATCTAAACATTTTGCAAACATGAAAAAGAATTCAAATACAACTAACTTCCCAAATTTACTAATTTTTTGAAATCTAAACAGCTAATGAATGTGAACCTTTTTCTTAATTCCAAAATGTTCAAATTCTGAATAATTTTTAAAATGCACACAATTACAAATACGAAATTTAACACACGGGCGCGGCGTGTCGACGCGCCATCTTGCCTAGTAGATACTATATATCAAAGCTGCCGGTCTGAGTCCCTCTGGCAGTGTCCACGTCACCAAGATACTGTAGATGTGCACAAAATTAGCATTTCTACAGTGCCACACGGTGTAGGGAACTTCGTGCTGGCTTCCCGTTACACAGTGTATGTAGGGAACTTTGTGTTGGCTTCCCGTTTTGTCCCACGTTTCACCCTATACAGCTTCTCTATAACCTGCCAAAAAAGATTTTGGTAAGATAAGCTACCCAGGGAATGGTAATCACTGTTTCTACCGACCATGTTGCTTCGCAGCGGCGCTTGCCATGATTTCTATCTATTTAGTCTATACTATATATCAAAGGCTCCGTTTCAGCTAGCGCTGTCCACGATCAACGCGACTGTAGCACGCACTTCTACAGTGCGGCGCGCACCGCTATTTTTCATTTTATTGCCCTTTTCATGATAATATGTATATGAAATATATGCGCGCCGACGAGTAGGTTTCATTCCCATGATCGGTTTCGAATTCGGTCGACTCTAACTCCTCAATTTTGGATCCAGGGTCGCAAAAACATTTTACGAATTTTGTTAAATTCGTCACACTCAGTGGTCCGTTTGGATTTTTCTCTCACGAGTAGATGGACATCGTCCTTCCGAACAACTTTCGTGTTTAAACCTTTTTGTTTCGACGAACATAAACATATTTCTCTCCAATATACAAATTTTAGGCTGTGCAAAATCTAGCTATTCAATATATCTAGCCCTCCCCACGCGGTACCACGTCGACGCACACTATTCATGAATAGTGCAGCAATTCCACAATGACGAGTACTGGTTGCATGAACAGTATTCACACTTTTACAATAACTTTTTTTTAATTTTTTTTTTAAAATTAAAATATTTTTATAAATACACATACCTGTCGGGAAAATATGAAAAGTACATCAAAATGCTCAGAAAAAATGCTAACTATTTATGACAAAGAAACAAACATGTTTATATATTTCGAATTTTGAATATTTGGACAAAAAAATGCACGTCCTCTAATTATGTGGAGTTAAATTTGATAATTAAATGCTCACGCAATGCACTTCCTCTAAATATGGACTTAAATAACATTTCAATTTGGTAAATTTTTGAATGTAATCTAGATGAGTTTTCCCTAAATATGGAATTCAATCAAAATGCTCAGAAAAATAAATGCTAACTGTTTATGTCACAAAACAAACATGTTTAGATATTTTGAATTGATGAATAAATTTAGACAAAACACAAATGTACTTCCTCTAATTATGTGGAATATAACTTATTAAATGTTTAAACATTTTGAGCTGGTGAATATTTAGATCGTTTCCATTCATTATGGAATTAAATTGAATATTACTGAAAAAATAGAAACATATTTGAACGTTTCAATTTACTAAAAAAATGGAGATACTCTAAAATATACAAACATGCTCACAAAAATATATGCTACCTACTCATGCCATAATTCAAACATATTTGAACATTCCAATTTGGTGAATATTCAGATACAATCTAGATGAACTTTATCTGACTATGGAGTTAGCATTAACAAATGCTCATATCATGCATTCTCTAACTATGGAATTAAATTAAAAAATTATGTCAAAATACAAGCATATTTGAACATTTTAATTCACTAAGTATTTGGGCATAGACGAAAAATTCCGATAAATTTCAACATCTCGAATTACAACGGGTGCGGCGTCTCGTCACGCCAAATTCCACTAGTTCCCCCAACGAACGACCGTGATTGAGGTGAGTGCGTGTGCTAGCTAGCTGGGTACGGACGGTTATAACGTCGAATCACGGGCACGTACGGCCGGGTTCTGGGATCCCACGCTCCCCGATCCGATCGATCCCTGATGCCGACGCATTGCCGCACATCCACCGGAAGGCCAAGCGGGAGTAGTTTTCTCAGCGTTGGCGCGAGGCGGGACACGGCCGCCAGCCCACCACGGCAGCGGCCGGGTGTGGTTTGATTCGGTCACAGCTCGGCTTTGTATGAGCTTTTGGGGGGCGGATCCACCTGGGTTTTTGTTGGCCGAAATTTCCTTGTGATCAGAGCGTGCTGATGATTCATTACTTGGATGATACAGTAATTTGGCACATACATGTGCCCGGCTGCGTGGATGATTAGGAGTGCGGACGCTTTCTGAAAACACAAATAAGAAATATAATTTTCTCAGATTCCAGCAGACTTCTACTCACACATTGTTGTCGAGTTGGCACTTTCGCAACAAGATATTTCTTACAATATTTATTCCAAAGCACGGACTCACCGCAGATAGAATCGCACTGTCTTGCCTCCGTGCCCTTCTCCTCCTCCTCCTCCTCGCTTCTGTCTGATTCTCACTGCGCCTCATGGCCTTTTCTTCATCCACCGCTACTGCCAATGTGACCCAATCTCTTCCATATTCACCGATGACGAGGACTCCTTTTCGAGGACTGTCTTGGCTAGATCCGTGAAAAAGGTTGAATGTTTTCGACCTTTTTCAAGGATGCAGTGCCGACGGTTCCAACACCGGTAGCAGGGAAGCCGGATCCAGTGGCAACGATGAGGTGATGAAGAACCCTAGCTCCAACATGTCTCCTCATCGCACTCGGCGGTGTGGTGGATGGGCGCTCTTCGACCCAGGCCCTGTCTTATAAAATTTGGGGCCCGGAGTGAATGAAAATGAATATAAATTATACTGACTTTTATAATTCTGTGGGTCTTACTTTTATTATGTTATAGTACTACAATTATATTTTATGTTTGTTCGCATAGTTTAACTAAATAATTGTCAATGTTACAAAATATTAGTTGTGTATTTCATAGTTGTCAAATTCATGTAAAGATACTAGATGCATTTTGTAACAAAGTTTGTTCCAAAACTATTTTCTACCATGAATAATCTTTATACTTTATAAATACTTTTGGTAAATATCTGTAAGAGTAGGATCAAACAAATGTTTTAATAGCCATTTTGTATTGTCTGATTAAGTAGTAAGCATCTTTACAGAAACTTATAGAGTATATAGTGAACCAATAACGGTAGTTTTTCATGGTCAAATTGTCTAGTCTAGCAAGTAAAACGTTAACAAAAGTGTGCATGCTTAGTACATGGTATTGAAACAACATTGCTTAGAGCGATCGCCGATGAAAATTTAGTGTATATTATACTATGTTAACATAGGTAAATTGTATTATTTGAAATACCCTTATGTAAATTGTATTATTTGAAATTAAGTAAACATTGCTTATGTCGGCGTCCCCGGAAAAGGGGGCCTCCCGGGGACTCGGCGCAGGGAAGCCCGCCCTTCGGGGAGCAGTAGTCAGGGCGTCCTCAACCACCAGGGTTCTCGGGGGACCGGGGCCATCCCCAGCACCCGGAGCACAGGCAAGGGGACGCCTCACCCGGAGAGAAGAGGAGACCAGGGGCGGGTCATGCGGCAGGAGATTCCTGCGCAGCTGCCCGAAGAGGGTAGCTTCGTGGGGAAGGAAGCTCAGCAGGCAGACCCGACAGAGCCTGACTTGCATGCTGCGCAGCGCAGACCTGAACACGACGGGACCCGATGTACCGTCCCATCGTGTGCAGGGACTGAGCGCACGGCGATGACCGGCCCCTAGGCAGCCTTCGATGGGCTGTCACATCCGGCCCGGCGGCGGGGCAGACGGCATGGAGGCCAGCAAAGCAGCGGCAGGGACACGAAGGCAAGCAAACGTTGCCACTTGGACGTTGGCGCGACGCGTGCCCTGGCCGGGTGGCCAGCTCCTCACCCGACCACCTGTGGTGACCCTTTGGAGTATAAAAGGAGACCCATGGTCGGAAGAGGGGGGAGGAGACACACCATAGCCAGTAGTTCCTCTTAGTTAGTCACTCAGCTCGGGGGCTTGACGACGACACTTCGGAGACCTACCCGAGATGGAACTCGGAAAGTTCGGGAGGGCTGCGGGCAACACCCTGTACTTCACCGTCCATCATCAATCAAGCCAGATAAACAGAACGTAGGGGATTACGCGGCGACGCGGCCTGAACGTGGGTAAAATTTCGTGTGTTCGTGTGCGTCCTCCGGAACTGACTTCAGAACACTTCGTGCCCTTCTACCGAACAAACAGGGGTCGTGTTTCGATACACGACAGCTTATAAATACGATTTTACTTTTTCAGTAGAGGGAGCGCTACAACCGGGCCGGGGAGTTAAAAGTGTTCTTCGCGTAGAATCCCGTTTTGCTGACCTCCAGGAGCAACCTGTTTTTTCTTCTGTTAGCCAGCTGTTTCCCCGACTTTTCTTGATTGAATCCGATGTACAGTATCTTCTCTCGTTCCACCTCCGGCCGGCCGGTCGAGAATTTGTGGTTCATGCATGCGCCTTCATGAATACGTGATCGCCGTGCACGTCTTGATGCACTCCGATCATTCCACTCAGCTGTGCATTCCATGATACGGAGCATAATTAATCGATGTCAACTCCATGTGGACTCCGGAGCGCTCATTAATTCGCCGGCAATCCCCGACCAATGATCACCGGATCTTTGTGCGTGGTTGAGTCACATGCTCAGAATCATCAGAGTCTTCACTGTAGCTTTAGCATCACTACCGTCTAACGATAACGAGCCGCCGGCGACAGGACGTCCTCCGTGCAGCAAACAACGGCCAACGTACGGCGGCGCCAGTACTGCAGCACTGCACGTTGTCGCGGCCGATCGTTGCCGCACCGACGCGACCTCCACCCATGACGAGCTTTCCGGCCACCGTGAACCACGGTACGTACGACTGTCCGTAAGCGTCATGCATGCATTTTCCGTTTTACCCATCCAGCCTGCATGCTTGCTCGCCGGCAGTAGGTCAAGTTGAACATTATGTCGCACGACCTAGCTAGCTGTACGCATGAAACACGGAATGCTCACTTCTGGTAAGGATCCGGTGAAGATCTTGCAGCGTATCCATGCCGCCGGACTGTATGCATGAGGGGAGTAGATTGCTTCGTGAGTGAGGTCAGTTCTTTTTCTTTTGACGCAGAACGTTACCAAAGATCAAGATGGATCGTCTGGCTACAGGTAACTGCGAAATCCTATTGGGCTTTGGTGCCCGTTTATCTACAGACGTCCTGGGCCGTGTCGTTTGCTTGTAACTCCTTGGACTTTTCATTAACTCGGTGATCCTGCGGGATAAAATGGGCCAGGCCCAAAACGTGCCAGGAGCGCGGAAACAGCTAATGCACTCACTCGTCATGCGCTAAATATAGTAGGATTTCCGTTCTTACGCGTCTCCGGAAGCGTGTCCAACTCCTTTCGAGCGAGCTATATATAAAAGCCGAGGGAACGATCGAGCACCTCCTCTTGTCCCAACAATCTCTCTCAATCCACAAATCGCAACCGCCCGATCCATCTGATCTCCTCGTCTTCTTCACGCCAGAACCAAATCTCGAGCGCTCGCCATGCTCACCATACCCATGCGCTTACTACGTCTGACCGAGATCTCGGCAGAGGGACTCAAGGAGGACGTCAGCAGCAACATGTTCTCCAAGAAGATGAAGGTCTACGCCATCGTGGAGGTCTCTGACGGGCACTTCACCGAGCGTTACCACTTGGACCCCGACCGCTCAGGAGAAAACAACCCGGCCTGGGACGACAGGCTGCCCTTGTTCATCCGAGCCGACGGCGAGGGATACATCAAGGTGCGCCTCCACGCCCGGCGGCGCGTCCACGACGACCGTGACGTCGGCGAGCTCATGATCTCGCTCTCCGTTCTGCTCTCCGAGGCGACGCCGACCGGGAGTGTTCCTGCCAGGCTTCCCTTGGAGGCGTGTTCCACTGAACAGCGGGGCTTTCTCAAGTTCAGCTACGAGCTTATTGGCGAGGTGACGTCCATGGACGTACCGGCAAGTCCGCCTCCCCGGAAGGTTGCTCGCACCAATCGGAATTCGATGTGGCCAGATGGAGAGCCCCCCATTCTACCTGGGGGCTCAATGGCATTGTTTCTCTAGTGTGCTTCCTATGTATATATCCCTAGTGTGTGTTTCCTCTCTATCTCTCTAATGTTCTTGTGTTCAGCCATACATAATTCTGTAAACATAATGATGCAGTGTCTATTATAGATAGCTCATTTTTGTGGCATCCTTTTACGAACAGAGGGAGTACATTTTATGTTATGTTTGTTTGTATCAGGGTTCTTATTTTACGTGGTGTGCCGTCTATAGCTACTTTTATACTTAGTATAAACTCGCATTCCACTCCGCGCTCCTGCCTTGGTGACAATCCCATAATCTGTTACTCTGTTATAGGTCCAAACTCCTATACCAGCTCTAAACAGGTCGAAGCCGAAAAATTAACCTTAAGGGCATTTCCAGTCGGGGTGCCCAAAAGGCCGCCCAAAGGGCTTCCTGACAGACCATTTGGGCGCTGTCCGGAAGGGCTGGCGCATTTGGGTGCTGTCGATCCCCACTCGCGCCGCCAAAGGGGCCGCCCAATTGTTTTTTTTAATATGAATTCAAATATTTTAACGTCGACAAATCAAATAGACATAAATTTTTAATAGTTCAAACACATAAAATTAAGTTTTACACGTTATCAAAAAACAAAATTACAGATCAAACGTCTTCCTCCTCCTGGGGTGCCGCCGCCATGCCCCGTCGCGCCCACAAATGGTTCGCTAGATCAGCTTGGATTTCATTATGAGTAGTTTCATCACGAATTTCCAAATGCATTGACAGATAATCAATAAAATATGCCGGCACGTTGTGATCAACATGTGCATAAGGACCCTCAAAGTCATATGGCTGATGATCCTGCACTCGATTGTTGCGCTCGCTCTCGATGATCATGTTGTGCAAAATCACACAGCAGTTCATCACCTCCCACATCTGCTCATTCGACCATGTCAGAGCAGGGTACCGAACGATAGCAAACCTTTGCTGCAACACTCCAAATGCCCGCTCGACATCCTTCCTGGCACTCTCTTGCTCACTTGCGAAATTACAAGCTTTGTTTCCCCGAGGATTGGTGATGCTCTTCACAAATGTTGCCCACCTTGGATAGATGCCGTCGGCTAGGTAGTACCCGTTGTTGTAATGGTGGCCATTGATCTCATAGTTCACAGGTGGGGCATGACCTTCAACTAGCTTCACGAACACAGGAGAGCGCTGCAACACATTGATGTCGTTGTTTGATCCTGCCATGCCGAAGAATGCGTGCCAAATCCATAGATCATGATCGGGCACAGCTTCAAGAACCACACTGCACTATCCTTTGTTGCCTCCTTTGTACAATCCTTGCGAACCAAAAGGACAGCTCTTCCAGCTCCAATGCATGCAGTCTATGCTTCCAAGCATCCCAGGCCATCCTCTTGCAGCATTCTGTTCCAGGATCCGGGCTGTTTCTTGTTCATTTGGTCCTCTCAAATACCGTGGGCCAAACAAACCAACCACTGCCCTGCAGAACCTGTACATCGACTTGATAATTGTCGACTCTGATATCCGTAGATACTCATCTACATCATCAACATGTGCTCCATATGCAAGCATTCTTATGCCTGCAGTGCACTTCTGGAGTGAAGAGAAACCAATAGTTCCCACGGCGTCCTTCTTCAACTTGAACCATTGATCATACGTCCTCACACCTTGCATGATCAGGTTGAACAATCCACGGTTCATCCGAAAGCGTCGACAAAAATCCTTGGCGATGGCGACAGGAACGTCCGCAAAATAGTCAGAGACTAACATGCAGTGGTCTTCCATTCTCTGCCCCGGCTTGCTCTTCCTCCTTCCGAACGCCGAGCCTCCTCGTTGTGGTGCGGCATTGGCGTCCTCGACGGCTTGAAGTTGGAGAAGACATATGAGAATCGCTATGTTCTCATCTTCCTCTCCGGCAATGGCGGCTTCTTCTTCCAACAGCATCACGGCCATCAACTCGTCGTCGCTGTCCATCTGCACATGATGGCACGTTTGTGAACAATGGTGCCGGCTGGAGTCGTCGGAGCCGGCGGATTCAATTATGTACAAAACCAGGCGTACCAGTAATTCCGCCGAACACCTTCCAGGCGGGGTGGAGAGGAGAGGCCGCCGGTTCCGGCTCGAGTCGTCGAACTGCCGGCGGCGCGGCCGAGAAGCGAGGCGCGGCGAGGAGAGGAGGAAAATCAAACAGCGGCGCCGACGTCTAGTCGGCGGTGGAGGCAGTGGCCGGGCGGCAGTCGTTCCAGATCGTGGCGACGGCGACGAGGAGAAGTGGGAGGGCGACGAGGAGAAAACGACGAGTCTTTGTGGACATGTCTCACTGCCAGGCGTGGCCCGCGCGTCGGAGGCGGCCGTTTCGTAGTGTCCGGGCCGCCTCAAGACTCCCCAAGTTGAGGGCGTGGGCTCGGCGTGCCGGACACAAAACTGGGCCGCGCCGGACCGAAAACAGATTTGGGCGGCGCGAGTGGGAGGAAAAAAGTGTCTGGCACGCCCCAAAGCCCTTTGGGCGCCTCGACTTGAGATGCTCTAAGGGTGACAACTCCTAGTCTTCAGGTAATTCATTGTCTTAAATTGTGTAGAGGGGACACTCCTATTTTCTAATGATATAGCTTCTTCTTTGTCCGTGAACTTTGTAATATTCATTATTCTGTAGCAGGAGATCTGCATGAAGAAGTATATTATTACATTTCTTTTTAAGCCCAAAGGCAATAGAGAATCAGGATATATGCTGGTTTCTAATGCAATTACCGTTTTTCATGTTCTGAACTATACATCTAGCTAGTAGTGGATTGCCAGCCTTATCCCTTCATCTCTCTACAGTGCTCTCAGGCGACTCCAGAGGCGAAAAGGGAGAGCCGTCCCCGTTCCCCTTCTGCCGGCGGCGAGGGCGTGGATCCTGGCCTCCTCCGCTCGCTCCGGCGGCGTGAGGAGGTCGGGATCTCGTTCCTCGGCGTTCGGTCTGTAGATAGGGTAGTTTTAGGTCCCTGGCGCGCTGGATTGGAGAGGATCTTGGTGTCGTCGTGGGGGAATAAGTCCGCCGCTCCTCCTCTCCCTGGCCGGCGACGGCGGGTGAGCGGTGTTGTGTCCTCCCAGATCTTTGGATTTGGTGAGTTTTGGTGCTCGAAGATCGGCCGTCGTGGCGGAGGCGATGGGCGTCTTCTGGAGTTTCGGTCCTCTGCCCACTTCTTCGTCTTCGTGTGGTTCTTCCTGGCCACACTGAGGAGGTGCTGGAGGTGCTGTGGCGGTGCGGGGAGCTGGTGCTGGGCGCTAGCTGCCTTCTTCGTCTGTACAGGACAAGTTGCTTTGGGATTCTGGTGGTGCCTGCTGGTTCTTGGTGCGGCGTTCAGGCCTTCTCTGCCGGCCGTGGCGGCATGGAGAGGAGCGTTTCTGCCGTCGTGCTCTGCTTTGATCGGGTATGTCTTTTTTCCTTCTCTGGCCAAGGTGGCGAGGAGAGAAGGTGGGATCAAGACTTGCTTGCGGCGGGGACTCCGGCGAGCTGTGGTGGCGCCCAGTGCAGGGCTCGATGGAAGAGGGGTGGCTGCGGGAAGACGGTGCCATGGCCGTGCGCGTTAAGCGGTTTTCAGTTCCGTTGCTTGCGGCGGACGGCATATGCGGTTGTCTACAAGAGTAGGGTGGTTCCCTTCCCGGGTTTCGTGGCGGCCTGGCACCTTCTTCTCCGGCGGTGTTTGGCGACGAAGGATCTGTCCAGGCGATGCGGAGGTTCGGCAGCGATCCCTGATGCTGCTGTTGTGCTGGGTGTTATCTGCTTGTACTGCTGTGTATTTCTGCTCTATTTTCGTTGTATCTGTTGAATATGCAGCTGTAATCCCTTTCAAAAAAAAATCTAGCTAGTAGGGATGTTGGTTGCATGTATCCTCTCAACATTTTCTTTTAAAGTTATTAACTTGATCCCTCAGATGGGTATGTATTTTAGCATTTGTCGTTGCTTCTTTTGCTCAATTAAGTTGGCTGATACCCGATGGCTTAATCAGTCGGGTTTTTTTTTCCGACGAAAACCAGGAACTTTATTACTTAATAATCATGTTCTTACAATCAGCCAGCAAGCTATCACGTAGAAAGTCTGGGCTAAAGTCTAGCCAACTATCAGTCATAAGAAGCGAACAAGCTCGCCTCGCACACAAA
Source organism: Poa pratensis (assembly GCA_947311845.1). NCBI lineage: Eukaryota > Viridiplantae > Streptophyta > Magnoliopsida > Poales > Poaceae > Poa > Poa pratensis. The sequence goes on along the minus strand of CAMZMU010000074.1, from coordinate 20,562,079 downwards.
TGTGCAGGACCATTATTAAGATGACCAACATGCTGAACTGAAAACGACACAAACCCAGAAGACGGCTCCTTAACTTTCAGAAGGATAGGCACGGCAACTGAAAGACAATTACTCGCGATGACCGGAGGTTAACGACCTCCAAACAATTTGTCTCGATGACCACGTCCGAATAACCACGCAATTGAGCAAATATTGCATCCTCTCGCACAGCCAAAAGCTTAATCGTTTGATTTCCAATATATGGCTAGTACAGTATGTTCTGGCCAAGCGTACGTTGGACGACGAATTAAATGAATTCCGAGAGAGGAGAAACACTGCTCAAACCACACTCGATTCAAAAATATGTAACCCCAAGGATTGGGGTGTCACTACAGAAGGCCCCAAGTACTGGGGGTGAGTGACTACTGACTACGGAGATCCCCAGGAACTGGGGTGCGAGTGCGACGGATCTACCTACGGGTTGGCAACCAGCAGGCCCAGCCCGAAAGCCAGAAAGCTCCGGTCGCGGTCAGTGATGACCATGTCGTACGTGGACGGTGACTCGCCGCGGTTGGGAAGTATCTTGGTGGCGCAGCCGTCGACGGCGACTATGGCGTCCATGTACATTTCCTCGAGTGACTGGAGCTCGCAGTCGGAGTTGGACTCCAGAATCGTCTTGCAGTTCTCGAAGTTGAGGTGCGCAGTGAAGTAGTCCTGTGTGCAGGAGAAGAGAGCCGTCTTCATGTCGGCCGATGCCGACGGCACCGTCTGGTCGATCGCCGCGTTGTTGCTCTCGTAGGACTTGAGGACCGCGTCGGCGGCGGCGAGCGCGTAGCTGCGTACATCACCGCTGTCCGGCGAACCCTCAAGCATGCCGACACAGAGGTCGTACAGGTGGTCGCTAGTGCTCGCATTGCGGCAGGCCGCGGCAATGGGCATCGCTGGGACGTCCTTGCATGCGCTGGCCTCAGCCCCGGCAACGAACAGGAGTAGCAGGGTCAGCAACAGGGCACTGGTTTTCTCCATGGTAGAACCTGGAAGCACTAAGGGTACTGTCGCTCTCGTTTTAGAGTTTTTGGAAAGAACAGCAGTCTCGTTTTAGAGTTGTTAATAGAAAATAATCTCGCAATACATTATATTTATGTATATATATTGAGATCTATCCATCATGGTGTAAGATAATAACGATCCATCAAATTAATGGGTGACTGCTGTTTTTGCAACAAAGGGATCGAGTCTGCCTACCACATCCTGCTGGGTTGCACCTTTGCAAAAGAGGTCTGGCAACTCGTATCTGGTTCACACCCTCACGTGGCGAATGTGGCGATGAACTCGCAATCCATCAAGGAGTGGTGGAGGAAGGTTTTCTGGGAGGCGCCGACTGCGAGTAGGACACGGGACTGCAGGTTGGCCGCTTATGTGGCCTGGCACCTTTGGAAGGAACGAAACAAGCGTACTTTTCAGGGTGTTTCACTGAATTCCAGAGGGGTTTTCCAGTTAGTTCGAGATGATATTGCCCTCCTAAAGGAGGCCTTTTGGGAGTAGTTTTCCTTTGTTTTACTGCTTTCCAACCTATTGGGTGTGTATTTACACCTGTTCGCAGGGATTGTAACATTTTCTTCTATCTATAATGCAATGGCAGAGCTCCTGCCGGTTTCGTTTCAAAAAAAAATTAATAGGTGAGTAGGTATTACGTGGAGTATCAATACAAGATCAATACATACATGAAGAGCTATTTATTGTGGCATATAAGCTAAATATTTTTCTTTATAGTGATATCCTAACAGAAATACTTTATTTATGTTTTTATGCAGTTAGTCTACAAATTTACAACACAGAGGATATTGGGAACAAGGGCACTGGCGGAGCCTCGTGGAGGCGAAACTGGGCCGCTCCCCCCCCCCCTTCGAAAGTGCAATTTTACTTTACTAGGCTGGCTGCAACTTAAACTTAGCCCATTAGCAGATGTAGCCCAATTTCTCTTCTCCTTTTTCAGTTCCACCATAGAACGGAGCCAGTAGAGGAACATATTGCTAGGTCCTCCATGGCGATTTCCCCAAATAGCTAGATCTTCGTCAGTCGATCCTCCTCCCCGCCCCTCGATTCTCCTACTTGGCGCCGCGATCCTACAACTGCTGCTTCCTCCACCCCCCGGCGCCTTGCGGCCCACGTGCACGCAAGGCACCGCCCAGCGCCCAGGTTAGATATGTGCTTATAATTTCTGCTTTTCTTTTCACTGAAAATTGGATGCACAAGTGATTTAGATGCCCATTACTACACCAGATTGCTCAATTGGTGCGTATTTTGTTTCAGACTTAGGTAGAAATAGGGAAACGACAGAACATGCCGTTGGACGGTTCGGCAGCTGACCTCCATATGCGATGGCGTCAGGAAATTGCTTGCGAGCAGCTACTCGAAGGCGTTTCACTTTTGTTGATCTAAATGTAGACAGTGGTTCCTGAAGCTCTTGTTTTTCCTTTTCTAGCTTGAATATTATGAAGTCAAGGCTGCGTTGATTTAGATTGCTCTTGTTTTCACTTTTGTTTATCTAAATTGCTTCAGTATTCCTTGAAACGGGGCAAAAGATTTGCCTTTTATATTTATATAGGAGAAGCAAACACAACACGGCCTAGGCCAAAGTAAAAACAAGCTTTGCTTCAGTATTCCATATGCATGAAGATATCATTGCTGATTTCAAAGATAAGAATAACCGAATAACATTTCTCTATCTAGCTATTGGTCATACTTAGTTTCCTTTTGGTCATTATATGCGTTCTTTTATTTTGGAGCATAAGGAAATACTTGTCCACAATGCCCAGTATCATATGTTATTGCGATCTAAAAATATCTTATATCTGTTCAATGACTTGCCCTATTTTTCATGCTTATTTGCTGTTTTCTATGGAGTTGGCCCCCTCTTATGTTTTGTTCAAGCTCCGCCACTGGACATGGGGCGTCCTATCCTATTGAAAATATTGGGTTATATATTTTGTTTGCATAGACTTTTGGACGATGTTTCAAGTTTTTACTATTACAATAGTAAGAGCATTCATGAGAAAACTGTTCTATAATCGGTGTTTCGAAACATTTGTATCTCCTTTGGACTATTGTATTCAAATTATAATTGTTGTTCTCTAGAGAAGCAAGCTGTAATTGGATAATAAACTGGTTGTACGCTTGTACCCCAGTTGATAAATACCTAGGTTTGACGTCATGTGTCTCATTAGGCTGGAATATTCTTTTATTGGATGGACATTCTCATCGCATGGGAGAATGTGTCGTGATTTTGACCCTCATCATAAGTTACTGTAAAAATTTGCATAGAAAACAAAACATAATTGCAGATTTTGTGTTAAAAAAAAAAGAAAACATAGTTGGAGACTCATCGGAAGCCGAGAGAAGCCAGACATTTATTAATAAGACTCCGGACCACTCGGTCTCGATGACGGTGTCGCTTTGCGTCATCACCCTCTTGGGTGCGTCGTCGTGGAGTCTTGGTAGTTTTCGATCTCGCATCGAGGTCTTTGGTGGCAAGTCCGGTTTCCTTTGTTCTTTTTTGCTTATCTTTGATCTGTTGTGTAAGATGATATCCTCGTCACCTTGTCTCGGTTCAGCCGTTGTGTTATTTATAAAGCGGGGCGCAAGCCTATTTCGTCAAAAGGTAACATGTGTTGGCGCTTGGCGGCCACGGCGGGGCGGCGAAAGGGTGTGGCAGCCACTGAGCGAGACACGTTGCCATGCCTAGGGCTTCTAAGGGAGGAGTGCAACAGAGAATGCACATGGGGGATTGAAGAAGACGAGAAAGAAATGTGTAGCAGATAAATTGATAGAAACATTCAATGTTTCACTGGTCAGCTATACTAGCCTATATGCATCCTCATTCAACTCGAGAACTTGCATATGAATCACCCGGCCGATGCTGGTAGCTAGGAGGAGTCCTAGGGGCCAATAAAGTCGTGTGCTATAGCAAACTAGGAAGCATCAATGCCGTCTATGCATGTGCAACATTTACCATACCCACATGCAACCAAGTGTGCATCCAAGTCTGAGGATCAATTCCCATTTCCATTTCAGCTACAACCAAAATCTAGGTGCACATATATACTGTAGTACTGCATACATCGCGAGGAAGCTTTTGCGTCTGCAGCACTGAGAAGAAATGAGCATGCTCAACTGTTTCCCTCACGTTCTCGCCATGCCGGCACAGGTGCACCCAAGCTGGTGTAAGAGCCGGGTTGCGAACGGAGGTGGGAGATGGGCCAGCAAAGCGACCGTGACAACTAGTTTCGAGGGCACGACGGCGCACATGGCGCCTGCTCCTGAGCAGGTGGAGGCGACGCGGTGTCTGGCCCTGGGAGGATGGGTGGAGGAACAGCTGCTACCGCTGCTCACCCCGGTGGAGGACGCGTGGCAGCCCAGCGATCTGCTCCCCTGCTTCTCCCGCTCCGCAGCGGGCTCTGCCGAGCAGCATCAGGCCATGACGATGACGGCGGTGGAGCTGCAAGCCCGAGCCTCCGACGTGCCGGACGACGTGCTGGTGTGCCTGGTGGGCAACATGGTGACGGAGGAGGCTCTGCCGACGTACATGTGCATGGGCAATCGCGTGGCGGGCTTCGGCGACGACACCGGCTGCAGAGACCTACCCTGGGCGCGCTGGCTCCGTGGCTGGACGGCCGAGGAAAACCGCCACGGCGACCTCCTCAACCGCTACCTCTACCTCTCCGGCCGCGTCGACATGCGCCAGGTGGAGAGGACCGTCCAGCACCTCCTCCGCAACGGCATGCAGAGTCTCAAGCCCTCCAGCCCCTACCACAACGCCGTCTACGGCGCCTTCCAGGAGCGCGCCACCTTCATCTCCCACTCCCGCACCGCCAGGCACGCCGCGGACCACGGCGACCGCTGCCTCGCCAAGATCTGCGGCGTCGTCGCCGCCGATGAGAAGCGCCACGAGACGGCATACGCCAAGGTGGCCGCCAAGCTCTTCGAGATCGACCCGGACGGGATGGTGCGCGCGCTGGCCGACGTCCTGCGCGACAAGATCACCATGCCCGGCCAGCTCATGACCGACGGCCGCGACGCCGACCTCTTCGCGCACTTCTCGGCGGTGGCGCAGCGAGCCGGGGTGTACACGGCTAGGGACTACGGCGACATGGTGGAGCACTTCGTGCGGAGGTGGAAGGTCGCCGGCCTCGCCGGGGGACAGCTGTCCGGCGAGGGACGGCGTGCTCAGGACTACGTGTGCGGGCTGCCGCGGAAGATCCGCCGGATGGAGGAGCTGGCCCACGACCGTGCGATCAAAGCCGCAAAAGAACCTCAGTTCGCGAGGTTCAGCTGGGTCTTCGACAGGTCAGTCTGCATCAGAGCCTGATCCACCCATGACCCATCCAGCTACTGAATCCCGATGCCATGAATTACAAGCAGCAAGCGTCCTACATAATAATTTAAGCTTGCTACCCTATTGTGTACTTGTGTGTGTATTGGTTCACTGAAGCCTGCATAATCAAGTTTGTGATGTAAATGTATTACATGAATCTTGTGTGAAGTGATGGTACTTTATGTCTGTACAGGGCCCTGTGTTATGTCTGTATGTTTCCCACAGTGTATGGTTTGGAAACTCAGACAAATAGTTAGCTACAACCTGTGCAAGTGTATGTGTGTTGCAGTGTTGGTGTTCTAAATCATTTCTGCAATAGTCTAGCAGAACTAAGTTTCCGCAGTAAATATATTGGCCAGCATGTAATGAAAGTTGAATTGAAATCTCAGAAAGTTTGGGTTATTTAAAACGAGCTGGTGTTGAGAATATAGAATGACAACAAGATAGGAAACTCGGATTCTAAAGCAGGCGTGATAACTGGATACAAATTCTAATTTTTTTTTTTTTTTGAGGAAACTACGGCGGGCATAAAGCCGGCCTGAACCACTTTATAGAAACCAAAAAACGGAATACAAGTCTGTACAAAAACCGAAAACTAAAGACAAGGCTAAAATATACAAGCACTAAGCTAAAGACTAGGCTAAAAGGAGGAGAAAAGACATAAAATTACAAAATTACAGCTGAAGAGACTAAGTAGGAGAAGCTAGGTGGGCGAATTTCAAAGCCCAAGCACGAAGACTTGCTTTGCGATCCGGCTTCAGGCACCGATGCGTCCAAAGCATAAGATCGTCCGCACATCTGCGGAAAACCAAGTGGATCGACTCGGAGACGTGGCGGAAAACCTTGGCGTTGCACCTCTTCCATATATTCCATAGAGCGCAGATGAGAACCGAGGAGCGAACCATGCAGAACGAGGAGCCATCCCAAAGATCTCGGATACGATCGCATTCACGCACATCTGCGTGAAGATCAGGTACAGCCGCCCAAAACGCCTGAATGGAGACACAGTGAAGAAGAAGATGCTCGGTAGACTCGGCAAGTGGGCAGAAAGGGCAGGCATCGGAGGAGGACAGCCCTCTCCTAAAGCGGCGCAAGTTAGTGAACAGCCGCCCACGATTTGCCAGCCAGAGAAATAGGCGACAGCGATTCGTCGAGTAGTTCTTCCAAGTCGGGGTCGCAAAGATGTCATCCTGCAAATGAACAAAAGCTGCCAAGTATGCTGATTTAGTGGTTAGAGGCTTGATGTCAAGACGCGATACCCGAACGTCTGCCGAAGACGAGACTAACGAGACTGAGGCTAAGAGAGATCGCAAAGCATTGAGCTCTAGAGACGCGACGTGAGATAGACGCGGATGAAGGGCTATATCCAAGCAGCGGTGGAGCACACACGGGCTACAGAGGAGTTAGGTTTGGTCGTATGAGAGAAAATGGCCGGGAAACGCTGCGAGAGCGGCATAGAATCAAACCAAAGATCATGCCAGAATGAAGTAGAGGTACCGGAACCGACGGAGACGCGAGTATTGGAGCGAAAGGTCGATAGACAGGCAAGAAGGTCTTTCCAAACTACAGAATCGAGCCGTGAGGATCCCCTAGATCTCGAACGTCGGACCAACCATAATTGAATCGAAACCAAACAGCCCAAGGAAGAGAGGAATCGGAGTGGATTTTTTAGAGGAATTTCATAAGGAGAGCAGCGTTGTGGGTACAGAGACATCTAAAACCTAGGCCGCCCTTGGCAATGGGGGCACAGACGTCGTCCCAAGCCACTTTGCATTGGCCACCATGAACGTGATCCTCACCCGCCAGAAGAAAGCCCGACACGAGCTGTCGAACTCCTGGAGGGTTCCTACAGGGACAAGGATAGCAGACAGAAGGTGCGACGCCATGGAACGAAGAGAGTATTTAACCAGGACCCCCCGACTGCTAATGGGCAATACTTTGCCCATCCACCCCGGGAGACGTCTCCTAAATTTTTCCAGATAGGGGTAAAACGCGCTGAAACGAAGTTTATGGGTAGAGAGAGGGAGACCAAGGTAAGTCTGAGGAAAAGAGGCTACGGGACACCCGAAGCTGTCTGCGAGAGCTGAAGCTGATGGGGGGATGCCCAACCGATTAGGCCCAAGACCACGAGTCGGACTACAAGGCCGGGTGGCCCAGAGCCCACCCGGAGGCCATCTTCCCAGGATGCCGGGTCCCAAAGCACCCGGTGGGCCGGCTCGAAGAAGGCGGCAAGCAGATATCTCCGAATCAGAGAAGGATCTGCGTATCCCGTAGAGTGCGCTTCACGAAGCCGCACCTGTAGCGAGTTAGCTAGCGCCGCCTAGGTCACCCGTCGCTCCCTGTAAACCCTAGCCGACTCCCTATATAAAGTCGGCTAGGCGCAACCCTAGAGGGAGATTCATCTCGTTCCATAGCCGCCAGAGCACCCGCAAGCTCTAGCGCGCACGCCATTGTACACCCCAACACATTTCAATACAGATAGTAGGAAGTAGGTCTTTACCTCGCAGAGAGGGGCCGAATCTGGGTAAACACTACGTGCTACCTCTCCGTGATCCTAAGTCGCCTGGCTCACACCTGACTTAAGCCACCCCCCATGGCATCTGCCGTGACGATACCACGACAGTTGGCGCCCACCGTGGGGCCAGCGATCGCTGGAATCAACCTCACGGAGAGTCCGAAGCCTGGCACCGGCGTTTTCTTCGACCTGGCTGCCATGCCAGGCCGCGGCGACATCGGCTGCGGCACCTACTTCGAGCAAGAGGGAGCCGGCTACGTCGCTGACCCGCACACCTAGGGCGCACCTGCTCGCGCCCCGATCTCCTACATGGCGACCATCCCGTTTGGGACGACCGTCACGGCCTTCGTCGGCTTCTGCGGCGCCACCGAGGAGGGCGTCTCCTTCGACTGCATCGATAACACGCCCATCCCATGGCTCGAAACGGCCGATGAAGCCACAATCAACAACGCCCTCGACCAGCTTCAGGCGCGTCAGGCGGAGACCGTCCTGATCGACAACGAGACGCCGGGTCGATCCTGCCCACCCTCGATTACGAGTCGGAGGGCTCGACTGACCTGGCCTCGGACGACTTCGTGACTCCGACCACCATCTGCATGGCCGGAGAGGCGACAAACACCGCCACCAGTGAATCTGACGTGCAGAGACAGGCGCGTGAGAAGGCACAACGCGACCAGGCGCAGCGTGATCAGGCGCAGCGCGAGAAGGCGCAGCGTGTCCAAGCGTAGCACGAACAGACGCAGCGCGACTTGGCGCAGCGCGAGAAGACCCGCCGCGAGCAGCTCCAGCAGGACAAGGAACGCGACGAGTCGCTCGCCGTGTTACGGGGACATGCCGGTCATAATGGCGACCCGCTTGACGTTCCTGTCATGCCCCTGAATGCCGTCAACCTGGCACCTCAGCTTGAGGACATCCGCCGAGACATGGCTCGACAGAAGGAGGAGCTCCGTAAAAAGGAGCAGGCCATCGACGCCCAGGCGACTGCCCTTTCCGCAGTCACCGAGCAGGACAGGAAGAGCAAGTCGCGGCTCCAATCTGGAGCTGCGACTCGTGCCCTCAACAATGATTTCGCTCGCGAGAGCGAGATCCAAAGGCAGCGTGAGGAATGCGACAGGTCCCGGCCTGAAGCTTCACACCAGGCTCCCCAGCAACCCCGGCAGCCCATGCCACCTCCTGCACCTCGTCCGCCTCCTCGGGCGCCGGCTCCCACGCCGCCACCCGCGGCGAGGAACGACGAAGAAGGCGACCTCGTAGTCTTCAGCACTCCTATGGACTGCATGACAGCTGCCGCCTCTTTGTTTAAGAGGTTGCACGTTAAGGAGAACCCTTTCTGGAGCAAGGGACGCCGGCTGGTGGAGAAGGCCCTAGAGCTGCAGGAGAACATGTCCCATTCCGACGGCCGGTTGTACTCTAGGCAGCCGGCCAGCGAGAGACAGCCTCCACTGCCCATCAAAGCCCCGCAAACAACTCGCCGGGGCAAGGCGCGGCACATCAACAACCACGAAGCCGTCGTGAAGAGCCGGCCGTGTCTAGCAACGCGGCGGGAGGCCACCCGCCTCGCCTGGCTCGCAACGACGCTCGGCACACCATCAACAACAACCATGCCCAGGCGCACTCCAACCACTCCGCCCTGGATCTGCGCCTCCACCTCAATGACAAGCGCGTCGAGGCGGCTCCAGACCTGCGCCTCCACCTCAATGACAGGCGCGGCGAGGCGGCTCACCATGACGATGATGACGTCGGGCCGCGGTGCTTCGGACCCGCAGTCCGCAGCGAGCGCTTCGCCAACAGCTTCAAGGGACCGAGGGAGGCGCCCAAGTACAACGCCTCCATGAACCCGGAGACCTGGGTGCAGGACTACCTGGCAGCAATGAGCATACAGAGCGCGTCCTCGCTCTGTTGTGCTCGTTACTTCCCCCTCATGCTGGAGGGAACGGCACGTACCTGGCTGAACAACCTCCCCAGGAATAGCGTCAATTCCTGGGGCGAGTTGAAGAGGCTCTTCATCTCCAACTTCGAGGGAACGTGCAAGCGACCCGCAACCATCGAAGACCTCAAGCGCTGCGTCCAGAAGGAGGGCGAGTCCACTAGAAAGTGGTACCGCCGGGTCGCCGACTTGATCAACACGGCTAAACACCTCAGCGTCGACACGGTGCATTCTCACCTCGAGGATAACACCATGTTCGAGTCGCTCAGGCAAAAGCTAAGGCGCTCCCACAAGGGATACATGACGATGGGGCAGCTGCTCTCCATCGTACACAAGTACGCCGAGTCGGACACCGCGAAGGACGACTCGGAGGAAGAAGATGACGACAAGAAGTTAAACCGGAGCAAGGGCAAGCCCCAAGCCAGAAACTCTAGCGCCCAAAAGCGCAAGGGCGATGGTGGCTCCGACCTCGTTGCTGTCACGTCCACAGGAGGACGCGGCTTCAAGAGCCAGCGCAACAACCAGCCGCGCAAGAAGCTCACAGCGTGGAAATCCTCGCCATGCCGTGTAGGTATCATAGCCTGCGCGGCAAACCCGCAGCTCACACGACCGACGAGTGCAGCTGGACGGCCGAGATTATAAAGGCCAAGAGCAGAGCAAAGAAACGAGCTCCGGAGGAGGATGAGGAGCCGCAGTCGGGTATGCCACCCACTGCCGGCTTCATGGGCCACACCTTCGTCGGCCTCGACTCCAAGCGCAAGGAGAAGATCATCAGCCGCGCCGTCCACGCAACCCTGCCGGACGTGCCGCAATGGTTGAACTGGTTGGAACAGCCGATCACCTGGAGCCGTCAAGACCACCCTCCCCGCGTCGACTACCCAGGCAAGTTTGCTTTGGTCGTCGCTCCGCAGGTCAAGGGCTACGTCCTGACCAAGACACTGATGGATGGCGGGTCGAGCATGAACATCCTTTACTACGAGACGTTCCAGCGCATGAAGTTACGTGACGAACAGCTGATCCCCACCAACACCACCTTCCACGGCATCATCCCGGGGAAGAAGGCCTACCCGCTAGGCAAGATCGTGCTCGACGTCGTTTTTGGCACGCCCAAGAACTACCGGCTCGAGAAGATTTGGTTCGAGGTCGTGAACTTCCGCAGTTCCTACCACGCGATCCTTGGGCGACCCGCCTTTGCCAAATTCATGGTCAGGCCCTGCTACGCCTACCTCAATATGAAGATGCCGGGTAACAACGACATCATCACCGTCAACGGCGACATCGATCACGCTATCGAGTGCGAGAAGGGCAACGCGGTGTACCGAGTCCGTCATCGCCTCGGAACAACTAGAGAAGCTCAAGCTTCAAGTCGACCCCAACGACATGACCATCATCAAGAAGCCGACTCTGGACAGCCGCGACAAGTTTCAGTCGGCCCAGGAGACCAAGCGCATCCCGCTGGTCGAGGGCGACTCCTCCAAGACGGTTGTGATTGGCGCTCACATGGACGTCGCATAGGAAAGCGCGCTCTGCGACTTCCTCCGTGAGAATCGGGACATCTTCACATGGAAACCTTCTGACATGCCGGGTGTACCGAGGGAGCTCGCAGAGCACAAGCTCAACGTCGACCCAAACATGCGACCTGTGAAGCAATTCCTGCGCCATTTTAACGGCGAGAGACACAAAGCTATCAGCGAAGAGATCACCCGGCTCCTAGCTGCCGGGTTCATCGCCGAGGTCATGCACCCGGATTGGCTTGCCAACCCGGTGCTTGTCTTGAAGAAGAACGGGACGTGGCGGATGTGTATCGACTACGCCGGCCTCAACAAGGCCTGCCCCAAAGACCCGTTCGCACTACCCCGGATCGACCAGTTGATCTACTCGACTGCCTGGTGCAAGGCGCTATGCTTCTTGGATGCCTACTCCGGGTACCATCAGATCAAGATGGCACCCGAAGATCGGGAGAAAACATCCTTCATTACCCCCTACGGAGCGTTCTGCTATGTATCCATGCCTTTCGGCCTGAAGAACGCCGGGGCGATGTACCAGCGGAGCATTCAAAACTGTTTGCACGACTAGATCGGTCGCAACATCCACGCCTACGTCGATGACATCGTCATCAAGTCGCGACAAAGGTCCGACTTGATCGCCGACTTGACGGAAACCTTCACCAACCTCCGCAAGTACCAGATCAAGCTCAACCCGGAGAAATTCGTCTTCGGTGTACCGCGGGGAAGCTTCTGGGCTTCATCGTCTCCGAGAGAGGCATTGAAGCAAACCAGACAAGATCAAGGCGATTGAGGCCCTGCAATGGCCGGAGAAGTTAAGAGACGTGCAGCGGCTCACCGGGTGCATCGCCGCCTTGAGCCGCTTCATATCGCGACTTGGCGAAAAGGCGATGCCTTTGTACCGACTCCTCAAAAAGTCGGACACATTCACCTGGAATGACGAGGCGGAGGCGGCCCTCACGACGCTGAAGAAGACACTGGCCGAGGCACCTATCCTTGCCTCTCCACTGGAAAATGAGCCGATGATGCTGTACATCGCCGCGACCAATCGAGTCGTCAGCGCGGTGGTCGTCGTCGAGCGCAAGGAGGAGGGCCAGGACCAGCCGATCCAGCGACCGGTCTACTACGTCAGCGAGTGCCTGACGGAGTCGAAGCAGCGGTACCCGCACTACCAAAAGCTTGTATACGGGGTATTTTTTGCCTTAAGAAAGCTTTGGCACTACTTCATGGGCCACCCGATGATGGTGGTCAGCTCCTCCCCCCTGGCGGATATCATCCGCAACAGAGAAGAAACGGGGCGCGTTGCTAAGTGTGCCACGAAGATCCAACCCTTTGGACTCCAGTATGCGGCGCACACGGCGATCAAGTCGCAGGCGCTCTCAGACTTCCTCGTCGACTGGATGGAGACACAAGGCCAAGCGCCACGCTAGCACAGGCTCGGGAAGACGAGTCCCTCGCCCAGGTGATCACTTGTGGCAGCAGCTGCAACACCCGCAGCACCCGGCTGAGCGGCGCCGGGACGCACTCCTTCGGCGATAGCTACTTGACCACCGCGTTGGCCAAGTCACGCACCTCGCGGATGAACCCGCCGAGCCGCCCGATAGCGCCGTCAGGCTGTTGGCATCTTCACCTGGTGCCGGCCAAAAGGAATATTACAACTCGGAAAACAACGCGATCAGCTACAACAAATGCAAAAAAATTGCGGCTTACCCCAAACTTCCACGGCCAGGTGGGCCAGGGGACCCGTCAGCTCCTTCATCTCGCGCTCGTGGGCGGAGGCTTTCCGCCCAAGCTTCTCGAGATCCTCGGCATACCCCTTGGTCGCCGTGGTCATGGCCTCCTCCGCCTCCTTCTTCTCCTTGTTGAGCTGGACGCAGGAGGTCTGCAGCGCCTTGAAGGCCTCGGCGTGGCGGCTCGCCTAGGCAGCAAGGGCTTGTTCATGCTCCGTAATGGAGATGAAGCCCTCGCGCGCCTTCGCCAACTCGGCGACCAGACGCCAAGTCTCCTGTTGCTCGCCTCGTAGAGGAACCCCAAGCTCTACAGAAGAAAAACGCATACGCCGGGTCAATTTCCTGCGCTACATCCAGACGTTCTAAAAAGACCCGAGCCGCCATGACATGACGACTCAGGCCATGGGGGCTACATACAGGCAAAGGAAGCGACACAAAGACAGGAAAAATCTACATACTTGGTGCGCGTTCATTGCTGCCTGGAAGGCAGCTCGGAAGTCGGGCATGGCCACGGTCATGGCCGCGCCCGATCCTGGACCCAAACTCGGGGTCTGAGCCGCATGCTCAGCCGAAGGCTCCACCACAGCCGCAGCACGGCTGGAAGTCGTCACCAACGCCGTTTCCGGCGCTAAAGCCATGTTGTCCGCGCTGGCTGGCGCGACTTCCCCGGCGGCGGCTTCCTCAACGACGACTTCCTCGACAATGACTTCCGCATGCGGCGGAGTCATTGGGGCGTCGTCGTCATCGACGAGCTGGATGGGAGGCGCCACCTCCCCCTCGACACGCGCGCCAGCCCGCACGTCGGCAATCGACGCTCTTTCGACGCCCAGGGAAGCGTCGATGGCCCTGTGACTCGGGCGCCTCAGTTGCAAGATCAAGATGACAGATGAAGGAAAAAATAACAAGGGCGCATATGCTAACCTGTCGACCACGGATGGGCGAGCGGCGAACCGAACGCCACGCGCCCGAGGCGCGGTGGGCGACGGAGTCGGAGCCGCTGTGGGGGCGATCCGCAGGGCCATCTGTTTCTGCTCGGAGGCGACAAGGCGATGAGCCGCCGCCTTCAGTCGTTTAGGCTGAGAGTCCTCGCTCTCAGCCCCAGACTTGCGCGTCCGCCGAAAGCGGAGAGGCGCATCATCTACATTGTCTTCCTCATCAAGCACCGGCTCATGCGACCCGGTGCCTCCTCCTTCTTTTCTTCCTCTTCTCCTTCCCCCTCGTCCTCTGACGAGACGGAGATGGGGCGGTAGGAGGAAGGCGCGGCTTCATGAAACAACATTTTGTGTATCCCCACATGTTTTGTGTGTTAGGTGACAACCCTAGTATTGTTGAAACTAATGTGTTATTAAGTGGTGCAGAAAAACAAAAGAAACAAACTCATAGCATCATCTTAATGCTTAGCAAATAGGCTGGAAACTGTCCAGGCCGGAGTCTCCGGCCTCAGGTGGCTCATGGGCCGGAGTCTCCGGCCCCCAAGTTTTCGAGCAGAAAGAGAGCAAGCGACGACAGCCTCTGTATAGGGGCCGGAGTGACCCCGGAGTAACCCCGGAGTCTCTGCCCAGGGAGACGGAGTCTCCGACCTCAGGGGCCGGAGTCTCCAGCCTTCCAGACCAGAGTCTCCGGTCTAAGTGGACTGCAACGGCTAGAATTTTTGGAGGGTTATAAATACCCCTCCACCTACCTCCAGCCACTTAGCTCGACCAGAATTGAAGTCCACCATTAATTCAAGCTCAAGATTTGCTAGATCTCCCAATCCCTCCACCCAAACTCTTGATCTTTGGAGGATTGAAGGAGAAGGCCCCGATCTACATCTTCACCAAGCCGTTTTCATTTCCCCCTCATTCACTTGAGGGACCATTAGCTAGGGTTTCCACTAGGAAAACCTAGCCCCCTATTGTACTCACTTGATTGTCTTTGTGACAGATTGTAGCTGTTTGGGAGCCCCCAATCCTTTGTGGGTTGTGCCCCAAATCGTTGTTGTAAAGGCTCCGGACTCCGCCTCGAAGGTTTCCGATAGTTGAAGTGAACCAAACCTTTGTGGTGCGGTTCACCGGAGAAGAGGGTGAGGCCTTTGTGGCCGTTGAACCATTGTGTTGGTTCACACCTCTCCAACGAGACGTACTCCCCTAAAAAGGAGGAACTCGGGATACATCCGTGTCTCCGCGTGCTTTGACTTCGGTTACCTCTATCCTTGTTTACCGCCTTATTATATATCGTGCTTAGTTGCTAGCTTGTCATATAGGTAAATTCACCGTAGTTGCATATCTAGAGAATTTACCTTTTGTGTCAAGCCTAATTGAAAAAGACTAAAATTGGAGTAGCACCTATTCACCCCCCTCTAGGTGTCATACCGATCCTTTCAATTGGTATCAGAGCCTAGGCTCTCTTGTTTTGGGCTTAACCGCCTAAGAGAAGTATGACACAAAGTGAGGATGAGGCCGATCTTGCCAAGGCCAAAGAGACCATGGCATCCATGGCCGATATCAAAACGTTGGAAACAACATTGACATCGTCCATGAATGTCAAATTTGATGAGTTGCGTGACATGCTCATGAAACTCACAAATGCCAAGGTTTCGGAAACCATCCCACTAGAGGGTATCTCTAACTCCGATGAAGGTGATTCCGAGGAGGGTAAAGAGAAAAAGAAAGGGGGTGGAAACCACCTCCGGATCTAAACCACCTCCTCCACCTCCTACCAAGCATGAAGAAGGAAGAGTACCATGCCGTTCCGGGATGGTACCCTATCGACCCACCTATCACCACCCGCATAAACCCCATTGGTCCTCCACCTAAGCTTAATGCATTAGCTTTTGCTAGTTGGCAACGCTCAATGAAATCTCATATCAACAGTGCCTCTATCGAGCTTTGGAGGATCATTGAAGATGGATACAAGGTTGCGGATCCAAGCAATGTGACAAGAAGAGAGTTTGCCGAAAAGCAACTCAATGCCTCCGCACTCCATATGATTGAACTTTCATGAGTGAAAGTGACAAGCATTATGTTCTCAATGCCACCACCGCCAAAGAAGCTTGGAATTGTCTTGAGGTTGCATTTCTTGGGAATGAAAGCATGAAGAGAAAGATATGATTCTTTGAGCAATGATGCCGAAGGCTTCTACATGTTTGACAATGAGAATCATGAAGACATGTATGGAAGACTCAAGACTCTTGCAAAGGCCTTCTATGATGTGGGGGCAACCTATGTGGATGATGCTTGTCAAGAGGAAGTATGTGAATGCTCTCTTGCCTTCGAGCCCATCGAGTTGAAGTCCATTCAAGGAAGACACAACTACAACGAAATGACATCCAATGAAGTTATGCAAGAAGTGCAAGCCTCCAAGGTTGCCACCAAGAATGCCGAAGATAACCGTGCTAGGGCCATGGGGATGAAACAAGGCCCCTCACTTGCTTTGAAGGCCAAGGTGGTATGTCTTGATGATGATGAGTTGAAGCGTGCCCAAGCAACATTGCTCCAATGATCTTGAACCGGCTCTAAATGGTCATATAGCTCTTGCCACAAGAGAGTTTTGGAAGACCCGGCAAAAGCTAAAGCCAAGGTTGATAAAGAGAACAACTCAAGTGGGAAGAAAGAGCTAGCCTCAAAGTGAAGACTTGCTACAATTGTCATGACAAGAACCACTACATAAGAGAGTGTCCTTATGAGAACCGAGAGCAAAATGGTGGGAAGCTCATCCCCAAGGACCACTCAAGGTTGATCCAAAAGAAGCCCGCAAGACCAAGGAAGCCTTTCTTCAAGAAGGCACCAAGAATTGTGTTGGTGGCACAAGAAGAATATGCCACAAGTGATTCCGAAGATGAAGATGCACCTACTAAAGAGGTAGCCGCATTGGCTATTGTATCAACTTCATCATCTTCTCTCTTTGAATCCCCCAATGAGAACTTCTCCACCAACAACGCTCGTTGCCTCATGGCTCATGTCACCGAGGTATCATCTCCTTCTCCCAAGACTATGCATGAAATGAGTGATCAATCTAGTCTTGTGATTAAGAAGGAACTTGTTGCTTTCGATACTTTCATGACTAACTTGCAAGGTGAAGCTAAGGAACATGTTGAGTCTCTCATGAGACAACTATGTGCGGCCGAAGAACTTCTTCAAGAAAAGAGTAAGATTGAGAGAGAGGATTCTCTCACCATTGCCTCTTTGAATGCTTCCATAGCATCCTTGAATGCCTCTCTTGATGAAGAGAGTGAAGAAAGATGTTCTCTTGAGGAAAGACTTGATCTCTTGATGCTAAAAATGATGATATCATTAATAAAATCATTAAGGATAGAGATCATGTCTTTGCTAAATATAAAGTGCTTAAAAAGGAGAAAGTTGAACTTGGGGTTGCTAATGCTAGACTTCTTGAGGATATGGAGAAGCTTGACAAGGCTCACAAGGCCTTGGAAACAACTCACTCCTTCTAGTCAAGTCTCATGAGCAACTTCAAACTCAACTTTCTAAATCTAGCTCAACTAGCATATCTATTCTTCCTCGTGTTCATGAAAATGTTATTGAAGAAAATGCTAGGTTAGTGCCAAGGCCACTCTATTCCCAAAGGTAAAGATAAGGGTATTGCTTACTTGTTTGAGCAAAAACCACACAAAGGGAAGGAGGGTCTTGGTTATGTAGCCGAGCCCAAGAAGAAAGTGAGCAACAACAAGAAGATCAAGACCAAGCCCGCACAAGCCAAGACTTCCATTGCGGGTGGTAGTGCCACAAGGGGCAAGACCACTCGTAGTGACTTTGCGGGGCATAACAATCCCAACTATATTCTTTATGTTGATTATTATGGGGATGTTTATGCACAATATGTTGGTCCCTATGATGGTTACATTGATTACTCTATTTGGGTTCCTAAGACCCTTGTTGCTAACCAAAGAGGACCCATTGAGAAATGGGTACCTAAATCCAAACAATGATCTCTTGTAGGACTATGCTTCCGGTGGATCGAAATGGGTGGTTGATAGTGGATGCACTAGTCATATGACCGGAAGCAAGGAGATTATGACGGAGTTGAGACCAAATCTAAATCACTCAACCATCTCTTATGGTGACAAGTCAAAGGCCGAGGTAAAGAGTCTTGGCAAGGTGGTAGTTGCAAAGGATATCACCCTTGTAAATTTCATGCTTGTCGAGTCTCTAGCACTAGTACAGAACGACACATCGGAAACGGGCCAAAAACCTCATCGGCAACGGAGAAAGGGTCCGTGTCCCTGACCCTGTCACTGATGTGAAGAGCTCAATGGCAACGGAGGTGATAAACCGTTTCTGATATCTTTAACATTAGACACGGAGTTTTGCTAATCACCGTTTCTGATAAGGGTTACAGGAAAACAAAAAAAACACGGTGACGGGCTGTGCCGTCGATGGAGCCCTGCTCCATGCGACTAGACGGCCGCCCGGTCGTCACCGTATTCCTATACGCCCTACTATACAAAAGTTCATCAGTGTGCGTGGCTGGAGCTATGCTCCTATGTCTTCACGGCCGCCAGATGAACATCTACTGTCTTCATCCTGCTGCGCAAAATGTACTGCTCCTGGTGACGGCACCGTGTATGGAGCCCCGCTCCTATGTCTTCACGGCAGCAGCATCGTCACCAAGCATCCACCAAGCCCTTGACACAACGAATATTCTTTGTTAAAAACAACAAACAAAGCTAATAAACAGAGACAATAAGCAGTAAACAAAGCAAAATGTAGTGGGATAAGCAGCTAACAGAGCAAACGGACCTAAATAAGTAACATAACAAATACATAGCTGAATAGAGCTAACTAACAGAGCAAACCGATCTAAATAATTAAGTAGCTAACAGAACAAATACATAGCTAAACAGAGCTACAAAACAGAGCAAACCAAGCTAAATAAATACTCTAACAGAACAAATACATAGCTGAACAGAGCTACAAAACAGAGCAAACCAAGCTAAATAAATACTCTAACAGAGCAAATACATAGCTGAACAGAGCTAACTAACAGAGCAATCCGATCTAAATAATTAAGTAGCTAACAGAGCAAATACATAGCTAAACAGAGCTACAAAACAGAGCAAACCAAGCTAAATAAATACTCTAACAGAGCAAATACATAGCTGAACAGAGCTAACTAACAGAGCAAACCAATCTAAATAATTAAGTAGCTAACAGAGCAAATACATAGCTAAACAGAGCTACAAAACAGAGCAAACCAAGCTAAATAAATACTCTAACAGAGCAAATACATAGCTGAACAGAGCTAACTAACAGAGCAAACCGATCTAAATAATTAAGTAGCTAACAGAGCAAATACATAGCTAAACAGAGCTACAAAACAGCGCAAACCAAGCTAAATACTCTAACAGAGCAAATACATAGTAAAAAGAGCGGTCATTTACCTTAGGCGAGGCGGGGTCACTTTCCATCGCGGATTGCGTCCCAGGCGTCGGCGCCGGAGCCACTGCCAGAGGAGACGTCAGAGGAGACCTCATCCTGCTCGAACACCGGAGCGTCCTCCTCCTCCTCCGCCGCCGCCACCGCTGCCGCCGCCGCATCTGGCCCAGGGCCCTGGCCAGGGAGAAGAGAGCGGTGTATGGCCGCCCGGAGCTGCGTCTGGAACAACGCCTCCTCGGCGGCTTCTATCGCGTGCTCGGCGTCGGAGATGCGGATAGCTCTCTGCGTAGACGCCCGAATGACACCGTCGGCGCGCTCGCGCTCAAAGGAGGCGCAAGAGAGGAGGAGACCGACCTCCAGATCCTCATCCTCATCGTCCGAGGAGGACGAGATCCGGGCGTCGGTGGCCGCCGCCGCCGTGGATTCGGATGGGATTTGACGGCTCCGAATGAACTGGCGACCGCAGTCGCCGGGGATCTCGCCCCAGTTGTAGGGGAGATCCGGGCTGCGCCTCGGAGGGTGGGAGGAGGAAGATGCTCCATCCTGACTTTCGTCGGCGCCGGAGGGGTTCGGCATCGATGGGTGAAGTAGGAGGAGAGCATGTGCGGCTAGGGTTAGGAACTGGGGAGAGTGAGACTGTGAGAGTGAGAGTGAGACACACTGGAGTGGAAGATATTAATACCGGCACCGCTTAATGGGCCTTCACATGGGAAACGGAGATAGACCGATCTCCGTTTCTGATGTGGTCATATCGGCAACGGAGGTATTTTTTTCCTCCGTTGCCCAGATATGAGCAACGGAGATCTTTTCGCCCTCCGTTACCATTGTGTCGGGCCCATCGACCGACTAGCGCGCGCGCACTCACGGAAGCGCGCGGAGCTCATTCTTCCGTCGCCTAACTCTTGCCGTTGCCATAGAGGGGTATCCGATGTGTCATTATGTACTAGTGTAGGTTACAATCTTATGTCCGTTCGTGCTCTTAATAAGATGAACTTTGATGTCCATTTTACTATTGATATGGTGGTACTCTTGAGGAGCAAGACTCTAAAGGTCATGTTCGTTGGGTATGTTGAAAATAAGTTGTTTGTGGTGGACTTTTCGGTGTCAAGCAATATGCCTATTCGGAAAGGCCGACGTGGGGTGGTTGTGGCATCGCCGCTTGTCCCATGTCAACATGAGAACTTTCCAAAGTCTTCACAAGGGTGGCCACATTCTTGGACTAAAAGAGAATGTTTCTTTTTCTAGAGATCGTCTTTGTAGGGCTTGTGTTGAAGGAAAGATGCATGATTCTCCCTATCCAAGCAACACCATCATCTCATCAAAGAGGATATTGGAACTTCTTCATATTGATCTCTTTGGTGCCGTGCCACAACCGAGTCTTGGTGGGAAGAAGTATTGTTTGGTGATTGTTGATGACTATTCAAGATTCACTTGGGTTTTCTTCTTTAAGACGAAGGATGAAACTCAACAAACCATCATCGACTTCTCCAATGAAGTTCAACATCAACACAATGTCCCCATTTTGGCCATTAGAAGTGACAATGGCTCCGAGTTCAAGAACTATACCTTGAATGAGTTTCTTAGTGAAGAGGGAATTCGTCATCAATATTCCGCTGCGTATACCCCTCAACAAAACGGTGTAGCCGAGAGGAAGAACCGGACTCTTATGGATATGGCTAGGTCCATGTTAGCGGAGTTTAAGTCTCCACTCTTCTTGTGGGCCGAAGCTATCTCCACGGCGTGTCACTCCTCCAACCGGTTATTCTTTCGCAAAGGAAAGAAGGAAACTCCATATGAAATGCTCACCGACAACAAGCCTAATGTCTCCTACTACCGTGTGTTTGGTTGTAAGTGTTTCTACAAAATCAAAGGTGTTCATTTATCTAAATTTGAAGCTAAAGCTTTGGAGGGTGTTTTTGTTGGGTACGGTGCGAACTCTCACACTTATAGAGTCTACGACAAATCCTTAGGGAGAGTTGTGGAATCTTGTAGTGTGAGGTTCGATGAGAATGACGGCTCCCAAGTGGCGCAATTTCATGTTTGTGATGTAGATAATGAGGAACCTCAAGATGCAATAAGAAGAATGGGGGTTGGTTTCTATCGCCCCATTGAAGTCCATCATGAGCCTCCTCAAGCAAGTCCAAGCTCGACTCAAGTGGAGACTCCATCATCACAAGTTGAAGTTGCACCTTCTATGGAAGCAAATGATGCACCTACCCAAGAACAAGTTCAAGACCCTTCTCAAGTTGACCAAGAGGCTATTCAAGAACCAAGTTCTCCTATTGTCAACACTAGCCAAGGTCAAGACCATGATCAACCATCTCCTTCTATTATTGAAGATGTGCATCAAGATGATCAAGGTCACCATTCCGGTCAAGACGGGGACTGAAATGATCAAGATGATCAAGCGATAATTCCTCGCAACAATGGGGATATCAAAACCCGTCGACTAGAAAGAGCCAAAAAGGATTGGAGAAGAAAGAGTCTTCATCTAGATAATATCCTTAGTGATGCTAAGAACAAGGTCACCGCAAGAAGACAATTGGCAAGCTTTAGTGAACATCAAGCCCATATCTCTATGGTGGAACCAAAGAAAGTCTTTGAAGCTCTTGAAGATCCGGATTGGTTGGAAGCCATGCATGAAGAGCTCAACAACTTCAAGCGCAACAAAGTGTGGAATCTAGTGGAGAAGCCAAAAGATTGCCTCAATGTTATAGGCACCAAGTAGATATTCAAGAACAAGCAAGATGAGCATGGAATGGTTGTGAGGAACAAGGCAAGATTGGTAGCTCAAGGGTACTTTCAAGTTGAAGGCATTGATTTTGGAGAGACCTATGCTCCCCTGGCTCGCCTTGAGTCCATCCGTATCCTTCTTGCATATGCATCACATCATAATTTCAAATTGCAACAAATGGATGTGAAAAGTGCCTTTCTTAATGGTCCTTTAAAGGAGTTGGTATATGTTAAGCAACCTCCGGGATTTGAGGACCCACACTTCCCTAACCATGTCTACAAGCTTGATAAGGCACTCTATGGTCTCAAACAAGCACCTCGTGCTTGGTATGAGCACCTAAGAGAGCTATTGGTAGACCGTGGCTTTGAAGTGGGGCAAATCGATCCCACTCTTTTTACCAAGAGGGTTAAAGGGGAGCTTTTCATATGCCAACTTTATGTTGATGATATAATATTTGGCTCATCTAACAAAGCTTTTAATGATGAATTTTCAAAGCTTATGACCGATAGGTTCGAGATGTCCATGATGGGAGAGTTGACATACTTCCTTGGTTTTGAGATCAAACAATTGAGTGGAGGGACTTTCATCTCTCAAGCCAAATATATCCAAGACATGCTCAAGAGGTTCAAGATGCAAAATGCTAAAGAGAAGAAGTTTCCTATGGACACCAAATGCCATCTTGAACTTAATCCAAAGGGTAAAAATAAAGATCAGTCAGTGTTCTAAAAAAAAGATAAAGATGTTGATCAAAAACTCTATCGCTCTATGATTGGTTCTTTGCTTTATCTTTGTGCATCTAGACCCGATATTGTGTTGAGTGTAGGAGTGTGTGCAAGGTACCAAGCGGCTCCCAAAGAAAGCCACCAAACGGCGGTTCTTCGAATCTTTCGATATTTGTTCATACCCCAAGGTTTGGTTTGTGGTATCCTAAAGGCTCAACATTCTCTCTTGCCGGTTACACGGATTCGGATTGGGCCGGTTGCAAGGATGATAGGAAATCAACTTCCGGGGCATGCCAATTCCTTGGTAGGTCCTTGGTGATATGGTCTTCTAAGAAGCAAAATTGCATATCTATCTCCACCACCGAAGCCGAGTATGTGGCAGCCGCTAGTTGTTGCACTCAATTGTTATGGATGAGGCAAACTCTTTTATGTGACAATGAAAGTGCTATCAAGATTGGCCACAACCCGGTGGAGCACTCAAGAACGAAGCATATTGAGATTCGCTATCACTTCATCCGTGATCACATCAACCGGGGTGACATTGAGCTTGGCTATATTCCCACGAAGATCCAACTTGCCGATATGTTCACGAAGCCACTTGATGAAGCAAGGTTCACTTATTTGAGGCATGAGCTAAATATCATAGATTCGGGGAGCGTCGCTTGACTATCTTGCATACACACCTATATCTTAGCTATATGTTTGGTTTAGGTGTAGGCATGGACATAGGGGGAGTGCGGTCCTAATCCATTGGACTATCCCTCCCCCCATTATGCCGATAGTAAGAACTCATTTTGTCTCTATATTGTTCATTTTATGAATTGTGAGCTTAAATGACGAGTAGTGGCGGTGAACCCAAGATATATCTTCGCGGTGTCACACCACACACACTCATACATGGTGGCCTAGGCCACCTACATCTTCTTTGTGAAGATTTGGTCTTTATGGATTTACACTTGGATTTCATTGCCTATCCTTTGTTTTATGGAAAGCACACTTAAATGTTGGTTTTTAATGTGTTTTTGTTGATTCTTATAAGTTTGAGTGTGAAGTACCAGTTTCAGTGACCTAAAATCTCAACCCAAGCCTCACTCATCCAAACCTGCTCTTCTTGCAACATACATGTCTCCACACCAAAATCTGGTGTTTTTGGGTCGTAGGGGCCGGAGACTCCGGTGTTGAAGCCCGGAGACTCCGGTCTGACCAAAGACTCCGCCCCAAACCCCGGAGACTCCGGCCAGGCCGGAGACTCCGGTGTGTTTGGGCCGGAGACTCCGGTCTCGGTTTTCGCTGGGTTCATAAGGAGTCGGGGTGATAACTCCTCCCCACCCCCAACTCCAAAAACCACCCAGCCACCGCCTCCGCCCCAAGAGCACCAAATCCGGCCATCCCCGCCGCCGGAATCCGCCGTGCCACCGGCTCCTCCACTTCTCAAGCCTTGGGGATCTTTCTCCCATCGTTTGAACCTCACCATGAAGGACCGGGTACCTCTCTCTCTTCTCTAAGGATTCGTCCTCGATCTAGTTTTGAGAGTAGTACTTGTCGAAATTCATGGTGTAGAACATTTGTGCTGGCATTATACACTCTAGGAAATTCGTGGGGTCGTTGTTTCACTCTTTTTCGACCTAGATTGGAAGTTCCAGTCTCAGGCCGGAGACTCCAGTCCCCAGGACCGGAGACTCCGCCCCCTAAGACCGGAGACTCCGGTCTAGATCAATTATGAGTGAATTTTTTTTGACACATGATTTCTTCCGTTTGGATCCTGAGACATGTATGCTTATCCCCGTGCTACCTATCTACTCCTGTTTCACAGCTAACAAGCGGTACCCCGGTGCCTCATCATCATCGTCCAAAATGAAGAAGACATCCTCAAAGAGACAAGGCCGAGACTATTTGGTCCGTGATGAAGCCAATGATAGAACTGTGTAGCGAGGTGTCTTGAATCAGGAACAGGCAGAGGAGGCAAGGAGGCTCAAGCAAGAGGCTGCCTTCGTAGGGATGAAAGGGCCAAGAAGGACATGTTTGCCAACTTGACCACTTTGGCAGATTTGAACAAGGAAGACTACCGGACCATGAGGATGCAGAATTTCTATGCTATGTCCAACAACTCAACGGATGGTTACTTTTGGAGAAAGGAGCAAGAGCTCATCATGAAGGAATTCTATGCCAACTTGACCCAAAAGCTCGTGTTTGTCCTCAAAAACCTTTGAACTTTGCAGTCTTGGCCAAGAAGCAATACTTTGTGGAAGCAATTTGGGTTGCAAGGAAGATGGGACTTGAGCACCTCATAGCCACTCAACAATCATATGACATTGAGAAGGTCCAACAATCTTTGCTACTCTTGTTCTAGGACCGGAGGAGGACACCAAGATGACTTGGATGACCGGGCCTGTCCAATGCTCCGCCACTTTCTCAGATTTTGGTCGGGTTTCAGGCTATGAGTTCAAAGGGGTTTCCACTCCGGTTGGTCGAAGGATGCATGTTGAAGGGAATATTATGAGAAGAATGTTCTTCTCCCTCTTTGTGCCAAGGATGGCAAAGTCGCTACCACTCGTGGTCTCAAGCCCATCTACAACATCTTGATTCGCATGTTTCGTTGGAGCCTAGTACCTCAAGCCGGAGACTCCGGTGCCATCCGTGGGGCTCTTGTCAATCTCATGCGTCATGCTCACAAGACCTATCTTGCCGGACCGGATTGTCAAGGATTTGAAGTTGATGTGATGGATTTTATAAGAAATGAGATTCACCTTACTCCCTATGTCATGAAGCTCATCTCACCAAGGTTAAACTCGATCCCTCTCGCTTCACTCCACACAAGCTTGGGATCCTTCAAGTGCTTCAAATTCATCTTGCTCCCCAACGCACCTATGAAGAGGTTGAGGAGGAAGAAGCTCCTAGGGCAAGAAGGAAGAATGCCACTCCACCCTCATGGCACTCTGGTGGCCGTCAAAGGGTTAACAATGAGGTGAAGCATATCTCTTGGTGGCAAAGGGCTAAGATGTGCATGGGTATTGCGCTGCACAAGGAAAATCATCAAAACCATGTCACTAGCAAGAGGATCTTGTCCAATCAAGCCAAGATGATGAAGGATATGAGCAAAATGAGCAATGGTGGCATCACTCCTCCTTGCCCCGAAGGTGTTCCACCCTCTCCGCCATCCGAGCGCACTATCCCTCTTGAGGAGTGGAATGAGGATATTTTCCATTGGGCTGATTTTCAAGATATGTCCTCCATGCCTTCCTCTTCTCGCAATGCCGGCAAGGCTCCTATCAACTATGAAGAAGAAAGTGACTTTGAAGGCTCAAGTGAGGAAGCAAGTGAGTAAGCTAGTCAAGAAGCAAGTGAAAGTGGTAATGATGATGAAGGTAGCGAAGCCGATGAAGAAGAAGACGACGAGTGATCCCCTTGGGTTCTGTTAGCTTTGCTCTTTTCCCTTTTTGGCGTTTCGATGCCAAAGGGGGAGAAGTAGTTCTACTAAGTTCTCGCGTGGGATTTGCATGGGTGGGTCACAAGCATGCTCTTTTATCATTTCGTTAAAGCTTGTGTCCTTTTTTATTCTAAGTTGCTGAACTATTTGGTTTGCTTTATGTTTGTGAGACTATGTTCTATCTAGTTTGAGACATATGGATATTTATTTAACAATGGTTGAGATGGTATCTATTATTGTGATATGTATTGTTGTGCATTGGGTATAATCAATATACACAAGGTATGCTTTTTCCCTCTCAATCCATTATTTTGCTATGTCTTTATGTTATATGTTTCATATTCTTTATATTGTGAGTTGCCTTCTCTCTACATGTTGAGCATTTGTATTCAAATGCAAACTACTTATATGCACACATGTAGGGGGAGCTTCTCAATTCTTGTATGAAACATATCTTTTATTTTGTGCGTTATTGCAAATCCTAGTGT
Organism: Poa pratensis; assembly: GCA_947311845.1. Lineage (NCBI taxonomy): Eukaryota > Viridiplantae > Streptophyta > Magnoliopsida > Poales > Poaceae > Poa > Poa pratensis. Next base: position 20,535,307 of record CAMZMU010000074.1, on the reverse strand, counting down.
TGTCATCTAACACCAAAAAGGGGGAGATTGAAAGAACATTTTGTGTATCCCCACATGTTTTGTGTGTTAGGTGACAACCCTAGTATTGTTGAAACTGATGTGTTATTAAGTGGTGCAGGAAAAACAAAAGAAACAAACTCATAGCATCATCTTAATGCTTAGCAAATAGGCTGGAAACTGTCCAGGCCGGAGTCTCCGGCCTCAGGTGGCTCAGGGGCCGGAGTCACCGGCCCCCAAGTTTTTGAGCAGAAAGAGAGCAAGCGACGGCAGCCTCTATATAGGGGTCTGGAGTGACTTCGGAGTAACCCCGAAGTCTCTGCCCAGGGAGACCGGAGTCTCCGGCCTCAGGGGCCGGAGTCTCCGGTCTAAGTGGACTGCAACGGCTAGAATTTTTTGGAGGGGTATAAATACCCCTCCACCTACCTCCAGCCACTTAGCTCGACCAGAATTGGAGTCCACCATTAATTCAAGCTCAAGATTTGCTAGATCTCCCAATCCCTCCACCCAAAATCGTTAATCTTTGGAGGATTGAAGGGAAGGCCCCGATCTACATCTTCACCAAGCAGTTTTTCATTTCCCCCTCATTCACTTGAGGGACCATTAGCTAGGGTTTCCACTAGGAAAACCTAGCCCCCTATTGTACTCACTTGATTGTCTTTGTGACAGATTGTAGCTGTTTGGGAGCCCCCAATCCTTTGTGGGTTGTGCCCCAAATCGTTGTTGTAAAGGCTCCGGACTCCGCCTTGAAGGTTTCCGATACTTGAAGTGAACCAATCCTTTGTGGTGGGGTTCACCGGAGAAGAGGGTGAGGCCTTTGTGGCCGTTGAACCATTGTGTTGGTTCACACCTCTCCAACGAGACGTACTCCCCTAAAAAGGAGGAACTCGGGAATACATCCGTGTCTCCGCGTGCTTTGACTTTCGGTTACCTCTATCCTTGTTTATCGCCTTACTTATATGTATCGTGCTTAGTTGTTAGCTTGTCATATAGGTAAATTCACCGTAGTTGCATGCTAGAGAATTTACCTTTTGTGTCAAGCCTAATTTGAAAAAGACTAAAATTTGGAGTAGCACATATTCACCCCCCTCTAGGTGTCATACCGATCCTTTCACTTCAGGAGTCGCGACCGGAGTCTCGGACTCGTCGTCGGAGTCGCGCTCCACGACATCGTTGGCGCCAGCTGGCACCATGGGAGCCTGTTCGTGGATCGGAGGGAGCCCGACGAGTTGCCGGAACTCCTGCAGTGACAGATCAAGCGAGGAAGAAATCAATACAAGACAGGAGGAAGAGTTTCAAACAAAAGATACAGAGACACAACCCGTAAAGAACTTGGACTCACCTCCGGAGCAGGGTGCTTCCTGACGTGGGCCCTCAGGCCCCCAACTTCCCAGTCCACCACCGGTTGGGCTGTGATGCGGTGCATGCGGTGGGTGAACTGCTCCTGCGTCTCGTAGGGCTGCGGGTCGTGGCGACTCGGGTCATGCTTCCCCCGATAGTCGCATATAAGGGTTGGCTGAGCCGCCAGCGGAGCGATCTTCCGCTTCACCCAAGTCGCCGTCAGGTTGAGAGCCATCAGGCCCTGGGTCTTCAGGTCCTGCAGGTGTTCCAGCATCCGGTTGACAGTCGGCATGTCACCGGCGCTGCGCAGCTCCTGGAGGTTGCGAGGGCGACTCGGCGCTGCGGAGAAAGGAGGGATCCCCACTTCACCATCGGGAGCCGCCTCCCGCATGTAGAAGGCCGTTTGCCTCCAGTTCACCTTCTTGGGGAAGCCGCCGCAAGGCGGCATGGCACCCGTCCTCAACAGCTTGCCGTGGAAGATTCGCAGCCACAAGGGGAAGTACGGCGGGCAGCCGTAATACCCCTCGCAGAGGCAGACGAAGTAGGCGAGGTGGAGAATCGAGTTGGGAGTCAGGTCATGTACCTGGATCCCGTAGTAGTTGAGGACGCGCCTGAAGAACTCCGACGTTGGGAACCCGAGCCTACGCTCGAGGAACGCAACGAATGCCACGAACTCTCCGGCTTTGGGCTGGGGCTGCGGGTCCGCCGACGCGGTGTGCCATTGGCGCTCTGTGGGCAGCAGGCTCTCCGCCACCGCCTGTTCCAGCACTCTCGTTGCCACCGTGGAACGCGCCCAGTCGCACTTCGGAGCCACCATCTTGGACAGCAGAGTGCCGATGACGATGAGGTTGAAGAAGAAGAAGACGAGACGGCGATGAGCTCGCTGGAAACGAAGAGGAAGTGTGGGCGAAGGGGCAGCGAAGAGTGAGCAGTACGCTCGCCGGCTGCTCCGCCTCCCCTCTAAATAGGCGCAGTGGTGGCCCACTAGCCGTAGTTAATGGGGACGCGCACGTCGCCCACTAACGCCACGTCGCCTATCGCCTCGATTCCCGCGTAACCGATGCCGGGGTTATTGGGCACGATGAGGGCCACGTCGTCGCGCCGTTTCGTATCCAGCCGTTGGATGAGAAGCCGGCGGGTCGCAGCCGTAATCATTACTATCGCTCCATCCCGAGGGCGAGACAGTCGATACACTGTCCCGTCACATCGATCTACTCGGTGTCAAGCGGACAACCGCTATAAAACAAATGGTCAAAGATGTCGTGACGTCACCCGGAGAAGCCGAGGAGTCAATCCGGCAAGGAGTCAACCCGGCGAGGAGATGTGCGGCTTGGAGAAACGCGTCCCACCGGGCACGAGCCGGCATCAAACAAAACTTGAGTCAGTCCGGGCGCGGAGTACCACGGGTTATGACTCCGTCCTTTGTTTCTCTGGCTTTTGGAGTTCACTCAGCGACTTAATTTGGCGACTTGCGAAGACGAAGATAGACCAAGATCAGTCCCTGGTGAACTCGGGGGCTACTGATGGGGGGATGCCCAACCGGGTAGGCCCAAGACCACGAGTCGGACTACAAGGCCGGGTGGCCCAAAGCCCACCCGGAGGCCATCTTCCCAGGATGCCGGGTACCAAAGCACCCGGTGGGCCGGCACGAAGAAGGCGGCAAGCAGATATCTCCGAATCAGAGAAGGATCTGCGTATCCCGTAGAGTGCGCTTCACGAAGCCGCACTTGTAGCGAGTTAGCTAGCGCCGCCTAGGTCACCCGTCGCTCCCTGTAAACCCTAGCCGACACCCTATATAAAGTCGGCTAGGCACAACCCTAGAGGGAGATTCATCTCGTTCCATAGCCGCCAGAGCACCCGCAAGCTCTAGCGCGCACCCCATTGTACACCCCAACACATTTCAATACAGATAGCAGGAAGTAGGTCTTTAGCTCGCAGAGAGGTGCCGAACCTGGGTAAACACTGCGTGCTACCTCTCCGTGATCCTAAGTTGCCTGGCTCACACCTGACTTAAGCCACCCCCATGGCATCTGCCGTGACGATACCACGACAGAAGCCAAGGCCTGATCAACATGAATAGGCGCAAAGGTGCTTTTCTGAAAGTTAATCTCAAGCCCGGTAGATTCGGAGAAGGCCAAGAGAAGAGATTTAAGAACGTGTATGCAGTCGCTGGAGGTTTTAAGGATGATGATGGTGTCGTCGGCGTACTGAAGAACCGGACAAGGAAGGTGATCCACGAGAGGGTGGAGGAGAAGACCGTCGGCCGAGGCTTGATGCAAAATCAAACGAAGAACATCAGCCATGGAGTTAAAGAGGTAAGGGGAGAGAGGGTCGCCCTGACGAAGGCCTCGACGACACTGAATCCATCTACCTGGAGAGCCATTGAGGAGAACGGCGGACTGGCTAGTCATGTTGAGATTGCGGATTCTACGGCAAAACATAGAGGAGAAACCTTTAGCGAGAAGAATGCGATCGAGAGCGTCCCAATTTACAGAGTCAAAGGCCTTTTGAAAGTTAAGCTTAAGAACAATGGAAGGGGCTCTCCGACGATAGCAGGATTACACGATGTCCGCTACATAGATAAAATTTCCTGACACCGATCTTCCCTTGATGAAACCCGTCTGATCTTGGCTAATAATACTAGCGATAAGCGGTTGAAGCCTATTTGTGAGGCATTTGGAGCCTAGCTTGACGCAACAATTTTGAAGAGAGATGGGTCGGAACTTGTCAGGGGTTGAGGCCCCCGGAAGCTTGGGAATCAGAACAATGAATGAATGGTTAATGCGCCTAAGATCAGCAGGGGAACCGAAAATCGAGTTGAGAAGGGAGAGGAGGTCATTTTTTAACAAGGTCCCAATTAGCCTTGTAGAAAGCGGGACCAAAACCGTCAAGGCCCAGGCTAGATGAGCAGTCCATGTCCCAGAGGGCTTCCTTAACTTCGGAAAGGGAGAAAGGAGCATCTAGGGAGAGCGCATTGGCATTGGAGAGCCTAGAACTAGATAGCAGGGATTCGACGTCATAGGAGAAGGAGCTAGGCCGAGCAACACCGAGCATATTTTTGAAGAAAGAGTGAAGAACCGATTGCATGCCAAAGTGAGAGGAGAAAGTAGCACCACCCTGCTCTAAGGATTTAATGTTGTTCTTCTACATCCTGACAGTGGCCGAAAGGTGAAAGAAAGAGGACTTTTCATCGCCTAAAACACAAGACCGAATCTTGGCACGCTGACGCCAATAGGTAGCCCGAGCGAAGTTGACATTGTGAAGAGAGGATTTGACTAAGATACGAAGGTGAAACTCCATAGACGAAAGGGGCGTAATTCTTTGATTTTGTCAAGAAAAGAGATGACTGTGTCACAATTTTTTGCTACCACAAGGGGAGATCTAGCTTGTTTGTTCCAAACTTTAGTAGCTGCCCGAATCCATTTAAGGCGAAGGGAAAGGGTACCAGCTAAACCTAGAGAAGAGTGAGAGGGGCCAACACTGTGCCACGTTCGATCAACAATGGAGCGAAAGGCGGAGAGGGAGAGGATGAAATTGTTGATGCGGAAAACGAGGGCTTAGGGATGCTAGAGGATGCGGACAGACAGATGGGGACGTGATCAGATGTGGAGCGAGTTCTAGAGATAAGGGCTGAATTTGGAAACAAAAGCGCGATCAAGACGACAGAGCGTGGGGATGGATTGGTTGTTCGACCAAGTGAAGAGATGGTCCAAAAGGGGAAGCTCATGGAGCTGAAGCTGATCAATGGCTAGCTAAAATCTGGCAGCTTCAGAGCTGTTGAAATTGGCGTTGGAGCGATTGGAAGGGGAGAGCACCATGTTAAAATCACGGCAGACGACGTCACCGAGAGCATAGGGGCACGGAGGGCACCAACCGAGGCCACCTTCTTGATGAAACCGATAGAGTAAGTCATGAAGTTGGCAACAAGCATGCCGAGGTGGGAGGGACGAAGCATAGGAATGCGGTATAGGCCCTTTTCCCCATTGGGGCCGAGCATGGAGATCTCGTAGAAGCCAGGGAAGACAAGGACGTCGACCTTGGCGGGACGCTCAAGGATCGGCTCCGCGTCGACGAACGGGCGAAACGCGCCCCACATGACAGAGCCGCCTGGCATCTCAACAAGACGACCGTGAGCGAAAGGGTCCGAGCCCGCGGGAGGAGGAGCGCCGGGGAAAGGAGGCTGGGGGAAATCGGCCAGAATCCCATCGGAAGCGTCGGAGCCGGCGTTAGAGCCCAGTGGAGGGGGATTGCCGCCGAAGTCATCGCCGGGGATAGGGAGAGCCATAATGATGTTGATCGGGGAGATAGCGCCTAAGCCCGAGAAGCCAAGGACAGAGAGGAAGTGGGGAATATCCGTGATGCCACGAGTCTTTACCGTGAGGAGCACGGCGGAGTAGTCAAAGCCCGAAAGACAGACAGGGTCGAGCTCGCAAGGGTTTGCGTAGGGGCCAGCTGAGTGATAGATGTGATAAGGGAACCAGTGCTCCATGGGGAAGTCTTCGATGGAAAGGGCGGCCATCTCCGTATGGGTGTAGAAGAAGCGGTTTTCGGTGTCGTCGTGGCGGCGAAGGGAGACATCGTGAAACTGGCCGATGATGGGACTGGCATCGAGGGCCACCTCGCGATCCAAAGGAGAGGCAAAGACAACAAGTCTGGCACCGTGAGATGAGGAGATGACAGCGACATTGGGGTTTTGGGCCTCTTGCTGCAAGGCACGGTGCACATGGCCCACAGGGACATGGCAGGGGGGGAGACGTAGGCATAAGCAAGGTTTTCGAAGTGTTCGAGGGGAACATAGGGCATGAAAACATTGAGGCACGTGGGGCGAGAAAGGTTAGGGCGTTCATGGAGAGGGTCGATGTCGGGGTTGGAGGAGAGGGCATCAGACTCCACTTCTTCATCGGAGCCGGAGTTGTCATCGAGGTGGAGACCTGCAGAGGGCACCGAGATCGAGTCCTCGGAGGCCACGGACGCGACATCGTCCGCGTCAGCCATGTCAGGAGCATCGAGAGGGATGAAGTCGTTCATCGCTGCGGCGGAGTCAGAAACATGGGAAACAGAATCAGAAGAAGAAGAGATCGAGGGGGAATAGGGAACGAGGGGAGGGATAGGCAGATTACGTGATCGGGCGCAGACGTCGGCGCGGTGTCCGAACTGCAGGCAGGCCTGGGAGCGCACCAGATCCCTGCAGTTCCTCACTTGATGATCCAGTGCGAGGCAGCGGAAGCACCGGTTCGCCAGATTCAGGTAGGGCATGGGGAAGATGATGGGATGAGAGGGAGGATGGGGGGAGGCTCTATAAGGAGGAGGAGAAGAGAGAACCGAAGTGTAGGAGGGCACGGGATGGGCGAGTGATGGGGTGGCGTGCATGGCTGCAGGATCAGGGAGCAGTGGGGCAGGAGGAGCACCGGAGCACGAGCCGTCAGAATCCGTGACGAGGTTGTGGGCAGGAGGAACATGAGCCGATGCTGAGGAAGGGGCGAAAGACCTAACGGGTGCAAGCAAGGGGTAGGGTAGCAGAGCATGAGGCAAAGGCAAAAGGCCACGGGCAAGCAGGTCGATGATGCATGGTTGCTTGCGGTGACTGGGGGGGATAGCGGGGGCAGCAGCACGCGTCCCGCGCTGACGAGGAGGACGGTCCAATGGGAACAGGGGAGCGACGAGACGCGGAGGATCAAGGGAAATCTCCGGGCAGGCAGGATCGGTGTCTAGAGCGGCAGAGGCAGGGTTGCGGATTGGAGCGACGCGGGTGTCGGCGACAGGCGAGCTAGCAGGTCCGTGATTTACAGCGACCAAGGTCAAACTAAGGGGATCTCCGAGGTTATGGGCGAGGCCCGTAAGGGCACAGTCAGCACCGACAGGGGCCCCACGTGAAAGGTCAAGAGAGCGTCACCGTGACGAACACCATCTAGCGCCACAATGCACGTCGCGATACTCGAATTAGCAACAGACAGAGAGAAAAGCCTAGGACCGAACGAACGAATTAATGGAATCTCAACAGCAGCAACTAACCAAAACATAATCAGATCAATAACAGTGGCAGGCAATTGAACATGAGAGGGTTCCATCACCTGAATCCAAACCGACGGCGGCGAGGCCAATGCCGATGAGGAGTCAAGCGGGCAACATACCGAAGAGGAGAAGTTCTCGAGGCAGAATTGGAGCAGCGCATCTCCCGGCGAAGCAGCAATCCTGGGCGGAAGCTCACACGACAGGGCGGCCGGAGAAGAGGATGCCAAGAATCATATCCCGGAGGGAAGGGTCCCAGCAGGGGGAGGACGCCCGGCGAAAGGGGGCGGCGGGCTCGCGGCGCGCGGCGACGACGCGGACGGATGACGACGGGGGCGGGAGCAGCCTCAGCAGGGGCGGCAACGGCGGAGGAGGCGATGGAGTTCGCGGCGACGAGACTCGAGGCGACGATGGGCGAGGCAGGAGGACAAAGCGGGCCTGGAGGCGAGGACGCGCAAACAGGGGACGAGGCCGGGGGAAGAAGGGACGACGAAGGAGAGCTAGCGCGAATGGCCGAGCAGAAAGCTTGCTCTAGGTTACGCGCAGAGGAAAGGGCCGCAAGGTCGACCGGTGCAAGGAGGGCGGAGAGGGAAGGGGCAGCAGCAAGGAAGTCGAGGACTCGCCCGGCTGCGCCAACAGCGGCGGAAGAAGGCGAGACGGAGGCACATGACGAGAATGAAGGAGAGACAATGGAGGAGGAGGCGAGGAGGCGAGAGAAAGCGGAGGAGGGGCGGTGGAACACCATGGAGAGGGGGCTAAGAGGTCGCGGCGGCCGGAGCGGCACGCGGCGCCGGGGAGGAGGAGGAGGAGGAGCTCAGGCATGGCCAGGCGAGAGCGGCGGCCGCAAGGCAGGCTGGGCGGGGAGGAGGAGCTCATCACCTTCACCACAAATTCTAAAATGTCTGGCACACATCACTGAAAAAACATTTCTGAATGTTTCGATCTGACGGCTTCGCTCTCCAACGCTCCGTGCTGTATGTTTTTGAATATTTACTCCTTCTGGCGTTTTAAACGGGTTTTCCTTTTATCAAACAGGCAGCTTCTCTACCGTCCATTCAAAAGTACTGCACACATAATCAATTCAAATAGGAAAACAAATCTACCAGTGTAATGTGTTTTATGCACAACTGCTGCATGAATCTACCACAAAAACACAAACTTACATAAATCACCATATATATATGCCAGCATATCTTGCTAATAACTTCCTTCGGTTGAGAACATGATACGTTGATATGAAAGTGTTCACAATGGAATGGAAGATCAGACATTAGTTTCGTCAGGAAAAAAGATCAAACAAAAATTTGTTTCGTCGGGAAAAAGATCAAACAAACATTAGTTTCGTCAGAACAAAAAAGATCAAACAATCACTTGGGCTGGACTGCTGGAGTACTAACTCCCCGCTCAACGTTGTCTACCAGAACTCGTAGGTCCTTTTGGGCTCCTTAAGCATACTACTCATTGCTATCGAGAAAAAATAAATTGAATGTTTGCACTCTCTCGGCCTGGTAACCCTTTCCCGGGCCTAAACTTGCAAGGTAGATATTTTTCAGGCCGACCCAGCTTTCGGTAGATTTATTTGTAGGGTTCCTGTGAAAGTGCGTATACTCTCTAGTATTAATCAAAATTTATATTTAATATATTTGGACAGTATCGTGCTTGAAATGAAAAATCTGTTCCTCTGATAACCAAGGTTACCAGAAATCCCGGTCTCCTCTGTTTTTTTCTTTATTATGAAGAATTAGAAACCATGTGAAACGAAACAAAAGTGTGTTCAATTTTTCCCTAAGGAAGATATAGCAACTCATGTGCCATTATTTTTATGTAGAACTAGATGATTCCCCGCGCTTTGCGGCGGGAATTAGTAGCATAACATTTTGTGGTTACACAATTTATGTGAGCTTTACAAAAAAGGGAGCGCGTGGGTGCAGTCGCTGATCAGGTCGGAGCTGTTGGAGGAGCGTAATTGGACCTCTACATTTGAAGATGATGAGAGTGTTGAGGAGAGATGGGGAGGAGTGCGGATGCTTGAAAGGTTAAACCTGATCTCGCTTAAGTAATCAGGATGGGATGAAGATGAAGGGAACATAGGCGTAGTGGCCGGTGGGAAATAAATGGGATTGAACAAAATTGTCTCAGTATATGAAGCGCTCCAACTGTCCTCGCACAAAATAGCGAAATTCAGTAATAGGTTTGACGGGACTATGGTGTGTGTACAACTTCTTCTCACGTGGGACTGGGTGAGTGGACGGCTGGTGATCAAAATCATATGGCTGTGATTACTTGATGATGTGGCTATGGAGCAGGTAGAAAGAGAAAAAATCATAAATGAACTTAGTAGGATTTTGCTTTATAAGAGGTGTAGATAGATTGATTGATAAAAAATGGATTCCTTGTTTTCTCCTAGAACACCAAATTTCCTTTCGAACCGTGTAGAATATTGGGTTTATTTCTAAGATTTATAATCCTTATAATGAAAGAAACATCGTACTCTCTCTCATCCAAAATAAATAATCTTCGTTCAAAACGGCGACACTCATTTTGGATCAGAGGGAGTAGGAGACATTTCTTATTAAAAATTACATACATAAAATCTTTCAAATAGGTCTAATCATTTTCAATGGATCCACATTGGATATTTGGATATCACTGCAGATCTGCAAGACAAATATCATAGAAAAACTTATTAGTATGTCACTCTACATTTACCACCGGTAAACTGAGTTCCTAGCCCCTCCATTAAACGAGTTTACCGTGCAAAAAGTCCTAGCTCGTTTCAAATCTGTGTTGCTTGGTTTATCTAACCTAATCATATGTGTGTCTGCTCTAATTTAACCGATGCTACAACTCATTGTCCTGAAAGTTTGATGTCACTTCCTCCTAAATTCATATTTTAAATGTCAGACGTTGTCGAGTTTGAATTGTACATTTGTTCGAGAATCTCATACGACGTGCAACAATAATTATAGCCACGCCTCTTGAACCTTTTTTTTACCAATTGTCAAATCTTTGCTATATGACGTCAATTAATGATCCTTGGATCAAACAATGTACATGCTCATATTTTTTTTGCAAAACACAATATAGATGCATATGCTCACATAAACACTCATATACTCAACCCCTATGAACACACACACATTTTACTCATATGAGTAATTTCGAAATACTGAGCCGACGGATCAAGACTGACTGAGAAAGTCGCTATAGACACCTTGTTGTCGACGGGACATCACCTCGCGCTGCAGAATAGTACGGCTAAATGAATTGGGGGTTTGAACTCTTTTCTACAACCCTCGTAACCATGTCACATATTGGTTCTCGTACATACTCATCTTTCTAAAGCACATGGCGCCACTATTTTGGACCATCCATTCAGCACAAGCGGACAAACCTATACCAAGATCTTACACAGCCAATTGGTCAGACGAAGCCACGCAGACAGAACCTTCTTCCAGCGTCTCAGTCTCACTCGGTCACTATAGGGTGAAATCAGCAAAATCAAAAGGACCAGCCTTATCTTTGACCCTCCTTCAAAACCCCGCCAGTCCATTCCACAACAGGTACGAACGACACACAAACGCAAACCCATCACCCTACGTGCACGTATGTAACCCAACTGAGAAGTTTCGCAGATTTTGCACCCAGAAGTCCACATGCATCCTGTCAGCAGAGAGCCTCTCCACGCATGACTCCACCTAGCTAGCTTTCCTGGGCCGTCCCTTTCTATTCTTCCACACCGCTTTTGTTTCAGGGTTTTTTTTTTTTTTTTGAACAGGGGAAAGGCCCCGAAGTACCTAGATACTGCATTTCTTCCACAGCGGCGGGTTACAAATTACACGGAGGTCCGAAAGAAAGTCCAAGTCTACCGATCTGGGCGCTTGTTTCTTGGTGCGTGATGTTGAGTACGATGCAATGCAGCTAGCTGGCCGGTGCATCCAGTCAAGACGGGTCCAGTCGTCCGGCCGGCCAGCGGATCAGTTCCAAATGGGAGATGTTACTTTGGAGGAGAAATAGATGGATAGATAAATGAGATAGTACTCCGTAGTTGGTTTTATGGAATCTTCTTCTTAGTTCCTAGTCTAAAGATCGAGCGATGTCGACTGGAACTCTCAGCGGCGGGGGTTGGTGCAATAGGACTTGCTGTAGTACTGTGCAGATATGATCTACAGTAGCTAGCATGAATGTCGTCGGCAAGCTTTACTTTATTCACGACGGGTTCTCAGTTCTCACTAGCGCGGTGTCGTCCATACCGGGATCAAGATCCTGTGTACGTACGGATGGTTTCAAGATTCTTTCGGGTGAATGAACTGGGGTACGCAGATGACATATCCAGCTCCCGGCCAGCTTCACCGTTTAGCTTCCGCCCCACTGCTCGTCACGTCCATTTCGTGATTTTAATGAAAAGTGAACCTGGTTAAGGTTAACTATTTGTTGACGACTGCCGTGTCATTTTTTTCTATTTGAGAAAGAGTTGCGTGTTAACAAACTAGAACAGAAGAACACAAACACGCACGCTCACAGCCCGAGCAAGAGCAAACAGAAAACAGAGAGGAAGAATAACCACACACGCTTCCACCCCCACCGCCGGCGAGCCACCGGAGAAGAAAGAAGCCGACCACCGCCCTTCCTGGGAAAGAGAGCACCTTACGCCTTTGAAAGCAAGAGTCATCCGACGTCCAACGCCGAAACTTGAAACTTTGAACGCACCACGGCCATGGCACTCCCACCTGCAGGACCGGCCGCCGTCGCCGCACGCAACCACAGCACACCACACTATCCACCACCCAAAACTTCTCCTCTGAACTGAGCCGAGCTCCGAACCTCCTTCTCCAAACACTTGTCTCCCAATCGAAAACCAGAGAGAAGAAGCAGCTCATCGTCCACCCTTTGCCACCATGGCTAGCCGGCGGAAGATACAGCCACCTCAATCCCTGCTCAATGCAGAGGCAGCAGTGCTTGATGAAGAAGCTAACCTCAAGCAGCTCCTGCTTCTGCTTCCACCATGAAAGCATGCCGGAGATGCACTGAAAACGCCGCCCCGCGCCGCGCTTGAACGCGAAGACGAACCAGCTCCAGATCCGCTTCACCGATCTTGAAGAAGAATAGCAGCAGCATCTCCTCTCCTCACCTCCACGGCCGCCAGAGGAGAAGCGCATCACACCATCTCTCGATCTGCAAAGCAGAGGATACGGCACGCGGATTTATTGGATTGGCTTCGAGCATCTCCAACTCTGCTCAAGATCCTCCATGGATCTAGGAAGCAGAAGGGGAGAGGCCCACCTCCGGCGCCGCTGCGAGTCGCCGGAGATCCTCGAAGAAGAAGAAAGGGGAAAAGAACCGGGCAAACACCACGAAAACTCGCGAAAAACAGACAACAAAGCTAGATCTAATCCTACTTCTACTATTCATAGCCCGAGCTACGCATCCTCCACCGCACCGACCGGCAACGCCGGCGGCGAAGCGAGAGGAGCGAGCTGGGGATGAGGACGGAAAGAAGGAGCCGGCTCTCAAACAGTAAAAGAGGAGAAGAGACCGAGGGGGAGAGTGAGTCGTGTGCACTGCCGTGTCATTTCGTTCCATAACAACGAAAGCAGCAGTGGCAACGTATTTAGAGAATCTCCACCTAGGCTTCCATAGCATCGGCATGAAATCGTCGCCCCATTGCGGTCCTAAGGATAAGGATGACTCCAATGGGGCGACGCATCGAGTCCACGCGCATCCGTTCCTGTCCGCGAGGGCCAAAAACACGGCCCAACGGGGCGACGCAAACGGACCGCGGTCCGTTTTTTGGTCCGCCGCGACGGGCCCAAATTTGGGCCACCGATGCGTCGGCCCCGGACGCGAGCGGACCGCTGCTGTGTCCTGCCCTAGTCCGCCCCGTGTCCTCCCTGGCCCGCGTGTCATCGACCCCGACGGCTAGAGCGGCCACCTACCCCGCAAATAACTGTGGGCGGTGGAGCTTTTTAAATGGAGCCAGGCGGGGAAACCCTAGAGCACACCGCACCACCAACGCCGCGAGTGCGGCGCGGTACGCCGCCTCTTCCTCGTCGTTGGCGAGGCAGTTGCGGTACGCCGCCTCCACCACACTGGCCTCGTCGGGCGACATGGGGCGCGGGAGCCTCCTCTGTCGCGCCTGCTCCCTCTGGTCCAGCAGATACTGGGGCACGCGCGCTCCCGACCTTCCGGCGAGCAGATCTGAGGTTGGAGGTGGTGGCCACCGTGGTGGGAGGAGGAGGATCTAGGGTTTTGGTGCTCTAGGGTTTCCCCGGCCGGCTCCATTTAAAGAGCTCCACCGCCCACAGTTATTGTGGGGTAGGTGGCCGCTCTAGCCGTCGGGGTCGATGACACGCGGGCCAGGGAGGACACAGGGCGGACTAGGGCAGGACACAACAACGGTCCGCTCGTGTCCGGGGCCGACGCATCGGTGGCCCAAATTTGGGCCAGGAATGCGTCACGGCGGGCCAAAAAACGGACCACGGTCCGTTTGCGTCGCCCCGTTGGGCCGTGTTTTTGGCCCACGCGGAAAGGAACGGATGCGCGCGGACTCGATGCGTCGCCCCGTTGGAGTCATCCTAATAGCGGTAAAATTGCCGTACATGCCTAATACCATGTCCGGTAATTTTCACAATGGCCACGGTCCACACGAAATGGAGTGAGAAAACCGGCATCCGCGGAAATTCACACCAAGTCGGAAACCACCCTCATCGACTCAAACACCGTTCCACTTAAGTAAAACAACAGATGGTGTACTCTATCAAAGGTGCAAGAACGACGCAACACTTCGTTGCCCTTAATGCGCACACTAAGTGAAGAACAACATGCCTCATTGTCGACGCTAATGAGCGCAACCCAATCCGCCAGTCCGGCCGGTTTTAAAACAGAGTGCATGTCTCTCATCTCCCCCACACAGTTCACCGCCCATCCTCTCCTCTCCAATTTTGTGTTGCCATCGGATCTACCGATACCATGACCGGCCATGGCCGGGGGGAGCTGAGCCGCGAGGAGATGGAACACAACCTTCACCACAGCGTGTAGAACGGTCAACGCGTGCAATTTTGCTAGCATAGTAAGGACTATGCGCGACGAGGCTTTCCACCATGATAAGCTCCAGGATGAGCTGACCTTCTCATCCTGTCGCGAGCAGCGGACCCGCTCAGTGGCGAAGCTAGCCGATTAAGACATTGGGTTCAGATCCTTCTTCTAGGTGTAATATTTCAATAAATTAGAATTGAGAAATACTAGACCATTGAAGGATTTTTTGTACCCCGATGGATCTACGGTCATTGATATCACTGTAACAGCCCGAAATTTGTGAACCCAAAAACGTGTGTAAAATTTCCACTTTTGTGTTGCACTGCATCATAGCATCCATTTTAAGTTGCTAAACAAATAAAACACTTGTTTTGACACCATTTTAAAAACAAATGGCTGAAAATGCCAAAACTTAACTGGAATGGGTTTGACAAGTTTTGGTGACAAATAAAATTTGTTGGAGTTTTATATTGGTCCAGGAAGTTCCAAAAGTTCCAACTAAAATAATTGCAAACTATTTTGATTTGGAAAATAAAATAAATGGAGGGAAACTAAAATTGCCTGTGAGCAATTTCTATTTTATTTTCCTACCAAATGATTTTCAAATAATCTGGAAAAATTAGGGGAACTTCATTTCGTTATAAAGATACTCCCCAAAAATTTGCATAATTTTTGGAGGTGGATAACTGCTTCAATTAAATCAAATACACCTGCTGTTATTTTAAACCAGTGCTAAAAAGGACTTGTCTTTGGGGATTTCAAAACTTCCAGGGGGTTATTTGTAAAACCATCATCTTCTCTCTCCTCCCGCCAAAGGCGCGTGCGCCATGCCGCGCTGCCGCCGCACGCTTCACCCAGGGGCCCCCCTCCTCCCTGCCCTCACTTGAGAGGAGAGCAAGCCACCGAGCCCACTTGCCCTGCTCCCCCTTCCCCCTCTCTCACCTGCTCCCTCCCCCTCCATTTCTTCCCCATGCTCGAGCCCCGGCCGCCATCTTCGCCGAGCTCGCCGCCGTTGCTCTAGCCCGCCCCGTACAAATCGATGACCACAGGGAGCGTCGCCGTGTCGTCCTCGCCCTCTCCATCGAAGGAATCGAGGCGGGAGGCTCGCAATCGCCGTCGCCGCCCCGTTCTTCTCCGAGCGCCGCCGCCGCTGCGCCGAGCGATTTCGCCGCCCTCCGTCCACCTCCGGCCCTCCCGAGCATACCTACGGTCTCAGGGTGAGCTTGTGAACCTCCCCCGTGCCCTAATTCTTCGTCGTCCATGATTTCCGTAGAGAGAGCTCGAGGCAGCTCGCCGTCGCATCGTTGTTTGCCCTCCATCGGATATTCCGGCTCGAGGCTGACCGGATAGTCCGGTTATATCCAGTACGCGAGCCACATTTCTTTTTCCCCCAAATCGGATAATCCGAATTTAATCCGCATCGGATAATCCGTTTTATGCCAGCACCTCAAAAAAACTTCACATTTTCTCATCGATCGGATATTCCGATTTATTAAAATTCGGAAATTCCGAAATTGCCCAGTCCCAAAATATTCCTGTTTAATTTAATTTCTTTTCTTACTATTTGGGTTAAATAATCCGAGGGTTGTTTAAAATGACTTATAATCAGGACATTTTAAGAGAGGGAATAAAATGTATTAACGTTTTAACGGTGCATCCGATAAAATGCGTGTATTTTACCCGAATGTCCGAAAATGTGTGAATCACCCGTTTAAATGGATATCATGTTTATTAAATTGCTAAAACCCTGCATCTCCCACATGATCATGTCATAACATCTACAAGTAATATCCTAGGGTTTCGACCACCGTAATCAACAAGTAAGATGATCCATGACCTAAATTCACGGATATCCGGGATGCGCCCCTCTAAGCACCCGAACTCCGTTTAATCGGAATAGTTGCATCATCCTCCTCCCGGGGATTTAAAATGTCATGTCATCATATGTTTGCGCATTGCCCTTGTTAAGCATATATGTGGTGATTGAATTGTTTTCCTCCGATGTTTGTTTGTCGTTAGATCAAGCAACGGGGGTTACTCAACAATACCCCGAGGATCCGTATTACCAGCACGCTGATCAAGGCAAGCGTAACCCCCCCCCCCTCTGAGCATATCTTATCCTATGTTTCCGCAAATATTTTCTGCACTATAATATTATATGCGGTTCTAAATGTCAACTTTTGTCGGATTAGAGTATCCTATAGTTGCATTAATTCCCTATGCCATTATCTGTTTCCCCTCCTATTATCCATAGGTTTGTGTTGTTGGCCGAGCTACTTATAAATGCTATGTGATGCTTAGCCATGCCTAGTTATATGCCTAGCTATACGATGGAGATATGTGTTGCTGGAAACATGTGTGAAATGTTGAGATGATGGTGGAGAATTGTGGTGACGGATAATAAAATGCTTAACGGTGGGGATGAGAGGCCACTGTGGTTGTGGTGCTTTGTCTCGTTCTCGCCGCCTAGGTGCGAGTTCTTTACCTTTGAACCAAGACTGAGCGTGCAACCATGCGTGAGGCCTATGCATTCGCAGTGCAGGAACCCTCATAGACTAAATAACTCGAGCGGGGCTAGCCAGAGTCCTCTAGTTCGGGCTTCCATTTGCGCGTGCGTGAGTTGGTGGCTGAGAATGGTATGAGGATGGTGGTATTAGGAAAGTAAGTGTCTGCGGGACAGGGTGTTGGAGGAGTCACCAAACCTGTCCTACCGGCACTGATGATCCTGGAAAGTCCTTAACGAGGGAGAAGTCGACACCGCTCCCACCCAGCCGGCTTTCCAAGGAAGAGAGCTAATTGTACAGGTAATGGGCCAGACGGTACGCGTGGTGAAGGAGCTGGAGCCCCTCGGGACTCCAGGGACTTCCACTTTGTACACCCCTGCAGGGTTAAATCTTTTCGAAAAGCCGTGTCCGCGGTTATGGACGACTTGGGAAGTGAAGGTAAGATCATAGAATAACTTTAACGGAATGATTAAAAACTGGGTACTAGAGGTACCACTCACAAATGCAAGGTGAGCTTCCTCGAGGGTGATTCGGGGAGGTGCCTTTGATGAATAGGTACAGTGGTTGATGTTGAGAAAGGTGATGAAAGAAAAGAGTACTTCTTACCTCTTTTGAAAATACTCTGAATAGTCGATGCCTTTGAGTTATGTTTTCATAAATAAAATCAGCTTTATGCAAAACAACCATATAAATTTGAAAGCCTCATCGAGCATATATTAGCTCTTAATCTTGCGAGTTCGTCGAACTCAACGTCGTTTGTTTTGTTTCAGAGGAGGACTTCACCGACCTCGAAGGTGGGTTCTTTGTGGACGTCGACGAGTAGTCTGGGGTTCCCAGGTGGCAGCTTGGGACATCCTAGAACAGCTGGCGTCGTGATGTTATCTGTAGGCCTCTTAGGCCATAATTTGGTTCTTGTTGTTTAGAACAACCTACTTTGCTTCCGCTTGATGTAATGTTGGGTCTGTGACCTCTGGTTGTCATTTGCTATCTTTCTCTGTATAAGAGTTGAATTATATATCTCTGTGTCGTAGAGTCTGTGATGTGCCAGTTGTTCCACAAGTCTTGATCTTACTATTATGCCTTGAGGGTTGCGCCCGTGTTAAGGCATCAATCGGGGTGTTGCGTTGTCTGGAGTGAGGTGTACCCAGCAACGCCTGCCAAAGGTTTTGGCCGGGGATTGGTAAACCCGTAACCTCCGCTTGTATCGCTTAACCGGTGACACGCAGCATCACTGTATAACAGTCGGGTCAGGGCGCCACAAGTTGGTATCAGAGCAGTACTGCCTGTAGGAAACCCTTCTACTGGTCGATGTTGAGTCTAGCGTTTGTGATAATATTTCAACTTAAAAATGAGTTGTGAAAACCATCTTAGGATTCTTTTTACTCCTTATCTGGTTACCCTCTAATCTCGGAGCAATCTTACCTCGATTTGAGTTTAAAGGTTTTACTTCTTATCTGTTGATTCAAAATTATTAGGATCACGTGGGTGGGTTCGACCTTTAGTGTTGTGTGTCCAGTTGCTCCCGCCGCGCTACAATCTGAAGCTTCTTGTGCCGAGAAACCATCTGGAGTACGACGAAAATTCCCATCAACTCAGTTGGTTACGAACCCTTGTATTCGTATCAAGTATAATCCTTGTTCTTTTCTTCGGGTTTTAACCCAAGGGCTTGAACATAAGGTCCCGGATTGTGCCAAGTAGAGTGTGTTAAGTGTGTTTCTTAACTCTCGCTAGTAGCACATGATGCTGATCTTCAACCCAAGTCCTTTATGTGGTCTGTGTGGTAAATGGTTGAAACTTAATTTCCCACACCTCGAATGGCTATGTAACTCTAACTCTGCCATAGCCGGAGATTCTGTCTTGGAACCATCTGGGTTATGACCAGAATTCGCTTAGCGAATCCCCCATCTATGTTCATGACTCCGCTACATCTCTCCTTTTTGGGCATGGTTATCACAACTGAGTAATAACCGGTGCATCTTTAACAGCTTAGGATTCTCCTGAGCACGTTTCTTACTCTGAATCGCTTTCCGACCTTTGTCTGTCTTTTGACAGTAAAGGTTTACCGTGCGTTGGTACGTTCCGCTGCAAGTCACTCCCTTGATCCGTCAAGACTTCCACTTCGGGATTCTAGGAGAGACAAACTCCCGTACCTTGTCCACCTCTCGGACCAGGTCAAAGTAATTAAATCTGCGGAATAAGGGGCTTGTCTAGCTTCTGGTTCTGCTCCACCTTAGAGTGTCACACTCTTTGATATCAGGGTATCGAGCTAAGTATCCTGATCCTCCTGATGAAGTGATGCTCCTACACTTTGTTGCTCCCCGTCTTCCGAGTGACTTGTTACTCGAGAAGGATAAGTCGTGAGCAATGATGTCACTATCGGATATTCTCAGCAGTTCTTACTGTGCGGAAATCCAAGGACAATTATTGCCCTCCTTAGCATGATTGGTTAGCCGATCAATAAGTTGAGTTGGACTGTGTTCCCAAGTTCGTTTTCTCTGTTGCTCTTTCTCGGTCAAAGAGCTAGGTTCGTGCCGAAGCTCCCAAGACCACCTCGTTGTGCCTTGAAAGGCATGATCCTCTCTTGAACTCAAGATCCACCGGTTTGTCATGATATCCTAGAGGTGGATCGAGATATTCTAGTCAATAATGCAAATGAAGAAGATTCTTGGAATGGTATGTCGCGATATCCTATATGTGGATCGTGATATTTTGGAGGTCTTTCCAGAAGTATCGCCAGGTTGTCACCTGACCGTGATGTTCAGTTTATGAGTAAGCTGGTTCTCTGAACAACTCCTTTCTCCAAGAAAATCGTGCTGGATGTCCTGAATTATTCGGTTGAGCTTAAACAACTTGGAGAGTTAAAAGACAAAAGCTCCATCTGAAATAGTTCATTCTCAGTCGGATGTCTAGTGTTACGTGTCGAAGCAAGTTGGTATCTCCTTTGTGGATATGCTAACCTCCAAAACTTTTGAGTTGATTTGGGCTATCGTCAAATCAAACTCAGACTAACACATTCAGTAGGTTAAACTCAGATTAACAACGTGTTAGTCTGACCAATACTTATGCCCCGTTCATGTGATATATGAGTCTACCGTCTTGTAGTATCAGGACAAGTTGGTTGTTGAGCCCATCAACTACCTTCTTATTCTCTCCTGGTTGAGGGGATTTATATTGGATAGTGGGCGTAGCATTGGAAACTTGTTAGAACTAACCTTGTGTCGTCACAAGGCAATGTTCTAGAGTTAGAAGTGACTTTCCTGGTTCACGTGCAATTGCTGAAAGATGTCGCCGTGGATCTGAGTGAAGTGTCTGGTTCCTCGAAATCATTTCAACTCGATCATGCATGTGCAGAATATTCTCGGAATGGTATGTTGTTACCTCCATTCCTTCAGACTTTCATCTCTGCATCCAAGCCACAAATGGAATCGTTCAAGAAAGAGAAGGATTCCAAGAACTTCTTTGCCTTCTATGGTGTTTCCCATCAAGAACTCAATTGTGTCTCATTGCAAGTAATCCAATTAGGGCAGCTGTCTCCTGACAAGTTGCTATTCCGCGGGTTCCGCAATCTCGTTCCTCCTTTGGAGTTAGACATTCTGGTCTAGCTCTTGGAGTTTCTAGCAAATGTAATCCGTTGTTATCCTTTGCAAAGACTTCCGATTCATACATGCTGAGTCTGGAGTATCTCTACACCTGACCAGATCTAAATCTCAATCAGAAACGATAGTTGGTGATCCTCAAGAAGCTTGACCCGATGTCCGGAGCATCAATAAGTTTTCCCGGTAGTAACGTTCCCGGAGTTTCTAAAGTTCTCTCGGTCCCTCCTCCTGATCCTTTTTCAGTGATCTGAAATGCTCCTCCGTGAGGAAAGTTCTACTCAAGCGGTTTGGGTAGAAGTTACTTCTTCATCTGTTGGAAGCTTGTTTCGACACTCCCCCTCAGAAACTTTAGGCCTTGTGCAAAGTTCATATTCTGAATCTTTTCAGAAAACAGTTGTCTACCAAATGGAAACTCCTTATCATTCCCCCGTGAAACGCATGTGTCTCCGAACTGTCGAATCCAAGGGATGCTTGAAATCCCATCCTAATATTCTACTAGGAGGTACTCCGTTGTGGGATATTCACCAAGATCCATCCTTCCGGAAAAGTTTCCTTCTCCCCTATGGTGTACACTGTTAGTGACCTCGAAGTGAAGACGTTGAAGAGCTCCATGATGCCCTCGGTCAACCTCTTCAACAGAGAAGCCACCTGAAGCGAGAAAGTCGTGTAGTACCCTTGTAACCCTTTTTCCCTCTTTCCTACTCTAAGAATCTCGGACGAGATTCCTGTATGGGGGGTAGATTTGTAACAGCCCGAAATTTGTGAACCCAAAAACGTGTGTAAAATTTCCACTTTTGTGTTGCACTGCATCATAGCATCCATTTTAAGTTGCTAAACAAATAAAACACTTGTTTTGACACCATTTTAAAAACAAATGGTTGAAAATGCCAAAACTTAACTGGAATGGGTTTGACAAGTTTTGGTGACAAATAAAATTTGTTGGAGTTTTATATTGGTCCAGGAAGTTCCAAAAGTTCCAACTAAAATAATTGCAAACTATTTTGATTTGGAAAATAAAATAAATGGAGGGAAACTAAAATTGCCTGTGAGCAATTTCTATTTTATTTTCCTACCAAATGATTTTCAAATAATCGGGAAAAATTAGGGGAACTTCATTTCGTTATAAAGATACTCCCCAAAAATTTGCATAATTTTTGGAGGTGGATAACTGCCTCAATTAAATCAAATACACCTGCTGTTATTTTAAACCAGTGCTAAAAAGGACTTGTCTTTGGGGATTTCAAAACTTCCAGGGGTTATTTGTAAAACCGTCATCTTCTCTCTCCTCCCGCCAAAGGCGCGTGCGCCATGCCGCGCTGCCGCCGCACGCTTCACCCAGGGGCCCCCCTCCTCCCTGCCCTCACTTGAGAGGAGAGCAAGCCACCGAGCCCACTTGCCCTGCTCCCCCTTCCCCCTCTCTCACCTGCTCCCTCCCCCTCCATTTCTTCCCCATGCTCGAGCCCCGGCCGCCATCTTCGCCGAGCTCGCCGTCGTTGCTCTAGCCCGCCCCGTACAAATCGATGACCACAGGGAGCGTCGCCGTGTCGTCCTCGCCCTCTCCATCGAAGGAATCGAGGCGGGAGGCTCGCAATCGCCGTCGCCGCCCCGTTCTTCTCCGAGCGCCGCCACCGCTGCGCCGAGTGATTTCGCCGCCCTCCGTCCACCTCCGGCCCTCCCGAGCGTACCTACGGTCTCAGGGTGAGCTTGTGAACCTCCCCCGTGCCCTAATTCTTCGTCGTCCATGATTTCCGTAGAGAGAGCTCGAGGCAGCTCGCCGTCGCGTCGTTGTTTGCCCTCCATCGGATATTCCGGCTCGAGGCTGACCGGATAGTCCGGTTATATCCAGTACGCGAGCCACATTTCTTTTTCCCCCAAATCGGATAATCCGAATTTAATCCGCATCGGATAATCCGTTTTATGCCAGCACCTCAAAAAAACTTCACATTTTCTCATCGATCGGATATTCCGATTTATTAAAATTCGGAAATTCCGAAATTGCCCAGTCCCAAAATATTCCTGTTTAATTTAATTTCTTTTCTTACTATTTGGGTTAAATAATCCGAGGGTTGTTTAAAATGACTTATAATCAGGACATTTTAAGAGAGGGAATAAAATGTATTAACGTTTTAACGGTGCATCCGATAAAATGCGTGTATTTTACCCGAATGTCCGAAAATGTGTGAATCACCCGTTTAAATGGATATCATGTTTATTAAATTGCTAAAACCCTACATCTCCCACATGATCATGTCATAACATCTAACGTTTTAACGGTGCATCCGATAAAATGCGTGTATTTTACCCGAATGTCCGAAAATGTGTGAATCACCCGTTTAAATGGATATCATGTTTATTAAATTGCTAAAACCCTGCATCTCCCACATGATCATGTCATAACATCTACAAGTAATATCCTAGGGTTTCGACCACCGTAATCAACAAGTAAGATGATCCATGACCTAAATTCACGGATATCCGGGATGCGCCCCTCTAAGCACCCGAACTCCGTTTAATCGGAATAGTTGCATCATCCTCCTCCCGGGGATTTAAAATGTCATGTCATCATATGTTTGCGCATTGCCCTTGTTAAGCATATATGTGGTGATTGAATTGTTTTCCTCCGATGTTTGTTTGTCGTTAGATCAAGCAACGGGGGTTACTCAACAATACCCCGAGGATCCGTATTACCAGCACGCTGATCAAGGCAAGCGTAACCCCCCTCTGAGCATATCTTATCCTATGTTTCCGCAAATATTTTCTCCACTATAATATTGCATGCGGTTCTAAATGTCAACTTTTGTCGGATTAGAGTATCCTATAGTTGCATTAATTCCCTATGCCATTATCTGTTTCCCCTCCTATTATCCATAGGTTTGTGTTGTTGGCCGAGCTACTTATAAATGCTATGTGATGCTTAGCCATGCCTAGTTATATGCCTAGCTATACGATGGAGATATGTGTTGCTGGAAACAGGTGTGAAATGTTGAGATGATGGTGGAGAATTGTGGTGACGGATAATAAAATGCTTAACGGTGGGGATGAGAGGCCACTGTGGTTGTGGTGCTTTGTCTCGTTCTCGCCGCCTAGGTGCGAGTTCTTTACCTCTTGAACCAAGACTGAGCGTGCAACCATGCGTGAGGCCTATGCATTCGCAGTGCAGGAACCCTCATAGACTAAATAACTCGAGCGGGGCTAGCCAGAGTCCTCTAGTTCGGGCTTCCATTTGCGCGTGCGTGAGTTGGTGGCTGAGAATGGTATGAGGATGGTGGTATTAGGAAAGTAAGTGTCTGCGGGACAGGGTGTTGGAGGAGTCACCAAACCTGTCCTACCGGCACTGATGATCCTGGAAAGTCCTTAACGAGGGAGAAGTCGACACCGCTCCCACCCACCCGGCTTTCCAAGGAAGAGAGCTAATTGTACAGGTAATGGGCCGGACGGTACGCGTGGTGAAGGAGCTGGAGCCCCTCGGGACTCCGGGGACTTCCACTTTGTACACCCCTTTCGATTAGGGTTAGCGCAGTGCAGTACGAGGTTGACCGCGTTGCCAGCCACCCCACCGACACCCCTTTCGATTAGGGTTAGGGCAGTGCTCACGGGAAGCACCACTGCGCCGCCACCGCTTCGACGCCCACGCCATCGACCATCATGGCCTCCGGCTTGAGTACTTCGAGCCACAGCGAAGGTATCTCTCCGATCCCTCTCCATCTCTCTGTTTTCTCTCACACACACTTGATTCACGCATGGATCTACCGAATAGTAGTTTCCTATGGATCTAACAATGGTATCAGAGCACAATAGATCCTTGTTATTATTATTTTTCTGTAGCAAAGGAAAAGCAAAAGCAAAAGAAATCCCCTCCCGTGGATCCCTGAACCCTAATTCAGAAGAGGGAAAAGAAAAGATACCGGAAGGCCCTCGGGCTCACCGGCAAAGTGCGCCGCAGCAAGGCCGCGCCAGTTCCGCTCGATCCAGATGCGCACCCGAGTGGGGCATCTGGACGAAGAACACACCCCTGGGGGGCAAAGAAAAGATCTCGAAGAAGAACAGAAAATCCTAACCCTAGACACAGAAAAGAGGGGAAAATAAATCCTCATCGGCCGGTCGTCGGAAAAGGGCACCACCACCTGCGCCGCTTGACGGCGATGCGCTCACCCTCGGGTGCACTCACACGTCGGCAAGGGGGCTGGGGAGGCGCCACCGTTTCTTCACGAGTTGGCCTTCGGGCTTATGTTTTTGGTGAAGGAAGGGAAAGGAAGGAGAAAAGAGGGGCGCTCCGCCGTCGCCGGCTTGCCGGCGGTGCGCCAGAATCGCGCCGGAAGCGCGCGGGTAAGAGATAGAAAGGAAAGAAAAGGGGAGAGCAGCGCCGCGGTGGGGCTTGCGGCCGTCGCCGGCCGCCGGCACCGGCGTGCCATCGCCGCCGTGGAATTCTTCCTCCACGGGCGGCCGCCAGCGCGCGGACGGGAGCGACATCATGGAGAGAAAGAAAGAGGAAAATGGGGGCTAGGGTTCGGTCGGGGACGGCCGGCTGGTTTTGATCCAGCGAGGATCACGGACGACCGTCCGATCACATGGACGGCCAGGATTGTCCGCCGCAAACCCTAACAGACAGAGCAGGCCACAGGCCGAATTTGGGTCGTGGGCCGTGTTTTCCATCTGTCCCGCGCGACAGAAGGAAAGCGAGCCGTGGGCCGCCGTGGGCTGCGTAAGCGCTGCTGCGGGCTACAGATAACCATGGGCCGCACAGAACAGAATTTTCTGTTTTTTTTACAGAAGCATGTTTTTTTAATCTTTTTGTCCATTTTCTGGGCAAATTTCATTATGTTTTTCTATTCATTTTTATCCAACGAAATTTTGTTTAGGAAACAGAAGAAAGAAAAGAAATACTTGTTAAAAGTATAAAAGTTTATGAATTTTATTCATAATTTCCGCTGCAAATAGTTAAAAGTAATTGCATAAAAGCAATAAAGTGAGAATTAAAAGCATGATAAAGTGATATTAATGATGATTATGATTCTGTTTTAATTGACCAACGTTGTTAATAGCATTATCATGATTTAAAGTGAGAATTAAAAGCATGATTAAAGTGATATTAAAGATGATTATGATTCTGTTATTAAATGACCAACGTTGTTAATAGCATGATCATGATTTGTTTATTATGTGTTAAAAGGTGCATTTATTTCTTTTATTGCCCAACGGTATATAGTTTTAATTGCACAAACGGTTGTATGTTTGATTTATACCAACGTTGGATTAATGCATGCAATTGTTTTTTGTTATCTCATATCCTTGTGGTTTCAGGAAGTTTTCACCTGATGAGTTGCCTCAAGGACATTCCGACGCTCAGGGGTGACAACTACGCTGAGTGGTGGAAGAAAGTTGAACTGGCTTTTGTCTGCGCTGAGGTTGACTGGGTTGTGAATGCTCCACAGCCAGTCAGGCCAGCAGAGCCAGTAAAAGAGACATGATGATGAATCTGCTTGGCAGAAAAAGTTGAGGGACCATGCTCCAGTGGAGATGGGATACACCCTAGAGAACCAAAAGTGGGTGAACACCAACAAAAAGTGCATGGCATTTATAAAGAACACAGTTGAGAACGCTATTGTGGGCTCAATTGAAGAGTGTGTCTCCGTGGGAGAGTATCTCCAAAAGATAAAGAGCCAGTTTACTGGTTCTTCAAAGACATATGCTACCCAGCTGCTAAAACAGCTGGTGACAGAAAAGTATCATGGAGGTGCACATGGCATAAGGGAGCACATTCTCAGAATGAGCAACATGGCTGCTAAGCTTAAGTCCATGGAGGCTGATCTGGAGCTCAAGCCTGCACTCATAGTTCACTTGGTGATGGCTTCACTGCCACCACAGTTTGAAATTTTTTGTCAATTACAATGTGTCACCTGAAAAATGGGACATTGAAAAGACCATTGCCATGTTGTCGCAAGAAGAGGAAAGGCTGAAGTCCCAGAATGGGGGCTCCTTGAACTTCGTGAAGGACAACAAGAACAGGAACTACGGTTCCCTTCAAAGCCATATGGCAAAGGTCCCACCAGTATAAGCCACATGGCAAAGGTCCCCAGCAGTATCATCAGCAGTGGACAAAGACACATGCCACCACTGCAAGAAGAAAGGGCATTTCAAGCAAGATTGCCCAGATTGGCTCAAGATGATAATGGCAAAGAAAGGTAGACACAGTTTCTTTTGTAAATGAATCCCTGTATACACAGTTTTCAAAATCTACTTGGTGGATTGACTCAGGTGCAACTGTTCATGTTGCAAATTCTTTACAGGGATTCCATTCGACAAGGACTTTGCAAAGAAGCGAAAGACACATTGAAGTCGCAAATGGAGTTCAAGCAGAAGTTGAAGCTGTTGGCGACATCTCCTTGGAGCTAGCTGATGGTTTCAATATTATGCTTAGAGATGTTTTATTTGTTCCTTCGATTCACAGAAACTTAATAAGTGTATCGTGTTTGGATAAAGACAGTTATGAATGTTATTTCGGTCATGGCAAGTGTGCCATATGGTTTAAAGATGCTTGTGTGGGTATTGCTTTACTTCATGATAAGCTTTATTTGTTATCCTTGCGTGAAAAAGTGCATTCTGTGTAATGTGAATGAACAAATTCCCTTGTCGAACAAAGAACAAAAGAAAAGAAAGCGAACTCATGACTCTCGAAGTTATGGCACTGTCGATTAGGCCATATTTCGAGGGGAAGAATAGAAAGCCTCGTTAAAAATGATATTCTTCCTCCGTTAGAGTTCTCAGATATCGAACAATGCATAGATTGCATAAAAGGAAAATACGTAAAACAAATTAAAAAGGGTGCAAACCGAAGCACAGCGACACTAGAAATTATTCACACTGATATATGTGGACCATTTCCGGTGAAAAGTGTGGATGGTTATGACTCGTTCATAACGTTCACAGATGATTACTCCCGATATGGTTATATTTATCCAATTAAAGAAAGATCTGAAGCATTGGATAAATTTAAAATATTCAAAGCTGAAGTTGAAAATCAACATGATAAAAGAATTAAAATAGTCAGGTCCGACCGTGGGGGGAGTACTACGGTCGGCACACTCCATATGGTCAAGTACCTGGACCTTTTGCAAGGTTTTTACAGGAAAATGGAATAGTCGCCCAGTATTCTATGCCGGGCGAACCACAGCAAAATGGAGTAGCTGAAAGGCGTAACCGTACTCTTATGGATATGGTGCGCAGTATGATGAGTTATTCCACACTGCCATTGGGATTATGGATGGAGGCGTTAAAAACCGCCATTCACATTCTCAACAGAGTACCAAGTAAGTCGGTGCCCAAAACACCGTACGAGTTGTGGACAGGGAAAGTTCCTTCTCTAAGCCACTTGAAAGTCTGGGGGAGCCCAGCTGAGGCAAAAGTTTTTAATCCACACATTGCAAAGTTAGACCCCAAAACAGTAACTTGCCATTTCATTGGCTATCCTGATAGATCAAAAGGTTATCGTTTCTACTGTGCAGACAGATACACAAAGTTTGTAGAAACGAGACACGCGGTCTTCTTGGAGGACGAAATGATGAGGGGGAGCATGGTAGGCCGGAAAATTGATCTTGAGG
This sequence comes from Poa pratensis, assembly GCA_947311845.1. NCBI lineage: Eukaryota > Viridiplantae > Streptophyta > Magnoliopsida > Poales > Poaceae > Poa > Poa pratensis. The sequence goes on along the minus strand of CAMZMU010000074.1, from coordinate 20,507,227 downwards.
AGAAGAGGGTGTGTGCACCTTTTCCGATGATCCATGAGCCATTTTTCGCCCTACCTGTTGTACCTGCACCGATAATCCCAGAGGTTGTGGTGCAAGCACCTGTTGTAACTCCACCCGTGACCACAACGAGGCAAGATTCGGAACCTGTCCGTCAGGAGCCGACTCAACCCGTTGTTGAGCATGAAAGGGAGCGACGACAGCCACATTTAGAAGAAGAGTCGCACGTTGAGACACATGATGTGCCAGAGAATGAGACTCTCAGAAGGTCTAAAAGAGCTAGGAAATCAGCTATTTCTAGTGATTATAAGTTTATAATACAGAAACAGTTCATATGGAAGAAGATCCCACTTCATATGAAGAAGCCATGAGAAGCGTTCACTCTTCGAAGTGGCTGGAAGCCATGGAAGACGAGATGAAATCGATGAGTTCTAACAATGTTTGGGACTTAGAGGAAATTCCTAAAGGAGCCAAAACAGTAGGCTGCAAATGGGTCTACAAAACTAAGTATGACTCCAATGGAAACGTTGAAAAGTATAAAGCGCGACTTGTGGCAAAAGGCTTTACGCAAAGAGGAGTAGATTACAATGAGACATTTTCTCCGGTCTCATGTAAGGATTCCTTCAGAATCATCATGGCACTAGTTGCGCATTTTGATTTAGAGTTGCATCAAATGGATGTAAAGACGGCATTTCTAAATGGAGATTTAGAAGAGAATGTTTACATGAAACAACCCAAGGGTTTTTTCATGGAGGGGAAGGAACATATGGGATGCCGCCTAAAGAAATCCATTTATGGGTTAAAGCAAGCCTCTAGACAATGGTATTTAAAGTATAATAATACTGTCCCGAGATTTTCATCGTGAAATATACTGATCTGGTTCCAGATTAACTTATGCTAAATATTGATCTTGAGGAGAAGAGGGTGTGTGCACCTTTTCCAATGATACATGAGCCATTTTTCGCCCTACCTCCTGTATCTGCACCGATAATCCCAGAGGTTGTGGTGCAAGCACCTGTTGTAACTCCACCCGTGACCACAACGAGACAAGACTCGGAACCTGTCCGTCTGGAGCCGACTCAACCCGGTGTTGAGCATGAAAGGGAGCGACGACATCCACATTTAGAAGAAGAGTCGCACGTTGAGACACATGATGTGCCAGAGAATGAGACTCTCAGAAGGTCTAAAAGAGCTAGGAAATCAGCTATTTCTAATGATTATAAAGTTTATAATATAGAAACAGTTCATATGGAAGAAGATCCAACTTCATATGAAGAACCCATGAGAAGCGTAGAGTCTTCAAAGTGGCTGGAAGCCATGGAAGACGAGATGAAATCGATGAGTTCTAACAATGTTTGGGACTTAGAGGAAATTCCTAAAGGAGCCAAAACAGTAGGCTGCAAATGGGTCTACAAAACTAAGTATGACTCCAATGAAAACGTTGAAAAGTATAAAGCGCGACTTGTGGCAAAAGGCTTTACGCAAAGAGGAGTAGATTACAATGAGACTTTTTATCCGGTCTCATGTAAGGATTCCTTCAGAATCATCATGGCACTAGTTGCGCATTTTGATTTAGAGTTGCATTAAATGGATGTAAAGACGGCATTTCTAAATGGAGATTTAGAAGAGAATGTTTACATGAAACAACCCAAGGGTTTTTTCATGGAGGGGAAGGAACATATGGGATGCCGCCTAAAGAAATCCATTTATGGGTTAAAGCAAGCCTCTAGACAGTGGTATTTAAAGTTTAATAATACAATTAAAATTTTCGAATTTAAAGAGAATGTTGAGGACAACTGCATTTATACAAAGTTTAAAAGTGGGAAATATATTTTCCTAATTCTGTATGTGGATGATATTCTGCTTGCGAGCAATGATGTCAGTCTACTACTAGAAACAAAAAAGTTCTTGTCCTCAAATTTTGATATGAAAGATCTTGGTGAAGCTTCATATGTTTTGGGCATATAAATTTACCGGGATAGAAAGAATGGAGTGCTAGGACTATCACAAAAGACATATTTAGAAAAGATTCTAAAGAAGTATAATATGCATAAAAGTAGTACCTCACCTGCTCCTATAGTCAAGGGCGACAGTTTTGGGAAATTTCAATTACCCAAGAACCAATATGAGATCGATCGAATGAAAGCAGTACCATATGCTTCGGCTGTTGGAAGCTTACAGTATGTACAGGTGTGCACTCGCCCTGACTTAGTTTTTATCACCGGGGTACTCGGTAGATATCAAGAAAATCCAGGCCATGAGCACTGGAATATGGTAAAGAAAGCATTGCGTTATGTGCAAGGTGCAAAAGACCTCATGCTAATATATAGAAGATCTGATTCCCTAGAGATAAGAGGGTATTTAGACGCAGATTTCGCGGGATACAAACCTGATAGAAAGTCCACGTTAGGGTACGTGTTCACTCTCGCAGGAGGGGCTATTTCGTGGAAAAGCTCCAAACAGTCATTAGTTACATCGTCCACGATGTATGCAGAATTTATAGCATGTTATGAGGCCACGGGGCAGGCGATATGGTTAAAGAAATTTATACCCGACTTGAAAATGGTAGATTGTATTGACAAACCACTATTGATGTACTGTGACAACCAGTCCGCAGTATTCTATGCTCACAACAACAAGTCGAGTAATACTACAAAGGCAATAGATATAAAGTATTATGTTGTGAAAGATAAAATTCAGGATCAAACTATAAGTCTCGATCATATAAGAACAAAGGAAATGTTTGCGGATCCGCTAACGAAAGGCTTACCACCCAATGTGTTCCAGGAACACATAGCCGGCATGGGTTTAATGGAAAGCCTATGATTCCTGGATGACAGAGGCCCAAAAGTAATAGGATTTGTTTCAAAACAGACAAGTATATAGTGACTGTCTGATTCTATCGGCAATTGAGCTGTGACGATAAAACATGCTCTATGTACTAATCGGTGATGAAACGAGTAAAGTAAAAGGTAAAAACCTGAAAAGTAAAAGTTGAGATCAAGTACGAGAATGTTAGAATTGATCTCCTGGTCGTGAGCCCAACGGCTCCACGATCCCCTTGATTGCGCCCTGATTGGGGGCGTCCGTTTCTGTTATGGACGGTGGGCCCCTGTGACCTGCGCTATATAAAGAGGTGGGGTCAAGGCACGCAGTACGAGGTTGACCGCGTTGCCAGCCACCCCACCAACACCCCTTCCGATTAGGGTTAGCGCAGTGCTCACGGGAAGCACCACTGCGCCGCCACCGCTCCGACGCCCACGCCGTCGACCACCTTGGCCTCCGGCTCGAGTACTTCGAGCCACAGCGAAGGTATCTCTCCTATCCCTCTCCATCTCTCTGTTTTCTCTCACACACACTTGATTCACACATGGATCTACCGAATAGTAGTTTCCTATGGATCTAACAATAAGTTTATTATTTTGTTAAGTTTCATTATATTTTTAATGAAAATCGCTTTTTGTTAAAATTCATGTTTCAAAATCCTATGGAAAAAATTGTTGGCCGTGGTTTGGGCGAGCCGATCACAATAGGCGGCAAAGTGTGACAGCGCTTCCAATATAACTTGTCTACTAGAAGTCGGCTGAGATGCTCTTACAACATAATTTCTTGTACTTTTTTGGACGTTTTCTTTGAAGAAACAAAATAGTAGAGGCCGAGCTACCAGATGGAGAAATTCCCCGTGCGTAGCTTTTCCACGCGCCTTTGTGTTCGATTTGTCTTCACTCGCGCCCGAACGAAGATGGCAAAAGCGATTGCGGAAGGAGGAAGAAATTCCGCTCCCGAAACCCCTCGAAGGCGCAGGTGCGTTGACGAAAGGACACCCGATTCGTCCTTGCATCATTGTCCATGCCTCCATGGTCCCTCCATACGCACGCCCCACCGTGAACCGTCTGCATCTTCACACCCGCCACGACACCACGCCAAGCGTCGCTCTCCGGTCCACGACGGGAGGTGTCCACGGAGACGAGCAGAGCGCGCAGCGCTCACGGTTCTAGCTAGGGGCAAGGAAGCTTCTCATTTGGACCGGCGCGCACCGAGTCGACCAGGTACCCGATCGAAACCAACCAGCGCAATCACCAGGCCACGAAAGCTGCCGCGACGGCGTGACGACCGGCCAAGCTCCTGCCATCTCCTTTATATGCACCGCGACTGCAGAGACAAGCGAGGCTGCCGGAGGTAGAGGAGAAGAGAGAGGCTCGCGAGAGCAAAGAACAAACCCAGCTGCCGCTAGGCCACCGTGCCGGTTACATGGGCGGTCGGAGGGCGATCGTCACCGGGTTCTACGTCTGGGGCTGGGAGTTCCTCACCGCCCTCCTCCTCTTCTCCGCCGCCGCCTCCTACTAGCTTCTCCCTCCACCATAGTCTCTACAACCATATACATACATATACACAGAGCGATCAGCCACCAGTAATTCAGTAGGTAGAGTTAGCTAGGCTATGGTGCTGCAGCAGAAGGGTGGCGGTGGTGGGATAAGGGTGGAAGCGGCGGCGGGGGTACGCCGGCGCCGTTCCTGACGAAGAGGCACCAGATGGTGGAGGACCGGGGGACGGACGAGGTGATCTCGTGGGGCGAGCAGGGGCGGTCGTTTGTGGTGTGGAAGCCCGTCGAGCTCGCCCGCGACCTGCTTCCGCTCCACTTCAAGCACTGCAACTTCTCCTCCTTCGTCCGCCAGCTCAACACCTACGTACGTGTCTATACTCTCCAATACTCTCTGCCTGCACAGCTTACCCGTAGTCCGTATGAAGCATACCTTCCTCGTTTGATTTCTGGTCGACGCGTTGCTTTAATTTGCGTTATGGACTGTCCAGTCGGTTAATTACCCAGTAGTTCGCAGTTCAGCATGCTGGAGCTAGGAGCCTAGGATCCGGAACTGACGAACTTTGTTGGAGCCTAACTTGTCCGGGGAGATATTTGATAAGCACGGAAGCTTCAGTTTGTCTCTGACGGCCGAAAGGTCGAGCATGCTTTTGTTGTCCACACGACAGCGAAATCAAATCTACCACTTAGCTAGCGCCTAGTTGTATTGGGATATAGAGCAAGGCTGGTACGTTTTCCTTCTTTCCGGGGAGGAAGCTTTTATTTTTTGCGAGAAACACAATAAAGCTGCTTGTTCTTTGGACACTGATCGGTAGAATACTGGCACGGCGGCTAAGGCACGTGCCTTGCACGGAAGGACATTTCTAGTTGAGGAGTAGATCGATTTTTTTAGATAAAAGGCAAAAGCCAAGCTTTAAATTAACAAAGCTACGTAGTTAACGGCTGTAAAAACATGCTGAAGAACAGCTTACAAGCATCAGACGCCCCAAGTAAACAGAGGATAATGCAAAGAACAGCACAACTTGAGGCGCCAAAGCTACAACCTGCTACACTAACAAGAACCATGGCAACCGAGGCCCAGACGGTAGCACCACAAGGACACGACGCCGTCTTCATCTCCAGAGCGCACTTGGACCCAGCTTCCGCTGTCCTCGCCACCGGAAGAGGACCCCTGTCCCTCGCCTAGGCTCGAAAGGCGCACCGTACCGTCCATTGTCGAGGAAAGCTCACCCGAGAGAAAGATTGCCAAAGTAGAAGAGAACAGCCACGCTGCGGGCGCTCCTCCAGTGAAAGACCACCACCGCCACGAGCTTGACAGCGACAGCAGATCCGAGCTGCCGGACGAAGACGCCGAGAGGCAGGGACGCCGCGTGGCTGAAACGAGACCACCGTAGCTCGAGACACTCACCACCCAAACTAGCCACTGTTGTCGAAGAGGGGAACCCTTTCCCCTCTCGCCCAGGCTCAAGGGCACCGACCCTTGGCGAACAGTGGCAATGGGACAGGGAGGAACCAAGCAGGGCACCCGCCAGTCAACACAAAAAGCGTCGTTGCCGAACACGAAACCGCCACGATTCCCTCCACTCGCACGCAGCTCCACCACCACCCCAGCGACGCTGGAGAGACTACACCGCCCACCAACACCACACCAACAGCTCCACACGCCCAAGACTACACCATCCCCAGGCGACGTCTCCAAGGAGAACACATGGCGTCGACGCCGCCCAATCCCAAAGGATTTTGAGCTTTCGCTCGAGATGTGTTCGGGGTGTGAGGAAGGGTCCAAGGTTGCGCCTCAAGGAGGAAAGCGGCACCCTTGGGCGTCGCCGCCGCCGGGCCAGCCGGCCAGAGGTTCCCTCAGACCCACAACTACACACCCGCGCACCGCCACGACGAGCAGCGACGGCCACAGCCGCCGTGCCACGCAGGGACACGGGGAGGGGGAGCCTAAAAGGTGGGGAAGGGGTCGTACCAGTCAGATTTGGAGTCGGAGCGGGAGAGGACTACGCGCCGCGACCGCTGTCCGCCGGTGCCCGTCGCCTGCGCGGCCTCCCACAAGCACCGTCGCCACACCAGCGCCGCCCGCTTGACGCCTCGCCTCCGCGCGAAGGGAGCTCGTCGGGGCACGCCCGCCTCACCCGCCAGCTTTGCCGGCCGGGCGCGGCCGCCACCGCCAAGTTTCGGTGTCACAATGCATTTTTTTTATAAAAGGATTTTTGTTAGTACACATCCCAACAAGTTTATAAGTCTCGACCGTCCTGGAGGCTATAGAATCTACTAGGTACGTGCATGCAGCACATGCTCCACTGTACGCGGTGGGGTACGTCTTTGTTTAAAGGCTCGTTTGGACTTTGGCAGCCAAATGGCAGGAGGTGTGTGTGGAACAGATTGAATAGGTGAAACATCTCAACCCTGTTTGTTGACGGAGACGGATTAATCTGGAATTCTGGATTAGCGACCAGTCCAGAAGGAGTATGGAAGAAGATATGACACTAAAAGGTTTTTATTTGGTCGACCTAAAACGTAGAAAACGAGCAAAGCGTTTTTATTGTCGTGTCGAGTGATGCGACTTTAAAAAGCATGTGTGCTGACCATTGACAAGCTGGTTAGATAAGAAAGTAGCTACCTGTGCGTGTGTGTATCCGTAAGTCAATACTCTAACCTATTTCAGTTTCACACGAAGAGAACATAGCTGCTTTGAGAAAATGAAGGAAAAGAAGCAGAAGCTGTTGAAAAACGTTGATGAGATATAGTCCGACTGCAGGAAATGCATACCGGGTCATGGCTACATATGCACCCACTGGTCAAAAAACAATTTTTCAAATGTAAAAAAATCAAAATAAAAACATCGAATATAATTTAAGATTTTATATTAGCACAAAAATTTTGTGAAGAAAATACATTTTTATGACCTGTGCAAAAAAGACAACTCTGTGTGCTTCAAATTGACTTTCAACAAAATACTTTTTTTTAATCTTTTTTCGCCATGTCATAAAAATATCTTTTCTCTGCAAAGCTATTGTGTTAACACAAAATGTCGTTATGTATAGCCGATTTTTGTTTGCAGTTTTAACATTTTTCAGAAGTACTTAAAAATGTTTTACACAATGGGAGGATCTCACCCCTTACCCGAAACGCCATGTCCTCCAATCACCAACTACTCATGCCTTCGATATGTCGTGTTCTTCTCCTTCTCCGTTTTGACAACAGGGCCAGTTATCTTTTTTAACGGAAAAAGGCAAAAGATTTGCCTCATTTCATTAATAAAGGAGGAGTGGTAGTTGGCCGGTTCATTAGCGGGGAACCGGCCGAAAACCGTTACAATTGCACCAATGTAGTCATGGAAACACCACATTAGGCAAACCCGGCCAACCTGGCTACCCACAAGAAACACACACACGCCGCCGAGGAGAAAAGCATCATCGAGGTCATCACCGAGCGTCATCATCGTCACTCCTCCCTGAGCAAGCGATTCCGACTTCACCTTCGACGACCAAACACGAAGCCCTCGCCATAGCCGACGCCGGGAGCCATGTCGGCCTATGCCAAACAGTCGACCCAAAGCGTCGAGGAAGAGGCAGCTCCGACTTCGACGAAGAGCTTCACCGGAGAAATGCACACCTTGCATCGACAGAATCCGCGAGGCCACCGTAGAAAAGTGTCATCGTTGCCAGCCTGCCGCCCCTGGACACGCAGCTCCGACTTCACGGCTTCACGGCGGGACGCATCACGGACTGTCGGTGACGAAGGACATGCCGCGACTCGACTCCGCTCATCACAGTCATCGTTGCCACACAACTCGCAACGCCACGATAGCACCCCACAACCACCCACTGGTCCCTCGACCGATGCGCACCTCCAAGAATGATGCCCCCAAGGGGGAGACGACACCGAGACGCCGACACCATCCGATCCATGGATCAAGGGTTTCCCCCGGAGATAGCAGAGGTGGTGCACGCTTCACCTCGGTGATGCCTTAAAGAAGGTGACAACTTACAAAGAGTCGCCATCACCGGCTCCAGACCGATCGGAGACGAGCTTTCACCCGGATCAGCCAAGCAACACCACCACCAGATCGACCACCCGCATGCCAGCCAGCCCATGGCCGCGCACCGCCACGGCCATGCGCGCCACCCACGTCCCCGGCCCGACGCCACAGCACCGCATCATCGGCCCGCACTGCCACGCGCTTCATCGGCCTCCTGCCTCCACGCGCCCTTCTGCCTCCGCTCGACGCCGTGCACGTCCGCCGCAGCTCCCATCGCGCACCCCAGCCCGCCCGCGCCGCCACATCGCCGACGACCCCGACCCGCCGTCCTCACGGCCAGGTCAGAGCCGCCCCCGGCAGATCCGGGCGCAAGGGCCCCGGATCCTCCACCTCGCCGTAGATCTACGGGCCCGGAGCCACCGCTCCGGCCTGCCAACGCCGGCAGCTCGCCATCGCCGCCCAGACGGATCCGGCGCCCGCCGCGCCATCGAGGGAAAGAGAGACCACCCCCGCCACTAGTTGTGTGGCAGCGGGGAGGCCGCCACCGCCACGGCGCGGAGGCCGGCGGCGGCAGCGGCGAGGAGGGCGAGGGGGAAGTGGGGGCGGCGGCGGCGCGAGGGGATGGCCCTCTGGTGTCGCCCTGGGTGCGACACGGGAGGGGAGGGTGCTCCTTCAAGTCTTTTTTGATTGTGAGCTTGTGCATTATCTGGAGGTGACAGCCACTTATACTCTAATGGTTATCTGCATTGAATCAAATAGAAATAAATTTTGTCCTTCAGAGAGAGGCCACTATTGTCCTAGCTTATTGTTTCTTTCTCTAAAATAGTTTGTTGCATTCGTCGTTTGCAACTCATTGACCCTAAGACTTTAGTATGATTATGGCATTAGTAGAATATGCACGGAAGATACCCCACTCTTGTAGCAAACAGTGGAGGAACATTGAGAACATACATCACTGAGTTGCTAGTAATGATAATCCAGGTGAATGAGATGTCTACTTCTGAGTTCTGACAACAGAGAGTGGATGCTGACACCTTAACTGTTGTGGAGGTAGCTGTCTATGAAAACAAATAGACTGAAATCAGTGGAATTTTGTGAACACTTCATTCAAAAGATAGACGATGTTTGATAACAAATACGGAGTAATAAACTATTTGTTGATAGAACATGTACAACTTGTATGTGCTCTCTCCTAAAGGCTAAATGGCAAATGTATTCGCCCTGCTCGTATAACTGAATGTACACACACCGGCGTCTTATCTTGATCGCTAAATGGTACTCGTGTGTTGGATACTGACGACCGGTGGGAACTATCCATATGCAGGGATTTCGGAAGGTGGTGCCAGACCGATGGGAGTTCGCGAACGAGAACTTCCGGCGAGGTGATCAAAGCCTCCTCTGCGGAATCCGTCGCCGCAAAGCGACGACGACGACTCCTCAGTCCTCCAAATCCTGCGGCAGCGGTGTAAACGTCGCGTTCCCTCCGCCACTTCCCCCTCTGCCTCCCGCGTCGGCCAGCACGTCCGGCCCGGGAAACGACCACAGCTCCTCGTCGGCATCGTCGCCAACACGCCTGGACCTCACCAGCGAGAACGAGCAGCTCAGGAAAGACAACCAGACGCTGGCATCGGAGCTGGCTCTAGCGCGAAGGCACTGCGAGGAGCTCCTTGGCTTCCTCTCGCACTTCTTGGACGTCCGGCAGCTTGATCTGCGTCTGCTGATGGACGAGGACGTGCAAGGCGCGGCCGTCGGCGAGCGCCACCGCGCATGCGCCGCGGAACAAGAGCACATACCAGAGGAGAAGAAGGTGAAGCTGTTCGGCGTGCTCCTCAAAGAGGCGACGACGACGAAGAGGGCGCGGTGCGACGAGGCAGCGGCCAGCGATCGGGCGATCAAGATGGTGCGGATCGGTGAGCCGTGGGTCCGCGTGCCATCGACGGGTCCGGCACGGTGCGGCGGCGAGAACTGATGTGAGCCGCGAGGAGGCCAGACGGCTGCAGCCAGTAGGCGCGCGCGCTGTTTTGTGGGCGTATGGGCAGCACTGCCTACGGTGATGGCCAGAGAATGGTTCCATCAACGTTGTGCTTAAGCAAAATAATAATGAAAAGCAGACTAAGGACACTAAACTCCAAAGGTAAGGTTGTGCTTAATCAGTATTAGCGTGTAAATTGATTAAGATATGCTGGAAAAGTAGGAAGACTGGAGGATGAAGAATGTAGGAAGATTGTTGGATAGAGCTCAACGCCGCTGCATCCAGCGTCTGGAGAACTAATGCTAGAAGTTCTAAATTTGACAAGCTGTGAAACTTGTGCAAAAAAAAAAAGGTGTGAAACTACACCCTTGTTCAGATATACATACTGTCCCGAGATTTTCATCGTGAAATATACTGATCTGGTTCCAGATTAACTTATGCTAAATATTAAGCTTTATTTGCTTATTTTCAGTGTCCTTTTATCGCAAAAATCTATTTATTTCAGTTTCCATCGTACAATAAAAAAAAGTAGCAGGTGGGCTAGATGTGATCGAGAGAGTACAAATGGTGGCCTAGTAAAGGCGCAACACATGCTATTGGCTTAGCCCAATCTATTGATGGCTCAGTTTAAATTACCCACACCAAGGTGGCCCAATGCATGAATTTTTGCTCCATCCATTTCACACAGGAATTTCGTTGTCTACAAAAACACACAGGATCTTGGTCATTTGTGAACTGTCAAAAAAAAGATCTTGGTCATTCATTTCACCGCTAGGCTTTTGGAAGCACACTGCGGCAAATTGATACAAGTAGCTAAAGATCTCGCATCCGACATCTCTGGCCGAACGGTTATTTTCTCTAGGGCATCTTCTTTTGTCACTTTTGGCAACGTTCGCGCCCTTTGATTGTTGTAACATGTAGGACCTTAAGAAAACATAATGTTAGTAATTGGGAGGAGTAATTTAAATTTTCAAAATTGATAGCGCGCGCTTGTCACATGTGCGATAAAAAGATTCATTTATTACTTTGTAGGGTAAATTTTATTAGGAATGCTATATGATCGTGTATTGTTACGGTACTCCATTTGTCTCTCTAGAATAACTTGCCACATCATCATTTTTGCTATGTGACATTCATGTTAACAATTACTCATGTCTAAATTTTGGTAGGTGTTGTAATAACTCACTAGAAGATAAGATGGTCCAAATGTTCTATGAAGAAAGTGCATAATCCTAGCAACCGCCAACAAATAGGTTGCGTATATCAATGGTTTACGTGGCATGTAGATGTTTTATTCACATTTGGTATTCAGCTACACATTTGCAATAGTTTGACATCTTTACCCATTCACAATACGTTTTCGCAAATATCGTTTAGTTTTAGACACTGTTCCTTGGACAACAACATTTTTGGTTTAAAAGTGAAGTTTTTTAATAAAAAAAGACAACATACGCGAACACGCTCACAAACACCAACGTACACTCATCTCCCGATGAGCAAATGCTTGCAAGCATGTGCGCGTATGAGAACCTCCAAAAGATTGAACCAACATATGAGTAATTTTATTGAACTAAAAAAATGCAATGCTTATATTATTTCATTAACTAGATGATTAATTGGCATGAAAAACAACCATCCCTTAAGGGAAATGCAAAAATGCAGCTCTGAGCCCCTCTTCTTATGATAGAGGTTTTTTCCCGCCTTTTTCTGCCCAGTTTAGAACTTCTTATTAGCCCGAGTCTATATGCCTAAACCTGGTTTTCCGTATTTTTGCCCCAGTCTATATCCTGTAACCTGGGTTTTTTCCACCCCTCTTGTAAGTAAATCGAGGAAAAACTGGCATTTTATTGACAACAAAAAGGCATGCGGCCTTCCGCCACTTGAAAGTCGTTCCCTGTAGGCCAAAAGAAACCATCTATTTGGTAGCTGCTAACAAATTCATCGCGCTGGCTAGCCCGATAAGATCTTCAGATTGGCAAAGTTAGTAGTCGCCTCGCACCTAGGTAGATGCAAGCACTCGTATAAGGTCTAACACTTAATCTGAGCAGGCTAGTTCCACCACACGAAAATTGAAGCTCATTTCGCAACTAAAGAATTTGTACGTCCCATAGACTCAGACACTCCCTTGCACTCTCTCTGTTCAGAAAAAAAGCACTAGAATGGATTTATTTAGTAATAAAATATATCTAAATAAATCCATTTTTGTGACCTCCTTTTCGTTTGAACAAGTGTACGGCAGCCAAACGACCCGAGCATTCTCTAATTAGACCTGTGCTAACGAATCTCGTGAGTCGTGACTAATAGCTAGGCTGCGCGGACAAGCCACCTGAGGGCATCTCCAGTCGCCCTCCCGAGTCCCCCAAGAGGGTTTTTTAGCGCCGGCGCACCCAGGCGAAACCCTCATTGGGTTCGGCTTGGGGGGCGAAATGGCGGGAAAAACGACGCGGGCCAGCGCTGTCAGCGACGCGGGAGAAAATGGCGCGGAACAGAACCGCTTGTGAGCGGCCGCGTCCTCATCCTCTCGGCTCCCGCACCGGTCAAAGGCTGACGGAGTTAATGGCGTGGCCAGCGGCCAGTGAGCGCGCCGGTCAAAGGCTGCCGGAGTAATGGCGTGGCCGGCGCCCGTCGCTTCGATGTCCAATCGCAGCGCACGCGGCGCAGTAATGGCACGCCACTACCGCCCCTTCGCCTGGCCACCGCGCTATATAATCCCCCCGCCCTCGCCGTCCCTCCACACCAGTTCCCGCCTCTCTCTTGCCGCCTCTGCCTCCCTCTCCTTCCTCTCTAGCCAAGAGCAATGGCAGACGACGCCGCCACCACCAACGGCTTTGGCCGCCGCCACCTCCACAAGCACGAGGCTTGGGCCTTGTACCAGGCCGGCTACCCGTGTTGGACATGCGCGTCCCTGGCCCCTCCGGCAGCCAGGGATCGTGGCATCTCAGCGCGGGTGGCATCCCCGTGCCCCCCATCTCGGCCGGCGTCGAGCGCGACTACGACATCGCCGAGGTCCGCGAAGGTCTGACGCCGGAGCAGGCCGCGGACCCGCGCTGGAGGGCGGAGGGCAACGAGGCGTTCTGGACGGCCTACTTTCAGCACCGCCACGACCTGGACATCGCCGACCACGGCAACAACGGCCAGGTGGAGGGCCGCCACAACTCCAGGGACGCAAGCGATGGTGGGGCGGCCAACACCGCAACCTCGCCTGGGTCATGAACTACATCGCCGCCGGCAATGAGCCCCGGCTCACCATGTCGCCGCGGATCTCATCGTGGATGCCACGGCAGATGGGAGCCGCGTCCTCCTCCTCCGCCACCTCGTCTTCCTCCGGCGCGCGCTGGACGCCTCCAGGTACACGTGCCGCGCCCCCCTCTCTGACTCCTCCCGCCCTCAACTCCGGACGCCCTGCCCCCATGCGCAGCGGCGCCCTGCTGATGCATGTAAAATGCATACATGAACTTTGCACTATATCACTCATATTCCAATCATATTTGCATCATATAAGGGTTATATCACTGTTATATAATGATTTTTGGGAATAAAATATGTATTTGCTATTTTTATGGAATTAACCCTGCGCAGGCAAAAAACCTTATTTTTTCCTTTTAAGTTTCAGGGACCCAAACGACGTCAAAAAAATCTAGAAAAATACATGCGTCATTATTTTGGAAGGAGGAAGACTTGGGAGCGAAGGAAGCAAGCAAACGGAGGCCGGAAGCCCAAAAGAGGGGGGCCCATGCGTCCTCTGTACCTGGCCGCGTGGGGTCCACCCTTTTGGCCCTCGAGGCTCCTCTGCCGTCGATCTTTTCTCCACCGCCTTCGTCTTGACAAAAAACGCCTATAAAACAAGTCCCATGGCGTTCTCGAAAACAAGCGTCGCCACACAACAGAAACACGAAAGCAGAGATCTGGAGCTGCAAATTGGAGGGGGAAAACTCCGGTGGGGCGCAGCCGGAGTGGTCTCCATCTTCTCCATCGACATCTCCACCGTCTCCACCATGAAGAGGGAGTAGTCCACCTCTGAACTATGGGTTTGTGGAAGTAACTTATGTATCTCTCCTCTCTTTGAGCTTCACTAATTAGTACCGTATGAGCTGTTGAACATGATTACGGTCATCGTTATAATTCCTATGTGGTGGATCTTTTTATGAGTTAATATATGTTTGAGATTGCAATGTTTGTTTCAGTTATGAGTATAGATGCATATTATGTACCCCGTTCTTATCTACTTGTTATGATCAAGCATGTTTATGAGAGCGTGTGTAGGGTGATGTGTGCATTAGTTGGAGTAACGGGGGGTGGTGAGTGCGGTAAGTTGACAACTGTAATATTGCGATCCACTTGGGAGTTTTACCTTACTTTGTTACCTCAATAGGGATAAACAAAAATATCATGCTACAAGGGTTGTGGGTGACTTGCCACTTCTCCGTGACTAGATCTAGCATGTTCTTATTTTTACTTCATGTCATGATACTTAAAGCTATACTCTGAGTTATCTTAATTATTAAGGTGTTATGATTTAGTTCGCATCTTGGTGGAGTATAAGTGAGATTAATAACCAAACGATCTCTATGTTAGGACGTGATGCCCATATAATTAGTAACTTGATATCAAACCCTGTGTTGCAATCTCATATGTCAACTCTATGTGTCCATTGGCTGCCACTTTATTAAAAGAGAGAGCGCATTTATAAAACCATGAACCCCGATCCCTTTTTAATCATAAGAAACACCTTTCCAACAACTTTTACCACTTTTCCATTTTCTGCCATTATTAAATCCGAAAATACAAAAACACTTTTACATCTTGCATTCATCATAAAAAACCCAAAAATATCATTCATCATTGTTATCATCATCCTTGCACATTTATTTACCACCATTGCATATTTATTTCTCGTTTGCATTGCATAATTATCTTGATATCATTCTTACACCTTGTGCTTGACAACCACAGGTGAGGTTGAGAATCAAAACATTTAACTCTGTTTTATAGGTGACCAAAAAGAAGGATAAGGAGATAAACTTTTTACTACTGATTCCCCGAGAGTTCGATATTAAACTCTCGAGTCACCCTCGTGGGGAAAACACGTCTTCCACTTACTACATACTCTGCACTTGGAGGCTCAACCTATCCCCGTATACTTTTCATTGCAGGTAGCTACTGAAGGCTATCACTTCTACGGGTATCAAGACTGTTTTCTGGCGCCGTTGCCGGGGAGTTTTAGCTGAAAAGATTTATCCAAGGGTGCACCTCTGGTCGGCCATCTCTGCTCCCCCTGCAACAGCTGTTTTCTAGCGCCGTTGCCGGGGAATCATAGCTACGAAGGTTTATCCAAGGAGATCACAACAAAGTCAACATCACCAACTTGTGCTAACACCTACGCTTGTGGAGGTTGCACCTACGTGAGCATCATCTTATCCATCTTCACCTTCAAAGCAAAATTATTTGTTTTGTCATTGTCTTGCATTTGTAATTCGGTTTGCATTTATGAGACTCATTTTATTTTCAGTTTGCATAAAAAATTAAAAAAACACATAAAAACTTGCTAAAATGGGAGAAAGAACTAAATTGTGTGACTACACAAACACTCCTAATGATCAATTCATCTCTAAAGCTATTGCCACACCTGAGATTATAGCTGATAGCTATGAAGTAAGTCCTAGTTTGTTGAACTTGATAACTAGGGAACAATTTGGTGGTAGTGCTATGGAGGATGCCTCTATGCATCTTCATGATTTTGTTGAAATATGTGACATGCAAAAGTTTAAGAATGTTGAAAGTGATATCCTAAAATTGAAGCTATTTCCTTTTTCACTTAGAGGGAAAGCTAAAGAGTGGTTGCATTCATTGCCATCTGGTAGTATTAATTCATGGGGTGATCTTAAAGAAGTTTTTATTAAGAAATACTATCCTCCTGTTAAAATTTTTCAGAATAGAAACAACATCCTTTCTTTTAGGCAAAATGAAAATGAACATGTTGCTATGGCTTGGGATAGGAGTAAACTCATGCTTAGAACTTGTCCATCACATGGGGTTAATGAATGGACCATATTACACTCTTTCTATAATGGTTTAAACTACATGTCTAGAAACATACTTGATTCTGCTGCTCGAGGTGCTTTTATGAGTAAGACTATAGTAGAAGCTAAAAATATATTGGAAAGCATTTTGCAAAACTATAGTCAATGGCATACTGATAGGGCACCCAATCCTTCTAAGAAATTGAATTCTATTGAGGAAACTAATGATTTGTCATCTAAAATGGATACTATTCTTGCTTTGCTTAATAAATCTAGTGTTGAAAATGTTCCTTTGCAAGAACTAGTTGGTAATAATTCTGAAAATGTGGATGTCAACTTTATTAGAAATTATGGTAATAATGGGTATGGGAACAACAATTATAACTCTTATAATAAACCCCCATATGTGCCAAATAAATATGCTACTAGTGGTAATGTTTCTAGTGATTTGGAAAACACCATTAGGTCTTTTATATCTACCCAAAAAGAGCTTAACAAGGAATTTATCTCTAAGTTGAAAAACAAGATGCTCTGTTCGAAAGGGTAGATCAGCTTGCTAAGGAAGTCTCATCATTAAAGAGTATCATTACAACCCAAAAACATGAGGAAACAATTAAATATTGGCAAGAAGTTATCAATAAGTCTTGGGAACACATTCATGAGCAAGAGAGAGTTGCTAAAGAATCTATTGGGGTAATGAAAGAGAGAGAAGTTGAGGAAGTTAAAATGCTTAGTGAAGTCAAGGATCCTTTGCTTGACTTAGAAAATTATAGCTTGCATGAATTAATCTCTATCTTACAAAAGTTTGCAAGTGATCCTTCCATCAACACTAATCAAGCTGGCTTTGGTTCCTATATTGCTAATCATGTCTTGAAAGAGAAAATTGCTAGGTACAACCAAGAAGCCATGATACCACCTAATCTTGGGGATATATGGATTCCCAAGGTACTAGTAACTATTGGTAAAGAGACACATCATGCTATACTTGATCTAGGATCTAGTGTCTCTGTCATGTCTAAAGAACTATATGAAGTACTTGAATTGAAAAATCTTGAAAAATGCTCTATTGAACTTGCACTTGCTGATGATTCCATTAAACATGCTTGATGCATGTAAAATGCATACATGAACTTTGCACTATATCACTCATATTCCTATCATATTTGCGTCATATAAGGGTTATACCACTGTTATTTAATGATTTTAGGAAATAAAATAATTGTTTCCTATTTTTATGGAATTAACCCTGCGCAGGCAGAAAACCCTATTTTTTTCCTTTTATGTTTCAGGGACCCAAACGTCGTCAGAAAAATATGGAAAAATACAGAGGTCATTATTTAGGAAGGAAGAAGACGTAGGAGCGAAGGAATCAAGCAAATGGAGCCCGCAAGGCAAAAAGGAGTGGCCCACGCGGCCACTGTACCTGGCCACGTGGGGCCCACCATTTTGGGCCTCGAGGCTCCGCAACCGTCGATCTTTCTTCCACCGCCTTCGTCTTGACCTAAAAACGCCTATAAAAGAAGTCCCACGGCGTTCTCGAAAACAAGCGCCGCCATATCACAGAAACACGAAAACGAAGATCTAGAGCTGCAGATTGGAGGGGGAAAACTCCAGCAGGGCGCTGCCGGCGTGGTCTCCATCTTCTCCATCGACATCTCCACCGTCTCCACCATGAAGAGGGAGTAGTCCACCTCTGGATTATGGGTTTGTGGAAGTAACATATGTATCTCTCCTCTCTTTGAGCTTCACTAATTAGTACCGTATGAGCTGCTGAACAAGATTACGGTCATATATGTAATTCCTATGTGGTGGATCTTTTTATGAGTTAATATATGTTTGAGATTGTAATGTTTGTTTCAGTTATGAGTATAGATGCATATTATGTACCCCGTTCTTATATACTTGTTTATGATCAAGCATGTTTATGAGGGCGTGTGTGGGGTGATGTGTGCATTAGTTGGAGTAACGGGGGGGGGGGGGGGGTGGTGGTGAGTGCGGTAAGTTGACAACTGAAATATCGCGATCCACTTGGGTGTTTACCTTACTTTGTTGCCTCACTAGGGATAAACAAAAATACCATGCTACCGGAGATGTGGGTGTGACCATCGCCACTACTCTATGACTAGATCTAGCATGTTCTTATTTTCACTTCATGTCATGATACTTAAAGCTATACTATGATTTATCTTAATTGCTAAGGTGTTATGATTTAGTTCGCATCTTGGTGGAGTATAAGAGAGGTTAATAACCAAAAGATCTCTATGTTAGGACGTGATGCCCATATAATTAGTAACTTTATATCAAACTTTGTGTTGCAATCTCATATGTCAACTCTGTGTGTCCATTGTCTGCCACACCATTAAAAGAGAGAGTGCATTTGTGAAACCATGAACCCCGGTCCATTTTAATCATAAGAAACACCTTTCCAACCATTTTTATCACTTTTCCATTTTCTGCCATTATTAAATCCGAAAATACAAAAACACTTTTCCATCTTGCATTCATCATAAAAAAACCAAAAATATCATTTATCATTGTTATCATCATCCTTGCACATTCATCCACCACCATTGCATATTTATTTCTTGTTTGCATTGCATATTTATCTTGATATCATTCTAGACCTTGTGCTTGACAACCACATGTGAGGTTGAGGACCAAAACAATTAACCTTGTTTTGTAGGTGACCAAAAGAAGGATAGGGAGATAGATCTTTCACTACTGATTCCCTGAGAGTTCGATATTAAACTCTCGAGTCACCCTCGTGGGGAAAACACGTCTTCCACTTACTACATACTCTGCACTTGGAGGCTCAACCTAACCCCGTATACTTTTCATTTCAGGTAGCTACTGAAGGCTATCACTTCTACGGATATCAATGCTTTAGGAAAAGTAAGTGATGTTATGTTAGAGTTACATATGACTTTTGTGCCTGTGGATTTTCTAATCATGGACATGGGGAATAAAACCTCTAGTCCTATTATTCTTGGAAGACCTTTTCTTCGTACACAGGTGCCATCATTGATTCAAAGAGGGGAACGTGAAGTTTCAGTTTCCACACAAGAAGTGCATGGAACACTTCCCAAGAAAGAGGGGAACATCAAAGTTCAAGCTCCCTCATGAGCTTCATCTTCAATAAACAACAAGTAAGAAGCCTCTATATGGCTATAAAGAAAGCGCTTTGCGGAGGCAACCCGGTTATTTTTATGTGTGATTTTCTTTGTGTCCTCTTGCTGTATCAAGAGAGTTTGTTTTTAGTTTAGTTTCTGAATTTTAATAAAGTGCCAAGTTTTACCCATTTGGTTTGAAAAGTTGCTTATAGCGTTCGGAGATTTTATTCCTGCACGAATCTGTGCACGGTATGATTTTTAATTCTTATTATGTAACTCCGAATGAGCTCATATTTGAACTGTAGTTGCAACTTTTCATCCTCTGTATGCATGAATTTTGCAGAATTTTTCGCAAAGTTTGGTAGGGTAGAAAAATACGTTTTCTGCTGCTGTTTTTCTGGACAGATTCTGTCCCATTTTGTTTTATGCATGTTTTGAACTTTTATCTTGAATCTTTTTGATTCAAATGAGTTTATGAGTAGGCATACAACATTATATACTTTCTGGACATTCATATGATGTTTTGTTTAAGGATTATATGCAGCAAGAAACCTATTTGTTTATCACTACTAATGCACCCCACAGAAAAGAAAATGGGAGAAACGGTGTTTTGAAGTTTTTTCACAGGGATTGGAGGAGATGCACCAAGAGTTATCCAAGGATGGTGAAGACCATAAGCTTGGGGATGTGAAGACAACCCCACTGGACCTACACACTCTCGGTTTGCACACGTCTAACTTCTGTTTTTCGATCGAAACACTTTATCGCATAAACTTGGAGCGTCTTTTTGTTTTTGGTTTGATTGTTATTTTGTGAGACCACCACACTATCATTTATATGAGAAGAGCTACTGGAAATATGGGTTGAAATATGTTGGATGCTTTTATTGTATTGGGAAAAGGGATGTTTGAGTTGATTTTTAATGATACATATAGTTGCATGATTCATGAGCTTGTTTATGAGTAATAATTTGCAAATGCTTTATCAAGAGCTATCACTTATTCATGTTTTGATGCTGAAAGTTATTTTACTTTGTTTAACATGGATTAGTTAGTTCTATGGACACTCATGCATGCATCTAGATGGTCAACTTTCTCCCTCTTGCTAGCCCAAAATTCCAACAAAAAAACTTGTTTCCAACACCTTCAACCAAAGTTATTCCAGTGAGTCCACCATATCTACCTATTGGCTTTATGCTATTCCGAGTATGTTTATCATGATATTTGTGTTATCTATACCTCTGAATGAAAATGTTTATGTTATTGATTGTTATGGGAAAAGTTGGTTATATAGCTCTCACGAACTTGATGCACAACTTTATTTTTATTGCATAAATAAAACATGACCCATTGTGATTAAATTATGATGTTAGTGGCTTGATAAATGTCCGAGGTTGGGAGTTAGCCCATATGTGCTGTCACATGCAAAGCTTTCAACATGCTCCTTCATCTCATTTAGTTGATATCATGTACTTTTGTTTATGGATGCCTATCATGGTGAAATAAGTGGAAATGAAGTAGTTTAAATGAGTTTGTATAAATGGTTAGAGAGACGCCTGGGCCGCTAATCTAAGCCATGCATCATTCATGGTGGAAATTTACTTACATGCTATGGTGAACCGTCTGTGATGCACCTTATAATAAAAAGCTATTCCAATGGTAAATAAAAAGGGTGTTGAGGTTGTTCATCTTGTTTGTTTGTCTTGTCATTTTGATATGGGCTTGTTCCATATCCTGGGACAAGAGGTACCCCAGTTGACGCTCTTGATGATACTATTATTACTTACAATGATATAACTTGAACTTGCTTTGTTTCCTAAGTTGAGTAATCATGGTGTAGGTACTTGTATTCAAGGGGCATGAGACACCTAACCTTTACTTTATCAAGCACACTACTCATATTTGCTTTCACATTAAACTTTAATCATTCAAGATGCTATGATAGGGGTAATGAGAGCTTGACACCAAGAATTCCACATTGCAATCATTAACTTAAGTAGAAGAGTTTGGAAGTTAGATGAAACTTATGCATGCTTTACCTCTACTCACATATACATCTTTCCAAAGTGTCCACCTTTTATATTCAGATTTTCATCTACACTCTATGACCAATGTAGGATGTTCTTACTTATCATTATGCATACATGTGGTCCATATTACTATCTTCTATGTTACACTTTGTGAACTATCATTGAACATCCTTGCTTGAATACTTGATATCACTTCATAAACTATTTGCATATTGCTACTCCTTTGAAGAATGAATCATTTGACTCTATGTAGCAGTAGCAATCATCTTTGATATCCATTGTTAGTGCTATATTGCAAAGCCCATGTTAGTTTTATCACCTTCATACTCGAGGACGAGTATTGGTTAAGCTTGGGGATGTTGATGCATGTAAAATGCATACATGAACTTTGCACTATATCACTCATATTCCAATCATATTTGCATCATATAAGGGTTATATCACTGTTATATAATGATTTTAGGAATAAAATATTTTTTCCTATTTTTATGGAATTAACCCTGCGCAGGCAGAAAACCCTTTTTTCCTTTTAAGTTTCAGGGACCCAAACGACGTCAAAAATCTGGAAAAATACAGCGTCATTATTTTGGAAGGAGGAAGACTTGGGAGCGAAGGAAGCAAGCAAACGGAGGCCGAAGCCAAAAGGGGGGCCCACGCGGCCCTGTACCTGGCCGCGTGGGGCCCACCTTTTGGCCCTCGAGGCTCCGCTGCCGTCGATCTTTCTCCACCGCCTTCGTCTTGACCTAAAAACGCCTATAAAAGAAGTCCCACGGCGTTCTCGAAAACAAGCGCCGCCAATAACAGAAACACGAAAACAGAGATCTGGAGCTGCAGATTGGAGGGGGAAAACTCCGGCGGGGCGCTGCCGGCGTGGTCTCCATCGACATCTCCACCATCTCCACCATGAAGAGGGAGTAGTCCACCTCTGGACTATGGGTTTGTGGAAGTAACTTATGTATCTCTCCTCTCTTTGAGCTTCACTAATTAGTACCGTATGAGCTGCTGAACATGATTACGGTCATCGTTGTAATTCCTATGTGGTGGATCTTTTATGAGTTAATATATGTTTGAGATTGCAATGTTTGTTTCAGTTATGAGTATAGATGCATATTATGTACCCCGTTCTTATCTACTTGTTATGATCAAGCATGTTTATGAGAGCGTGTGTGGGGTGATGTGTGCATTAGTTGGAGTAACGGGGGGTGGTGAGTGCGGTAAGTTGACACTGTAATATCGCGATCCACTTGGGTGTTTTACCTTACTTTGTTCCTCACTAGGGATAAACAAAAATACCATGCTACAAGGGTTGTGGGTGACTTGCCACTTCTCCGTGACTAGATCTAGCATGTTCTTATTTTACTTCATGTCATGATACTTAAAGCTATACTCTGAGTTATCTTAATTACTAAGGTGTTATGATTTAGTTCGCATCTTGGTGGAGTATAAGAGATTAATAACCAAAAGATCTCTATGTTAGGACGTGATGCCCATATAATTAGTAACTTGATATCAAACTGTGTTGCAATCTCATATGTCAACTCTATGTGTCCATTGTCTGCCACTTTATTAAAGAGAGAGTGCATTTGTGAAACCATGAACCCCGGTCCATTTTTAATCATAAGAAACACCTTTCCAACACTTTTACCACTTTTCCATTTTCTGCCATTATTAAATCCGAAAATACAAAAACACTTTTACATCTTGCATTCATCATAAAAAACCCAAAAATATCATTATCATTGTTATCATCCTTGCATTTATTACCACCATTGCATATTTATTTCTTGTTTGCATTGCATAATTATCTTGATATCATTCTTACACCTTGTGCTTGACAACCACAGGTGAGGTTGAGGACCAAAACATTTAACTTGTTTTGTAGGTGACCAAAAGAAGGATAAGGAGATAAATTTTACTACTGATTCCCGAGAGTTCGATATTAAACCTAACTCCGTATACTTTTCATTGCAGGTAGCTACTGAAGGCTATCACTTCTACGGGTATTAAGACTGTTTTCTGGCGCCGTTGCCGGGTAGTTTTAGCTGAAAAGATTTATCCAAGGGTGCACCTCTGGTCGGCCATCTCTGCTCCCCCTGCAACAGCTGTTTTCTAGCGCCGTTGCCGGGAATCATAGCTGCGAAGGTTTATCCAAGGAGATCACAACAAAGTCAACATCACCAACTTGTGCTAACACCTAAGCTTGTGGAGGTTGCACCTACGTGAGCATCATCTTATCCATCTTTACCTTCAAAGCAAAATTATTTGTTTTGTCATTGTCTTGCATTTGTAATTCGGTTTGCATTTGTGAGACTCATTTTATTTTCAGTTTGCATAAAAAATTAGAAAAAACACATAAAAACTTGCTAAAATGGGAGAAAGAACTAAATTGTGTGACTACACAAACACTCCTAATGATCAATTCATCTCTAAAGCTATTGCCACACCTGAGATTACAGCTGATAGCTATGAAGTAAGTCCTAGTTTGTTGAACTTGATAACTAGGGATCAATTTGGTGGTAGTGCTATGGAGGATGCCTCTATGCATCTTCATGATTTTGTTGAAATATGTGACATGCAAAAGTTTAAGAATGTTGAAAGTGATATCCTAAAATTGAAGCTATTTCCTTTTTCACTTAGAGGGAAAGCTAAAGAGTGGTTGCATTCATTGCCATCCGGTAGTATTAATTCATGGGGTGATCTTAAAGAAGCTTTTATTAAGAAATACTATCCTCCTGTTAAAATTTTGCAGAATAGAAACAAAATCCTTTCTTTTAGGCAAAATGAAAATGAACATGTTGCTATGGCTTGGGATAGGATTAAACTCATGCCTAGAACTTGTCCATCACATGGGGTTAATGAATGGACCATATTACACTCTTTCTATAATGGTTTAAACTACATGTCTAGAAACATACTTGATTCTGCTGCTGCAGTTTTTCTGGACAGATTCTGTCTCATTTTGTTTTATGCATGTTTTGAACTTTTATCATGAATCTTTTTGATTCAAATGAGTTTATGAGTAGGCATACAACATTATATACTTTCTGGACATTCATATGATGTTTTGTTTAAGGATTATATGCAGCAAGAAACATATTTCTTTATCACTACTTGACGAGGTTATACCAAACGGTACCCTACCATGGGGGTACCTCGTGCACGTGATGACTAAAGCCCAATTGTCCAACAGTCCGATAAAGCCCGACAAGGAAAGCACAAGAAGAAGATTGCTATCCAAGATAGGCATAGTCGGTTATAGTTTCTTCATTTGTAAAGTCTAAGTCGGTTACGTACCCGAGACCCAGCCCCCTATATAAGTGCTGGGAGGGTGGCCGATCAAGGACACGCAACACCATAGCTCTCAAACCCTAGCGAGATCAAACCCTCGCTGGACCCTTGTAACCACATCATATTCCATGATGAAATACAGACAGGCAGGAAGTAGGGGTGTTACCTCAGTCGAGGGCCCTGAACCTGGGTAAATCCCTCTTGTCAGCCGACGATTCTACCCGCACTATGCGTTCTCTACCTCGTAAATCTAACCCTAGGTACTCAACTATGGGTATTGCCGAGGACACATCGTCAATTGGCGCCGTATGTGGGAACAGGTAGTGTTGGATTCACAGTTTCGCCGTTCCATCTCCAAACGGCAACTCGCCGGCCACATCTGCAAACGGCAACTCGTCGGCAAGCTCGACTAACGTCGGATCATCAGGCGATCACTCGCAAGTTTCAAAGATCGCATCACCAAAATGGATCAAGCCGTACTCGCCAGAAGCTCAAGAGGCCTTTTGCCAGCCTGGACTCAGGTTTGGATCTAATCGTTGGAAAACACAATTTTTTCGTCGACAAGTTTGGTGTGTAGGACTTGACAGATCCAATCACGGTGGAGACACTCGACGCTCCTTCGACTATGCCAGCAGTTATGGAAGCAGCTTCGCCACAAATCGACTCGGTTTCGCCGCTAGGATCCCCAGCCTCATCCATGTCAACAAGGGAGATCGACGAGGTCATAGCAAAAGAGTTCGCAGACGATGAAGTATAGTCCACCTATCAGGTTAGTACAGTCGAAGACGTCGAATCACGTGACATGATCCTCGACTACAGGCACTCCGAAGAAGCAAACGACATCATCTGTCTCGCCGATTTCGGCGGACCAGAGATCCAAGCAGATCAAGAGTTCCTCTCCAACAGCAGAGACAATCCTGAGCATACACTCGAAGCATACGTCGACACCGACGCACGGATCAGCAAAAGCAGTAACTCTGACATGAGCCTGGATGAGGAAGCTGAATCCATGACTGGCATAGACAGCACATACACCTGTCCTCCAATCATACCTCGCCAGGTCTACGCCGCGATCAGCGCAGAAACCTCGACAGCAGCAGCCATTCGAAGACCCACGGAGTTCCCGTGCACGGTCACATTACCAGATGGCGTATCAACATTGACCATCACAGCCGAGATAGCAGCAAAGGTGGCAAAGTCATCAAGGAGTGCACAATGATGCCTGCAGATGCAACCCCGGAAGAGTTGATGGCGTACAACTACTTCAACTGGCAAGAAACGTTGCGCCTGAATCAGTACAGGGCAACACTCGAAGAGCGTAGAAAGCAAGCCAGCATCTCGAGTGCAAGGAGAAGGCAACTATCCCTCGGCTCCACAGGGGAACAGAGCCAAGGCACATATCGCGATTCGCAAACATCCCAGAAGGAGAAAGATCGGGCGTCACTCGCAACTTAGAACACTCGTTCATGACATTAGACACACATGGGGTGCTTGTGCCCAAAACAGCTGAAGGAGCCTTGCTGCAAATTGGAGCATACTTAAGAGCAACGGCACCTCCGACAGGTGACCCGGCTGCAGTCGCACACCAACAGTAGATGAAGGCACTGGCACTCGCATCAAAAGGACTCCAAACGGAGAAGGGCAGAGAGCGTAGCAGGAGCCGCTCACGGCACACATCGCGAGACCATCGCAGTCGCAACCCTCATAGGAGCAGCGCAAGAAGAGACTCATATCGCCGTCGATCACGGAGCAGGTCCAAGAGATCGGATAGCAGCGATTCAGGAGACAATCGCGATACAGGGCCATGTGGAGCTCGATGCTTCACTCGACGCATTCGCGAAGCCAAGATGCCCAAAAAATTCAGCTTATCCGCAATGCCGAATTTCAACTACGGGCAAGAGCCATCAGGGTGGCTCGAGGACTACAAGTTAGCAGTCGTGTGTCAACGAAGAACAACTACAACAACGTTGCAGTACATATAGCTGATTCTTGAAGGCACAACACGCGACTGGCTCAAAGCTCTACCCGAAGGGACATACGACTCCTGGGATCGATTCCGGGAAGATTTCATCAAATATTTCGACCCTTTATGTGAAAGGCCCAAAACATTCGCAGAACTACAGGCCTGCACGCAGAGGTGGGATGAGACCTTGAGAGCATACATCAGAAGATGGACAACCATCCGCAACTCCATAGGCACAATCTCCGAAGACAGAGATGTGGATGTCTTCACCCAAGGAGTCTTTCGAGATGATTTCAGAGAAGCACTTGGTCGTCAAAAGCCAAAATCCATGGCAGAGCTCATGAAGATAGCAACCGAGTGGGCAGACAGAGAAGATTCCATACGGGCTAAGCGCCCAGTCTCACCGCAAAGCCGCGAAGATCGTAGGGACAGTCGAGACCACCGCGACAGTCACAAAGATGATCGAAGGCGCAAACGCAAAGGCCGTTATAGCGACGATGATAGAGTCAAATTCATGGCAGCTGGTTTCACTCAGCCACAAGATAGCCAGGGCAGAGATGACAGGCGACCCGAAGAGCGCCGCGATAGTCAAAGCGACAGCCGCAGAGACAGTCGAAGCGACGATCGCCGGGACAGTCGAAGCGACGATCGCCGTGACAATCGAGATCACGATCAATGCACGGGTAGCTACAAAAGGCAAGAGTGGCGCAAACGCACTGATTCAAGGCCGGATAGGACATTCGAGGAGAAAATGGATGACTATTGCAGACTCCACCTGTTCAAAGGAGACGATGGAAGACTCATCTCCAATCACACAATGGGAAACTGTAGAGAGTTTGATCAAATGGCGATAGATTACATAATAAAGACGAGGAGAGTCACACCTGCGACTGCTCAGCCCGTGCCCGTGGCAGCACCACCAGCACAACCGGCCCCCACGCTATTACCTCTGTCACAGCACAATGCAGGGAGCCAGGTCACAGGAGCCATACATCACATACCGCAAGCGGTAGAGGAGCAATATCCAAAGCCTCAGGGGCAGATCTACATGATTCAAAAAGGACGTCCATCTAACAGGCAGCAAAAGCTACATACTCGACACGTAAACATGGCAGTTATGGAGCCACCATCTATACCAGAGTTGCTGAAAGGAGCCGATACTACGATCAACTTCAGTCGAGATGATCATCCACCCGCAGTCTACCGACCGGGCCATGCAGCCTTGGTACTCGACGCTCAAATTGGTGGATACGCCATGACTAAAGTCTTCATGGATGGAGGCAGTGGCATAAACCTCATCTTCTCCGACATGCTCCGCAAAATGAACAGGTCAGTTGAAAATCTCCCCAAGTCTTCAAATACCTTCCATGCTATCGTTCCAGGCAAAGCAGTCAACCCAGAAGGCACAATACAACTCGACGTTACGTTTGGCGATGCCACTCACTTCCGCACAGAGTCGTAGAGTTCAAAGTCGTCGATTGGAAGTCACAATACCATGCCGTACTCGGACGCCCAGCGTTTGCTCGATTCATGGCAGTGCCACGTTATGCATACCTCAAGTTGAAGATGCCAGGACCCAAAGGAGTCATCACAGTCAACGGAAACTTCCAAAGGTCCGATGCTTGCGACCGAGATTTCAGCAAAATCTCAGAGATATTCGGTATGGAACAAACCTTCGCAGATCTTTCCCTCACTAACGACCATACACTCATGCCTGAGCACAAGAAGCAAGCAGTCGACAGGGCGTTCAGCGCCTCAGATGATATAAGGAAGCACCAAGTCCACCCGACTGACCCGTCAAAGACAGTTCGGGTGTCCACAAGCCTGCCTATCAAACAGGAAAGAGCGCTCGTCGAGTTTCTCCGCGAGAACTGGGATATATTTGCATGGTGCCCAGCCGACATGCCAAGTATTCCCAGAAATTTGCCGAGCATTCTCTTCAACTTACCCCAGGCGCCAGGCCAGTCAAGTAGGCAGTACGTCGTGTCGCCGGTCCTAAAAGGGAAGCCATAGAGAAGGAAGTCGACAGGCTACTCAAAGCAAACTTCATCCGAGAGATCAAAAAATCAGATTGGGTGGCCAACCCTGTGCTCATCGAGAAGAAGAAAACAGCAGCTCTTCGGATGTGCATAGATTTCACAGGTCTCAATAAGTGCTGCCCAAGGATCACTTTCCACTTCCACGAATCGATCAGATCATCGACTCCACCGCAGGCTGCGCTCGACTATCCTTTCTGGACGCGTACTCAGGGTACCACCAGATACGGATGAAAGTCGAGGATGAAGAAAAGACAGCATTCACAACTCCACTCGGAGTATACTGTTACACCACAATGCCCTTCGGGCTCAAGAACGCGGGTGCCACATACCAGCGTATGATGCAAAACTGTTTGAGGAAGCAAATCGGACACAACGTCGAAGTATACATAGACGATATAGTTATCAAGTCAAAGGAGGAAAAGCAATCTACTCGCAGATCTACGAGAAACCTTCAACAACCTCAAGAGTTACAACATCAAACTCAACCCAGATAAGTGCACGTTCGGTGTCCCGGCCGGAGAACTCTAAGGTTACTTTGTGTCAGCACGAGGGATAGAAGCAAACTCCGAAAAGATACATGCCATACTCACCATGCAGAGGCCTACAAAGCTTTACGAAGTACAGCACTAGCAGGTCGAGTGGCAGCGCTCAGTCGTTTCATCAGCAAACTGGGGGGAAAAGCGCTACCACTTTATCGATTGATGAAGAAAGCAGACAAGTTCGAGTGGACAGACGAAGTTGAAGCAGCTTTCATCAATCTCAAGCGAATCCTCACAAACCCTCCAATTCTGGCGGCACCCCGAGAAAAGGAACCATTGTATCTGTAGTTTCAGCTACAAATCGCGTGGTGAGCACAGTCTTGGTAGTCGAACGCATGGAGGAGGGAAAGGCTCAAAGTGTGCAAAGACCAATCTACTACGTCAGTGAAGTTCTCTCAGCATCCAAGTAAAGGTACCCACACTTTCAAAAGTTAGCATACGCTGTTTTCATGACATTCAGAAAGCTACGGCATTACTTCACAGAACACCCGATAACGGTAATAAGCAAATCCGCAATTGGAGACATTCTCACAAACCCCGACGCAACTGGGCGAGTAGCAAAGTGGCTCATCGAGCTGGGGCCACTAGGGATCACGTATGACCACTCGAAGGCCATCAAAGCACAAGTCCTACCTGACTTTGCTACCGACTGGATAGAAGCGCAACTACCAGGAGTTCCCGATGTATCTAACTCCTGGATAATGTACTTTGATGGGTCCAAGAAAAACGAAGGTGCAGGTGCAGGCGTCATACACATATCACCCAAAGGCGACAAACGCTCCTACGTCTTGCAGATGGATTTCGAGTTCCCATCCAACAACGAAGCAGAATACGAAGGCCTAATCCACGGCATGAAAATGGCCAAAGCACTCGGATGCACTCGATTGATGATCTACGGTGACTCAAATTTGGTTGTACAACAAACAATGAAAGCTTGCGATGCTATAGCAGACAATATGATTGCATATAGAGACCTCTACAACACATTGGAGGGTTGATTCGATGGATGCGAGCTAAGGCACATCGGGCGAGAAAGCAACGAGGAGGCAGACAGGTTAGCTAACATTGGTTCAACTAAAGCACAGATTCCACCAGGTGTGTTCTTAGAGCGCATCGAGCACAGGTCCATCAAACAACAGCGGCCTCCGTCTGCTTTGCATGCTACATCAAAGGGTAAAACATCCAGTACAGATGATCCACCAGTCGAAGTATTCTTAAGCCATGGTGATCTGGTGGTACCAGCATGGACTCAACCCTTCTTGGCGTACATACTCCGCAACGAGCTACCTGAAGACGTGACGGATGCACGACGAGTCACTCGACGGTCTAAAGCATACACTATAATTCATGGTGAACTGTACAAACGTAGCGTTTCAGGTATGTTTCAAAGGTGCATCGACTTCGAGGATGGCAATGCAATACTTCGTGACATTCATGCAGGTACCTGTGGGCACCATGCCGGCAGTCGATCACTCGTAGCCAAAGCCTTTTGCGCAGGGTTTTACTGGCCAACAACACTCAAAGACGCGGAGGACATAGTCAAAAGGTGCATCGGGTGTCAGAAGTTCGCAAACAAACCTCATGCACCCGCGTCGGCGTTGAAAACCATACCACTCGCATGGCCCTTCGCCCAATGGGGGCTCGACATGGTGGGGCCACTCAAAAAATCTTCACCTGGAGGACATACTCATCTACTGGTGGAAGTGGACAAATTCACAAAGTGGATCAAAGCAGTTCCTATCACAAGCTCGACTGCCTTTACAGCAGTCAATTTCGTAAGATCCATCATGTATCGCTTCGGAGTCCCGAACAGCATCATCACGGATAACGGCACAAACTTCACAGCCGAGGAATTTTGCTCCTTCTGCAAAGAGTGGAACATTACGCTCAACTATGCGTCGGTAGCTCACCCACAGTCCAACGGGCAAGTCGAAAAGGCCAATGGTCTCGTATGCACAGGCATCAAAAAGAGATTGTTGGTACCACTCAAAAGAGCTGCGGGTGCCTGGGTCGATGAGCTACAGGCGGTCTTATGGAGTTTACGCACAACTCCAAACGCCTCGATCTAGTACACACCTTTCTTTATGGTCTATGGTGCAGAGGCAGTACTGCCACCAGAGGTAAAATTCAGCACACCTAGAGTTGAAGTGTACGATGAAGACGACGCAAATGAGTCACTCGAAGACTCGGCTGACCTACTCGAAGAAGCGCGAAATACAGCGCTAGCTCGCACAGCTGTCTACCAGCAGGATCTCCGCAACTACCACAGTCGTCGGCTACGAACGCGGTCATTCATCGTAGGAGACTTGGTACTTAGACTGAAGCAGAAGAAGGTGCACAAGCTTGCATCTCCATGGGAAGGACCCTTCATCATTACGGAGGTCATCGATGGTGAGCCTATCGACTGAAGCACGCGAAGACAGGAGAAATCTCACATAATCCATGGAATGTGGCGCACCTGCGTCGCTTCTACGCTTAGACTTCTAGTCGACAGATGTAATAAGAGCGTAATGTCAAAACGGCCAGCAGGTTTCAGACGCACTCTTTCCCTTACCAGGGTACCTAAGGGGACTGGAAGGTTTTTAATGAGGCGGCTTGCTGGTCTATATTTGGAATAAAGAAGAATGTTCCTCTATGAGTTGTTTGCATAGTTTTTTATTTCTCCATAGCCGAAGACTCGGGAGTTGGATCATAAAACTTTCTCGCAAAATCATAACATAATCCCGCCCCACCCGAATACTCGGGGGCTGGGCGTCAAACAGAAATGATAACACAAGTTGTGATATCAAAGCGAAGTCGATTACTCAAGATATGGAAACAACTCAAAATAAGCAAAGTGCTAACTTCACACACCCCACTCGACATGCTCGGGGGCTGGGCAATTACATAAGTAGGATAAAAGTTACTTGTCACAAACAGCCCGCTCGACAGGCTCGGGGGCTGCATATATAAACGTTCAACTATACAATATTTCATAGGATCGTCCTTCATAAGCACAAGCATTCGGATGCAAAATCAGAAAAGCAAGCAGAAACAAAACACTTCATAAGAGTTCAGTAGCATTCATAAGACAGCAAAAGCATACACGATGTATGAAAGTTATATTTACAAAAATCAAGACAACTCCCTAAACATGGGACATAGACTCGGATCTAGCTCTACGCGACTATGATCGAGCAGCGATCTCATCTGATCTACGTTCCATAGAATGAATAGAAAGTTCGGCCAGTCGCATCAGTTACACCCCTCAGAGATAATGGCTTTCCGTCTGGCTTTTTTGGGAAGTCAGCAAGGATAGTCTCATAATCAATGGCTATGCCATTACCAAGGAGTAGCTTGAGGGTGGACTCCGAGCCGCGTACCGTCAGATCACGGGCGTAAGCTGCCATAGTCGAGGTGCTGGGTCCAAAGACATCCGCAAAGCCCTGAGCAGTCCCTGGAACGTCACTCGAGGGAAACACAGCCTGGAACACGGCGCCAAGAGTGCTGGTGGAGGTGGCCAGGGAATTCTTCGCATTAGTCATGGCGGTGTTCAGCTCTTCGAAGGCATGGTCAAATGACATATCATCACTCGCTACACCTCCGGATGCTGGAGCATCAGCAATTCCTTCAAGTGATCAAAAAGAAAAGCATTCAGAATATTAGCAAAACAGGAAGGAAAGAAAGGTACAAGCAAAGCTATTAACCCTCCGCAGCACGTGAAAGGCCTGATAGTCGCGGGCATATTCCTTCTGCGCAAATTGGCCGCAGTTCAAACTTCATCAAGTTCCTTCTTCGAGCTAGACTGCTGATTGGCAAGCTGCTTTTCCATTCTCTTCAGTTGCTTCTCTAGATCAGATGCTCGTTTTTCAGCTAATTTTTTGTCGCCTGAGAGGAGCAAAGATCAGATCAGTCGCAAGGTACGGAAGATGGATGCATAAATTCAAAGGAGGCAAAAATAACTTACGACTAAGCTGCTCAACATCCAAGCAAAGTAAGCCCAGCTTTTCCTCCATCTGGACATAAGCCTCGCCAGTAGCAACAATGTTGCGGAGGACGGGCTATACATAATAATCAGAAAATTTCAGTAAAACACAAGTAAGCTTCAACTACACCAAAGTAAGCATACTCACATGCTCAGTCCAAGAAGAAGTCTTCGAAGTCGAAGGACGAGCGTCCAAAGCAGGGGCAGACGCTGTTTTCCCTGCTTCAGTCGCTCCAACCACTAAAGTGGTTTCGGGGCAGTCAGAGTGGATTGAGGAAGAACCGCTGTGAGTTCTGCTACGACTGGTGCTGAGCATTGTTGCGCATCACCAGCACTGCGAAAAGGGTAATAAAAAGCATAAAAGGAATGGTAGCAAGCAAAGTACAGGTATAAGCAAAAACATAAATGCATACCTGTGTTCCTCCTCATCTGATTCTGGTTCAGCCCCAATGGTCGTACCTCCAAAGCTCAAAGGTTTGTTCACAATCGGAGGAGGGCGTGACGCCAGAGGAGAAATACTCAAAGGAGCACTCCTAGCGGGTGGGGAGGTGACATAATCTTCGTCGTCTTTTTGTTCTGCACCTTCAGATTGCGAGCTCGAAGGTGAGGGGCAAACCAGTCGACGACGTTTAGTTGAAGGCTCAGTCCTAGACTCGCCGTCCTTCGGTGCCTTGTTTACTTCTTCGACTTCGCACTCTTCTGTGGAAGAAGCATTTGCGGATGGGGGAGATAGGGTGGCTTTTTTTCCCTCAATCAGCAAAGCTACCTTTTCCGTAGGACCAGACTCGGGAAGAGGATGAAGGGTGCATTTAGTCGAGTGACCCTATAAACAGCAAAAGACAACGATATTCAAAAAGGGTGTAAATACCAGAAGCAAAGAGTATCATCACTCGAAAAAGAACAGGGTATGGTATACTTACCGCAGGAAGAGCATTCTTGAGACCAAATGGAGCGTGGGGAAAATTGTTGTCGACTGCTTCATCAGCCTTGATGCTGGTGATTCCCTTCACATGAGAATCTAGCTCATTGGGCGACAGTTCCACAACGCTCATTCTGCTTGCATCAAGGGGGCCTTCATAACACCACATGGGGTTGACCGGAGACGAAGAGGCCACACTCGCATCTTGACAAAAGTACTGATCAGCTGAACACCAGTGACGGTGCCCAGTAGTTCACTGACTCTGGTCAAAAGTGGCGCAGCTTCTTGCTTCTCCTCAGTCGATAGAGCATGCTCGCATGCCTTCGTCTTCAGTAGAGGTTTCCCAATCGAAAACGCTGGAAGCACCTCCTGGTCGACGCTGACGTAGAACCATTTGCTCCTCCAGCCTTGAGCAGAGTCGACTGCCTTTAAATTAAAGTAGCGGCGGTCGCTACGTACTTGGACCCAAACCCACCGATTGGGCAGGGATGTCCACCACGGCACATATGGCGCACTTGGAAGATGGACTTCCACAATGCCCAGCTAGGGGATACCCCCAAGAAGCATTCACACAAAACCATAAAACAGGCAATGTGCAAAACGCTGTTAGGGGTAAGATCGTGAATCTGCACCCCATAGGCGTACAGAAATCCACGAACAAAATCGTGCAGCGGAAGAGAAAAGCCACGGGGTAAAAACTCCGCAAAACACACACGTTCACCGGTGCGAGACTCGGGGAATACCTCCTTGTTCGCCAGAGCACGAGCGGCGAGTTGGTCCGCTGGAGGCAGTAGACCTTGCTGGCGTAGCGAGGCCAGTTTCTTGTCGGTGACCGTCGATCTAGACCAGTCGCCGGAGATCTTCTCAAATGGGCGGCGGGCGTCGCCGTGGAAGCAGCAACCTGCTTCTGTTTCTTCCCCACATCAGCAACGCTATGCTTCGTGGCTTTCCCCATGACGCAAAGGGGATGGGGCACAAGCTCAAAGGAATGGTGGCAAGAAAGAGGCGCGAGGAGGAAGATGAAAGCAGAGGAAGCAAATGGCAGGGTAAAATATTTCAGAGATTGGATATATATTTACCGCAGAGGACGAAGTAATCTTAACCGTCCGTGCTCGGTCAGTTAGACACGTGGCATGATAGGAGAACAACCATCGCAAGCCACTCCGCCCAATACGCACGAAAAACAAGGAAGTTATCATTACGCAGCGAAATCTCCGCCACGTCCGGTCAAATCGGAACCGAAGCGGTGTCCTCTGTGGTCAATCCTGACAACGGGCCTACAGAGACATGTCTTGTCAAAATTCTGCACGCACGTCATAAACGTCATGCATGACGTCAAGCAAAGGGTGGAAAGCAAAGAACAGTTCGACTAAACAAAGAGAAAGGTATGCAGTGTCTGTTGACTAAGATGTTGTTATATACTCGATAGTCTATCGAGTATAGTATAGTACTCCCATCAGGAGCATATCAAAAAAAATCTTCGACTAACATACGCAGGATATAATGAATTTGAGATTATCCTCCATTACAAGTAATAAAGCACAATCTCGGGGGCTACTCCCATCGGGAGCGCTGTCGCGCACCTGATAGATTCAAAGACAAAAAAGGACAGTCGATGAAAGCTTCGACTTAGTCCAAAAAGCAAAAAACATAAGCAGATCAAAGAATTCCCGAGTTGCGTCAGTCGATGATGCTTCGGATGCTGCATGCGAAAAATGCAAAGGTAAGACCCGCTGATCAGTCGAGCTGGGCTAAGGGCCACTCCGGCAGTGCGATCCCTTAAAAATTTCCGTGTCAGCAGACATGGTGAAAATCCTGGCGGACGCGCTAGGTAGCATATAAATAACTGCAGAACGATTCAGTAAGACCTCAACGGTCTGAGTCGAATCTGTCCAGTATGTTCCAGGTTCGAGCCCAAGGACTCAAATTTGATTGAAGGCTAGTAAGGTTTTGCCCGAATGTGCAGTTAACTGGTCTTGATCAGTCGAGTAAATCCAGGCCTACTAAGTTATAATCCTTTGTCAAAAACACAAATCTCAGTCGCAATAAAAGATATGAGACTTAAAAACATAGGCATAAGCATGAGACGTGCACTATCGAGTGAGTCCCTGCCTGATGCTACGAGTCAGCCATGCACTCGGGGGCTAATGACGAGGTTATACCAAACCGGTACCCTACCATGGGGGTACCTGGTGCACGTGATGACTAAAACACAATTGTCCAACAGTCCGATAAAGCCCGGCAAGGAAAGCCCAAGAAGAGATTGCTCTCCAAGATAGGCATAGTCGGTTATAGTTTCTTCATTTGTAAAGTCTAAGTCGGTTACGTACCGAGACCCAGCCCCTATATAAGTGCTGGGAGGGTGGCCGATCAAAGACACTCAACACCATAGCTCTCAAACCCTAGCGAGATCAAACCCTCGCTGGACCCTTGTAACCACATCATATTCCACGATCAAATACAGACAGGCAGGAAGTAGGGGTGTTACCTCAGTCGAGGGGAGCTGAACCTGGGTAAATCCCGCTTGTCAGCCGACGATTCTACCCGCACTACGCGTTCTCTACCTCGTAAATCTAACCCTAGGTACTCAACTATGGGTATTGCCGAGACACACCTCGTCACTACTAATGCACCCCACAGAAAAGAAAATGGGAGAAACGGTGTTTTGAAGTTTTTTCACAGTGATTGGAGGAGATGCACCAAGATTTATCCAAGGATGGTGAAGACCATAAGCTTGGGATGTGAAGACAACCCCACTGGACCTACACACTCTCGGTTTGCACACGTCTAACTTCTGTTTTTCGATCGAAATACTTTATCGCATAAACTTGGAGCGTCTTTTTGTTTTTGGTTTGATTGTTATTTTGTGAGACCACCACACTATCATTTATATGAAAGAGCGACTGGAAATATGGGTTGAAATATGTTGGATGCTTTTATTGTATTGGGAAAAGAGATGTTTGAGTTGATTTTTACTGATACATATAGTTGCATGATTCATGAGCTTGTTTATGAGTAATAATTTGCAAATGCTTTATCAAGAGCTATCACTTATTCATGTTTTGATACTGAAAGTTATTTTACTTTGTTTAACATGGATTAGTTAGTTCTATGGACACTCATGCATGCATCTAGATGGTCAACTTTCTCCCTCTTGCTAGGCCAAAAATTCCAACAAATAAAAACTTGTTTCCAACACATTCAACCAAAGTTATTCCAGTGAGTCCACCATATCTACTATGGCTTTATGCTATTCCGAGTATGTTTATCATGATATTTGTGTTATCTATACCTCTGAATGAAAATGTTTATATTATTGATTGTTATGGGAAAAGTTGGTTACATAGCTCTCTCGAACTTGATGCACAACTTTATTTTTATTGCATAAATAAAACATGACCCATTGTGATTAAAATTATGATGTTAGTGGCTTGATAAATGTCCGAGGTTGGGAGTTAGCCCATATGTGCTGTCAAATGCAAAGCTTTCAACATGCTCCTTCATCTCATTTAGTTGATATCATGTAGTTTTGTTTATGGATGCCTATCATGGTGAAATAAAGTGGAAACGAAGTAGTTTAAATGAGTTTGTATAAATGGTTAGAGAGACGCCTGGTCCGCTAATCTAAGGCATGCATCATTCATGGTGAAAATTTACTTACATGCTATGGTGAACCGTCTGTGATGCACCTTATAATAAAAAGCTATTCCAATGGTAAATAAAAAGTGTGTTGAGATTGTTCATCTTGTTTGTTTGTCTTGTCATTTTGATATGGGCTTGTTCCATATCTTGGCACAAGTGGTACCCCAGTTGACGCTCTTGATGATACTATTATTACTTGCAATGATAGCTAACTTGAACTTGCTTTGTTTCCTAAGTTGAGTAACTCATGGTGTAGGTACTTGTATTCAAGGGGCATGAGACACCTAACCTTTACTTTATCAAGCACACTATTCATATTTGTTTTCACATTAAATTTTAATCATTCAAGATGCTATGATAGGGGTAATGAGAGCTTGACACCAAGAATTCCACATTGCAATCATTAAATTAAGTAGAAGAGTTTGGAAGTTAGATGAAACTTATGCATGCTTTACCTCTACTCACATATACATCTTTTCAAAGTGTCCACATTTTATATTCAGATTTTCATCTACACTCTATGACCAATGTAGGATGTGATTACTTATCATTATGCATACATGTGGTCATATTACTATCTTCTATATTACACTTTGTGAACTATCATTGAACATCCTTGCTTGAATACTTGATATCACTTCATAAACTATTTTGTATATTGCTACTCTTTGAAGAATGAATCATTTGACTATATGTAGCAGTAGCAATCATCTTTGATATCCATTGTTAGTGCTATATTGCAAAGCCCATGTTAGTTTTATCACCTTCATACTCGATGACGAGTATTGGTTAAGCTTGGGGATGTTGATGCATGTAAAATGCATACATGAACTTTGCACTATATCACTCATATTCCAATCATATTTGCATCGTATAAGGGTTATATCACTGTTATATAATGATTTTGGGAATAAAATATTTATTTCCTATTTTTATGAAATTAACCCTGCGCAGGAAGAAAACCCTATTTTTTTCCTTTTAAGTTTCAGGGAGCCAAACGACGTCAAAAAATCTGGAAAAATACAGACGTCATTATTTTGGAAGTAGGAAGACTTGGGAGCGAAGGAAGCAAGCAAACGGAGGCCGGAAGCCCAAAAGAGGGGGGCCCACGCGGCCTCTGTACCTGGCCGCGTGGGGCCCACTCTTTTGGCCTCGAGGCTCCGCTGCCGTCGATCTTTTCTCCACCGCCTTCGTCTTGATCTAAAAACGACTATAAAAGAAGTCCCACGGCGTTCTCGAAAACAAGCGCCGCCACACAACAGAAACACGAAAACAGAGATCTTGAGCTGCTGATTGGAGGGGGAAAACTCCGACGGGGCGCTGCCGGCGTGGTCTCCATCTTCTCCATCGACATCTCCACCGTCTCCACCAGGAAGAGGGAGTAGTCCACCTCTGGACTATGGGTTTGTGGAAGTAACTTATGTATCTCTCCTCTCTTTGAACTTCACTAATTAGTACCGTATGAGCTGCTGAACATGATTACGGTCATCGTTGTAATTCCTATGTGGTGGATCTTTTATGAGTTAATATATGTTTGAGATTGCAATGTTTGTTTCAGTTATGAGTATAGATGCATATTATGTACCCCGTTCTTATCTACTTGTTATGATCAAGCATGTTTATGAGAGCGTGTGTGGGGTGATGTGTGCATTAGTTGGAGTAACGGGGGTGGTGAGTGCGGTAAGTTGACCACTGTAATATCGCGATCCACTTGGGTATTTTACCTTACATTGTTACCTCACTAGGGATAAACAAAATACCATGCTACAAGGGTTGTGGGTGACTTGCCACTTTTCCGTGACTAGATCTAGCATGTTCTTATTTTACTTCATGTCATGATACTTGAAGTTATACTCTGAGTTATCTTAATTACTAAGGTGTTATGATTTAGTTCGCATCTTGGTGGAGTATAAGTGAGATTAATAACCAAAAGAAGGATAAGGAGATAAACTTTTCACTACTGATTCCCCGAGAGTTCGATATTAAACCCTCGAGTTACCCTCGTGGGGAAAACACGTCTTCCACTTACTACATACTCTGCACTTGTAGGCTCAACCTAACCCCGTATATTTTTCATTGCAGGCAGCTACTGAAGGCTATCACTTCTACGTGTATCACCTGCACATCAACGAGCCGCGCTCTCCCAGCGCCGCGCCGCTTCTCCTCCTCGCTCCCTCTTCCGGCGCCTCGTCAAGCCCAAGAAGGAGCCCAAGCAGGAGTGGCAGCCGCCGGCGGACTACGTCCAGGCGGCGGCAGCGCTGGGGGAGCAGGAGGAGGAGGAGTGGCCCGGCCAGAGGGCCGCGGAGGAGGCCTCCTTCAACACGGTCCAGCCGACGTCGGACGATTTCGCCGCCGACTGGAGCCTCCTCGACTTTACGGCGAAGGAGCTGGAACGCCAGTGCGAAATCCTCGCCGAGGTCGAGCGCAAGCGCGCGGAGGAACGCAGGCCGCCGCCGCCAATGCGGGCCGCCGCCGCATTCCTCCTCCTCCGGTGGCGCCGGAGATCCCCTACTACAAGCTCGACCCGAGCGATAGCGAGGAGGAAGATGACGACTTCAGGCGGACCTTGCTGCTGAGCAAGTGGCAGCGCGGCGACGACGGCGAAGGCCCGAGCGCGCCCCCGGCGACGGCTCCGACGACGACGGCGACGGCGGCGACTACAGCCAGGCGATCTACAACCGCCTAGGCATCAACTAGATCGCCTAGGTCCTCGTCGGAATAAAAGTTTTTAGTTTTTAGTTTCGAATTGTACTATGTAATCGGCGATTTTGCGCCAAAATCTGAATGAAAATCGCCTCTATGCAATTATTCTATTGGTCTGCCTTTTTTTAATTTTTGGACCGAAACTTGGGTTG
The DNA here is from genome assembly GCA_947311845.1 of Poa pratensis. Classification (NCBI taxonomy): domain Eukaryota; kingdom Viridiplantae; phylum Streptophyta; class Magnoliopsida; order Poales; family Poaceae; genus Poa; species Poa pratensis. The sequence continues at coordinate 20,466,581 of CAMZMU010000074.1, read as the reverse complement.
GGTTCACGGCTGAAAAACGCACCACCAGGATCTAGAATAGCTCCGTTTTGCGCCGCGACGGCCCAAAATAGCGCCGTTTTGGAATTGGGGGCACAACGACTGGACATGCCCCGACTCTTGAGTTTATGGCCAAGGATCCACGTTCGAATCGCACAGCATTTAGCTAGCCAATGTGCTGGAAGACACAGTGCCATGGCGAGAAAGAAGATCGCTCGGCACCAGGCGATCGAGGACTACTTAATCCACCAGCCTCACCCAAAAATATCGATCACAGCATCCTCCCGTGCGCCTTAGCTGGCGTTGGAGCCCAGCGGTGTCTCTTCTTCCATCCTCTCGGCAAGGTCCCGCGGCAAACTCAGATTCCAAGCCACGCGCCGGCCCGCCCGACGTGTCGCCGTCCGCGCGCTCGACCCGCACCAAAGAGACGACGACGCGACGCGCACGCGGCTCACTGGCAGTGCCTTTCTTGGCCTGATGCAGGTCGACGAGAGGCCAGGTCAGCCATCATGCATGCCGCTCGTCGTACGACCGATCTTGCCGGCCCGCCAGCGCGGCGTACGTCCGACCGTATCACATTTTATTGCAACATATCTATGGTAGCAGCCCTCTGCGATCATCCACAGCTTGACACGCATGCATAATAGCATCAGTACTAGTAATTGGCCGGAATACATCATTTTCAACAAAGGTAATGAGACAATGATACAAGTTTTTGTGTGTGACGCTGCTACCATTGTACCTGTCGGACTTTATATGAAATCGTTCAGGTGGAAGATCGCCCCCGGTTGAGCACTAAAAAAAAATTGCCTCTTCAATTCGCAGATTCGTCTTGATTATTTTCATTGCAAAAACACACTGTCAACAGTTGCAGCTGCGACCGGCAAAATCAATGCTAGCTTCACTAGAAGAAATACGAGAGGATAACTAGTTACTTCTTTGTCATGACTAGTTTCCAAGAAAATCACTAATTAAGGCCCTTTCAAATTGAAGAGTTTGAATAACCACTAACAAAAAAAAAAGAGACCAGCCAGGACTAGCCCTAGTGGCTTACTTTTATAGAAGTAGCTCCTACGTGAGAATTCCAGGAAAATTGCCCCCGACAGGGATCGATCCCTGGTCGCTGGGATTAGCCACTGCTTCCCTAGCCACCGGGCCTCTGCCCTGTTCTCTTGAATAACCACTAACATTTACAAGGAAGTTAACAAGTTGGACGTCAGATCTTGCTTTTACTTTTCAAATCATCAGAATATAACCGAGCCATTGCTAGTACTTTCATATTTTTCAAAGTTGGAGAACAAATCAAGGATCGAAAGAAGACATCCAAAGAAGGCCGTGTAGCTCTGAATTAAGCTTTCATTCATCTCTACAAGCAATAGACCAACATTAACATGACACTTAATTTGCTAGCTAGTAACACCTATTTGATATGCCATCGGTCCGGATCGACTTTACGCTTTGATATTGATCCCCGAGAAATATGCATAGCCTTCATATCTAAAAGTTTGATATCATTAACCTTTGTAAACAAACCTTCCAGACCTTGGTTTTCTCATCTCATGTAGTCTTCTTTTGGTTGCGCCAAGATGTGACACAACATTTAAAATGTCTTATTTTATTAGAAAAGGGAATTTTATTAATCCAGCCTCTGCATCGAGTGATGCACAAAACCAATTATTGCGAAGTTTGATCGTATCTGTATATATGTTCGTAGGATCACATCTTCCACACTGTCTAAATCTTTCCCTAGAAAGTTGAGATGAGGCGAGACTGATGAACTACCTCGGGGTGCGGGATCCACAAGAGAGTCTTGGGAAAATATTGTTAATTATAGTTCCCAAGGAAATGATATTGTGATTTTGCAAGTTAGAAATTTAGACTTATTTCAGTGAGTTATAATGATTGTCTGACATGCCATTTATGTATTTGTCACGTGGGAAAGAAGTATAGAAACATGAAAACTGCCTATGTTATGAATAAATTGTTCTTGTAAATATATTTCTTGTGTCATGAAAATATGTTAATAAATATGTGATTTTTTTTAAGTTCAAAGTGCATGTGCCCCACCCCCACCCCCTCTGTAAAACATGGAATGCTCTAATTAAACAAATTCCTATAAGCCGTGTAAGTAGCAATTTAGTATTTTGGTTCATGTATATTTTGGATCTAATTAGACAATTATTTGGGATGAATTTTTTAAAACTGAGGCAAGGCATTAGTCTCACATGAAAAAGAAGAGAGTTACTCAGTTAAATTTGTTTTAAAAAGGGCAAAAACTATTTATCCATAGATATGTGTCTACTAATTTAGTTAATACATAGAGTTATTATCTAAAGAGTGAATTCCATTTTTACCCCCTAGTTATCTAAAGAAACTTTGAATCCGACTCTACACCATTTTAGCATGTTGCTCGCTCAATTACACATGACCGACATGTTAGGTCGATGTAGCGAAAACAATGTTTAAATCTCCAGGGGCATCATAAACGATCATGTCTAGGCTTCTTTCTCCGTCCATTCTAGTCCTTGATGTCCTTTCGGTATCCTATAACCTTGATCATTACCTCACACTTTGGGCCAACACCCAACAGAAATGCATCCGAGAAATAGGGTACAAAGTTTCTTAAACGAGATAATCTAGGCCAATGTTCACTAGTTGTGGTAGCTGGTGTCAAATGCACAATATGGGTAAAAACTCGAACTCACTCTTACCTAAAAGACACCAAGAAAATAACGATTGTTCAAGAAGTCACAATATGATATATTCTCTAAGAAATACCCATTTTTTGTGCTTATGAACTATATCAGTGAAAGTACATCATTGACTAGGTAACACACTATACACGGTACATTTTCATCATCGTCATCCTGAAAATGTAAAGAAAAAAGCGTTGTTTCTTCTCCACTGACTACACTAGGGAAGAATTGCAACACAAAAAAAAAAGAGTTCTCTAGCTAGCCTCTATCTTTCCATGCTAATTAATGACTAAGTAATCATTCTATTACTTGGCCATCGATATCGTGATTATCATTGGTCTGGCACTCCTCCCTGTGCACGCAGACACTGTCATCTTTCCACAATCTGGCGAGCAGGCCATTCCGGGGAACGGGGAATGGGCTGTACTCAACCTCGTCGCTCGATCCAGCAATCTCCCACCTGCAAAATCAAGCACCAAACGCACACATCAATCATCGCTCCATTTCTGAATCTCGCTACTCCACAGCTGTCTATCTCCATGGCAGTGATCAGCCGACGTGCAACGATGCAAGAGACGGGACGGCGGTGAAGGACCACCATTGTTTTGGAGCTTGGCGGCAGGGGAAGGGTCCAACGAAGTGGCACCAGTCACCACAAGGACAAGAGGGGATATATTGAGGATCTTTGTGGATAGGAGAGGGGCACGCACCTGTAGCCGGTGACCAGGTGGTGGATGAGGACAAGCATCTCGAGCTTGGCCAGTTCGTTGCCGGGGCACGCGTGCACCCCGCTCCCAAATGGCATGAAGGTGTTCGGCCGCGGCGCCACCTGCATATACAACCAGAGAAAAGGAGATTTAGTAAAGAGAACATGGTTTTACTACGTACATGTATCATGGTCTAAGCCACATGTTCAGTTAACAAGATCATTCAGAAGTCATTGTACAGGTGCAACTGAATTGAGCATGTTGACCAATGAAAAGCAGATTTAATGCATCGAAAGGAACAATTTTTCAGTTTCCCTTTTCTGAAGGCCACAATTAAGTTTCAGTTTCAGTTTCTCCAGGCACATCCACATCAAGCATTGCACTCCAGCGAGGGAGGGAGACACGCACATACCTCGAATCTAGAAGGGTCGAACTTGTGTGGATCCTGGAAGTAGTCCGGGCTGTGATGGATGTTCCTGAACAGCGGCATCACCTTCCATCCCTTGGGGATAAGGAATCCTACACGCCAGAGAAAAAATTCAGGTCGTCGTCAGAAACTGAGCCCGAACGGTAACAAAAATGGAGCACCGGATGTATATACAGCTCAACATTTACGTATCCCGCGTACATACGTATAGCACGTGCGTGTGTACCGTACCTTTGTACTCCACGTCAGCCACGGCCTCCCTGAACGTGAAGGAGATGATGCTGGCCATCCTTAAGCTCTCCAAAATCACCCTATGCGTCAGCGTCATGCTCCTCGTCTGCGCCCACGTCAGCGGCCGCTCCCCGCCTTCGTTGGCCTCGCGGATGGCCGCCTGCTCGGTCCTGACGGCGTGGAGCACCTTCGGGTGGTCATGGAGGTACTTGACGATCCAGGTGAGCACGCTGGCCGTCGTGTCCTGCGCCGCGAACAGCACGCCGATGACGTTGTCGGCGATCTGCTCGTCCGTGAGGAGCGCGCCGTCGTCTCCCTGTTTGCCGTCCCGGGACTGCATCAGGCAGCCGAGCAGGTCGGAGCCGGGCTCGCCCTCCACCCTCCGCTCGCGCACGATGTCGCTCAGCACGCTGTTCAGCCGTCTCCTCGCCTACATCCATGCATGCAGTCAGTAAATCAGTCAGTGTACGTGTATGGCCCGGCCGGACGCCACGTGCTGGTGTTTAGGCTTGCTTAACTACTTGGATTGCCTTGTAGTAGAGCGTCCCGGGAAAGCTGTTGGGGAAGGAGTTGTAGCCTTTCTCCACGACGGCGTAATTCCGCCGCAGCTCCTCCTTCCGCGGCTCCTCCAGACGGCCGCCGAAGATCATCACGATGCCGACGTCGAACGAGAGCTGAGGAAATTAAAAATGGCAAACCACCGATTATTATCCAATGGCATCACTTGTACGTCCACAACAGCTACTTACACCGTTACACGTGTAGCAACGAGCTAGGCTTACCCTCTTCATGGCGTGGAAAGTGCTGGTGACGTCGCCGTTCGCCGCCCAGGACGAGAGAGTGGACCGCACGGCGGCTTCGACGTCCGGGACGAGCTTGCGCAGGGCATGTGGGGCGAGCGGGCCCTGGACGAGCCTTCGCAGGCGGAGGTGGTGGTCGCCCTGGTGGAAGAAGAGCGCCGACGGGCCGATGAGGCGCTCCTTGCTGCGCGGGTACGTGGGCTTGAACAGTTGCGACCGCGACACCAGCACGAACCGCGCCGCCTCCGGGCTCGCCAGCATCACGCACGGGCAGCCCAGGATGTGCGTCTTGAAGATCTCGCCGTACCGCTTCTGCTTCGAGGAGAAGAAGACGCCGGGGTCCTGCGAGTAGAGCTGGAGGGTCTCGCCGATGTAAGGCAGGCCCATGGAGCCCGGGGGAAGCTTCAGGGCGGCGGCTTGCTCGTGCCGGCCATGGCGTTTTCTCTTCTGCTGGATTGCGTAGTGTACATAGGAAACGATGGCTAGACCAATGATGATGCATAGAGGGATGAAGGAGGTGGCCATCCAAATGATCCTTTCAGAAGGATCACTTAGACAAGGTTGTTCTTGGCTCGTTGGTCTCTCTTACTTGGAGCGAGCTTGCACTATAAATCTGTGCTATGTATGCTACTGTTGGGAGAGGGGAGAGAGAGAGGGAGCTGTGAGTGTGAGGTCGATCGAGGAGAGGAAGGAGAGATCGAGGAGAGAAAAATCTCTGATGGATCTTTTGAATGGTGGAGCGGGGAAGGCCTTGCGTGGTATTTATAGAGGGCCCAGAAAGCGAATAGCGATTTGGAAGCTCGTGGGCTGCTGCGCTGGCAGCTCTCAGTGTGAAATGTCAAGTGATGCGGGTAAAAAACATGCATGTGTAGTCCTTGAAAAAAACTTGCATGTGGACGACAAGTTTTTCCTTTTATTGTAGAAACATAATTTTTCTAGACCAATAGGAACCTGCTAAAAATCCAAAGTCAAATAATGTCTCTTCCCACTCCGACGTTATCGGTATGATCCACCGTCATCACTCATCAATACCACCACCACGGCTCGGGCACCTGTATCAGCCAGTCGTGCCATTGTGAAGGCAGTGGCGGAGCGTGACCAACAGGAAAGGAGGGGGGGGGGGGGGGGGGGGGGGGGGGAGAAGGGCAAAAAAAATCGCAAAAAAACTCTTACGCTAATTTTGCTACAATTTCACGTAACATGAAGAGACGATTTTCAAGCTTGAAAATGCCCTTAATTTCTTGATTTACACAAGAATTAACATGGCAAGTAGTATAGGAAACATTGTTTCTAACCAAAATCAGCAACGATTTCCTGATTCACCTAGGAATTGGCATTATATTTTTTTGAGACAAAGGAACTGGCATACTTAAGCGACATGTAGTTTATTTTCAATCAGAAGAGGAGCAAACCCAAATACCCACCGATGGCTAGCAAGAAAAGTTAGAATCAGTTGATGGCCCAAGCCTCGAGGTAAACAAACTACCTACGGCTACTCAATTTGGGCACTGCCTAGCAGGCCTCGAGAGAGAGAGGGGGGGGGGGGGTGAGAGGTTGAGAAAGACTCTCTCCTTGCCCGGTTGCTGCCATGTGCTTGACGGACAACTCATTGAAAACAAAGGACTGCCGATGCAGCGTATCAAAGAAGTTTGCACTTTTATGCGTCTCCACAACCAAAGCGGTTTTTTCGTTCGTGCTTATCTCTACATTTTCCGTATATTGTGTTGTGTACTTTGCGTGTTAGGATTTGTTATTATGACATCGTCTTCCATCTACCGTTTTTGCTCTATGTGGCTTACATCGTAGGATGTGTTGTTTTCTTCGCTGGTGTCTTTGTTTTTCATTTTGGTGTTGTCTTTTCAGCATCGAAGATATCATCTTAGGGCATGTCATTGCTAGCTCGGTATGACCCTGGGCCATATATATATCAATATAATTATATCAATCTCTTTTATTTACATGAAACATAGTTTTTTATATATATTACATTCTAGTATATATCTTCTCAAGGTGTTGCTAGCAGAACGCGGACTTTTGGCTCACGGAGACACGCGAGGAGGGAATCTGGACGGCTGTGAGGACTTCGCGATTACTAAACAAAGAAGACTCTCCCACCTACCGATCGTATAAATACATGACGCTGACATCATTGATACAACATCCAACATCATCTATAAGGGTGCATTTAATAGGTGAGTTAAATATGCATGTGCGCTGACAGTCCAGTGGGCGTTTAATTAGTCTAATGGACGAATGTGAACAATAAATAATGTGCATGCAGCCTCACATTAACTTCATCAATAGATTAGTTATATATTATTCTATTTACCACCATCCTTTTCAGTCTTATTTTGAATTGTTATATCTTTCAAACTGATTTTTTGATTTTTGATATTTTTATATATTTGAGATCTTGTGAGAAGATCTTCAAAACAAGATCAATATTGGATATTTTTCATGCATATTTTCAAAAAAGCTCAAAATTTGACTTTTCAAAATGGTTATGTAACAACAAATATTCCATGCATATTATTATTATTATTATTTGTGACATCACAATTTTTTTAAATATTTTCTAAATACTAGCTAAATATCCATATTTTAACAAATTCAATTTTTAATATATATATTACTATTTTCAAAATTTCAGATGTTTGGAAATGTTAAATTATTATAAAACTGTGTCATATTGTTTTCATATATTCATATTAAAAATTTACTTCTAAATACTAGTTAAATATCCATATTTTAAAAAATTCAAATTTTAATATATATATATATTACTATTTTTCAAAATTTCAGATGTTTGGAAATGTTAAATTATTATAAAATTGTGTCATATTGTTTTCATATATTCATATTAAAAATTTACTTTTTCAGAAGATTCGAAAATTTGTAATAATGTTGTGATGTCACAAATAATAATAATAATAATATGCATGTAATATTTGTAGTTTCAACACCATTTTCAAAAGTCGAATTTTGAGATTTTTTGAAAATATGCATGGAAAATATCCAATATTGATCTTGTTTTGAAGATCTTCTCAACAAGAGCTCAAATTCGAGATGAAAATGTTCAAATTTACAATATGTCATCAATTTATCAATTTAATATTTTGAAAATGTTTATCAATAAAGCTATTTTAAATATTCATTTTTTAATTGTCCCAAATTTAATATATTTTTTAATGTTTTCCAAAATTTCACGTCTATACAATATGTCATAAATTTTCATTGGTTTATTATTAAAATTTTAAATGTTTTCAAAATACTAATTCAATATATATATTAGAAAAAAATCAATTTTCAAAACATTTTAAATGTTTTCCAAATATCTGTTAAATATTCATTTATAAAAAGTTAAAAAATTAAGATATTTATTTCTGAAAATTCACATATGTACAAAAAATGTCATAAATGTTTCCAAATATTATTTATTCTCCACAAACAGTTGAATTTTTTTATTCTCCACGATTTTCAAAAATAAATACATTTGTAAAAATAATATTTTGCTGAAATCCAAATGTTTCCAAATTTGGAAAAATAGTAATATATATTAAAAATTGAACATTTTAAATATGAATATTTACCTAGTATTTAGAAAACGTTTAAAAATTGTGATGTCACAAATAATAATAATAATAATAATAATAATAATAATAATAATAATATGCATGTAATATTTGTGGTTTCAACACCATTTTCAATAGTCAAATTTTGAGCTTTTTTCAAAATATGCATGAAAAATATCCAATATTTATCTTGTTTTGAAGATCTTCTCAACAAGAGCTCAAATATATAAAAATATCAAAAACAGAAATTCGGTTCAAAAGATATAACAACTGAAAAATAAGAGTTGAAATGATGGGTAGGTGAATAAAATAAAATATAACTAATCTCTTGATTAAGCTAATGAGGCTGCATGCGGATCATTTATTGCTCACATGGGGTGAGCTTCTGCTTGTCATTTATTGATGGTTGACGTCACCACGCTGTTGTCCGAGCTGCCGGGAGCGTATTATACGGTGTGCATACGCGCGGGATCTGCGTTGGTTGGTTGTGAAGGCAACTGTGAGATTCCAGGGGGCGTTGTTGCCGGGTGCTCCTTCGCATTTTCGGTTGCTAGCACACTTAATATACATATTATGTGTATCTTTTTTTGCTACACATTAATTATAATTTACATTGTGTTGAACTAAATAATTTTGTAACAAAAACTACATTAGTTTGATGTATAGACATAGAGCAAATTGTCCGTCTCCTCATTTTTATAGTTGAGTTCAGACTTGGTTGTGTTTAATATTTTGGGAGATATTATATTTAGCATACTCTAATAAATATCTTAATTTTTTTATAGTTGAGTTCAGACCATGGGATTATATATATCTATTCTACATTGTTCTTATAGTAGAGGACAATTTTTCGTGTACAAAACTGGTTCCGAAATTTAAAATACACAAGTTTTTTGTCATTAATTTTTAGGTTTGAATTTTTAACTGACATTTTTGGGATATGACTTGAATAAATTAAAATACTTTCGAATAATTCTCTAATGTTGAGAACCCTTGTTTCCTTGTGTATTATGTTTTTCGTTGTGTATACAAGTCAGTCAAACCAAGGGCGTGTAGTTACCACTTACCACTATGACTAGCATGTCTTTCCCCTCTGCCCGATCCCATATCAAGCTCGCCTGCACCGCGTTCTATCCCTCAACCGATACCCTATCCGTTTCACCGTAGGCTTGATCTCACCACCAGGGGCTCATTCTTAGATCCAATAAAGCTGGTGCCCGTGTGGTCTCATCGGAGAGTCGGAGAGGTCTCGGCCTGCCACAACGGCAGGAGGAGTGAGGCATGGCTCCACCAACGCCTCCGAGACCGACAACAGCTTCGTCGATGAGCACGACATCATCCATCTCTGCAACACTGGCCACAACCTCTCTATGTATCGTCGGCCTCGACTTCCTCCGCCATGTTCCCTCCGTTGCACGTAGCTACCATGGATTTTATTGTGAGAATATATGGGTAAAACACTATTCTGCTCACAAACACCACGTTGTTTTTTGAGAATTATTTAACCACCACGTGTGTATGTATATCCATTCATCAACTCACACGTAATTACGGGCCAAGCAGCGGTCCGTGATGGGACACATGAGTCGCCGTACGCACAGCCCCAGCGCCGTCGGGGCCACCAATGATGAGGCCAGCAAAAAGTCCCACAATTTGGCCCATCGTATGATATCCACGCCACAGGGCGTAGGGCTTTCTCTTCTCTCCACAGGATCCTCACGTCAGCCTCAGCCCGTCGTATGATATCCACGCGAGATCGGAATTCGCCAGGTGTCGCCCGCTCCGGAGGGTTCCAGCCGAGCACGGGGCCTCGCCGATCCGGTTCGCGTCGCCGTCGCGGCCAGCTCGGACGGGGTCACACGCGTCGCGCGGCGGCTTCGAGACAGCTCTGACTGTGCAGGCCGGAGTACTGCACGGTTGCCTCCGGGCGCGGCCGTCCGCACCGCCGCCGGCTTCTGCTGCGAAGAGTGGACGCGCAAAAAAGGAGGAGCAGCTAGTACAGTAGCACGCATGAACGGGCATGAATTTCCTGATCCAAGTTGTTTGCCCATTCTAGTTTATTTCGATCAAATTTGAAAGGTGCTTTCTTCTGAATGCATATGCACTGTCGAATGCTCACGATATCCTGCAGAATCTGCTTACCCGCGGGTGGCGCAGTGTCACATTCGCGAATGTGGGAGCCAACTTGTCTCACGCTCATTAAAACAACGCTCCACTTTATATACTATTAAAACAATGCTCTGTTTTTCGTCAAGAAGTATTAAACCACATCCAAAACGCCGGAGAGGTGCAAAATGCTGTATATTCTTCTCCTTTTCAGTTTCTCTAAACTTCAAACTGTAATAACATTCTATTCTATCTAATCGGATGGCAGAACGACTGTTTTTACCTCAAATAAGAAAATTACCCAAGTCGTTAATAATTGTAGTTGACAAACACGACTTTTGATTTCTCAAAAAAAAACGACAATTTTTAGCACCTCTGAACCAAATTTAAGTGTAGGGTCCATCTACCTTTAAGTCCACTGAGATTTTTTTTAAATCTGAATCAATCCTTGAAAATTGCAACCTCTGTTTAGAGAATAGTGAAGTTCGTACCCAAATTGCACATTTGAAAGTCGGCCTACAACTAAGAAAACCTCAAGCAACTCAATACTAGCTAAATTGTCATTTTATCTAAAATGTGCCAATTAACTAGCAATTTCGGGTTTAAAATGTATTTTAATGCTTGAGCCGTTGGTCCTACTCCAAAGGGGTCATAAGTTTGCATCCATTTGAAAATAAAAATGAATGTCAGGCAACCCCTGACAAGATATGTTTTCTTAACGGTTAACTCATCTGAATTTGCAAAATGGTTGTCAGCAGTTAAGCACGTCTTTTCACTATGCCCATGCCGATAATGTGACTACCCATCGAGAGACGTCTCATCCTAATATGAGCTATACAATTTTCATTTGGCTTCAGTCTAGGACTATGGAGATCAAATATTATGTCGGCTCAAATTATAATCTAGTTTTTAAAATTGTGCATTCTGAAAAATATATCTAGTTCAATACACTATGACAAATAAAAATGGTTCAGAGTAGAGTTTACTATGTAGAATTCATATTTGAATGTGAGTTTCAGCTATTTTCCTTTTTTGTCGGGAGCTATTTTTGTTTTGTGGGTAAGGAAAACGGAATGAGATGTGAATAGTTATGTTGCACTGTTCGTTAATATTCGTTGCTGAATTTGGTATTTTTGTAACTCACAAATTAATCTGGGTCGAATTTTAAATTATAAATGCTTACAGGACATCAGGTTTTGTTATAGTTAGTTGAAAGCTTACATTTTTACTATTTTTCTACATGTTTTTATCTTTAGATTCATATCCATCGGATACCCCCGTGGGCCCGTGGGGTGGGGTACACGAAATATTCATGTATTTTTCTCCTTACACGAAGTCCACATGGCCAGCATGAACAACATAATAGTTTCCTGTAATAGGTTTTAGTTTGCTACTAAGAATTCGGACTTCAGATTGCCCTTAATCGATGCGGATGAATCCCTTAATTCGTTGAGGCTGCAATGCTGCTAACTTAATCCAAAATGCAGTCTGCTTAGATCTGCCGTTTCGAGATCTCTCATGCACATTTGACATTTGACAGGTGGTAGCTCCATGTATACTACTTCAAGGGAGAGAAAGGCGTATAGTTAGGTAACACAGTCATAGACTCATAGCTAAACTCACTTTTTTTTTTTGAGATTTACAGGACTTAGTACATCTGTAGTGTCTGAACTCACGCACTTACACACTACACACAACACCACATGCACGCCACCCGTGCACAAGTTAGACCTAACCAGACTATACTAAGACTTTAAGCCTTCCGCGAGTCTATATCTTCTGGGAAACCCCTGCGGTGGTGGTCACACCACAATACCAGTATCAAACCGCGGTGAAAATGGCTCAGCGCAAACCGCGGTGAAACACTAGTGGGCAGCACGGGGTGAGACAACCCGGAATTCGCTCCTGAGGAGTCGAACCCGGGTGGGCAGCCTAGCCACCGCTAGTGCTAGCCACTGAGCTAGAGCTCAGTCCTCCACATATTTGTTTGATTTGCTTGATTGCAGAGCAGCTGAATGACGTGAGAAACGTTACCCTTGGCAGATGGCTCCAGCCCGTAGTTTTCTTTACATCCTGGATCGAAGAGAAGAAAGCATGTTCTGTATTATCTGTACCCATGCTTATTTATTCAGTTCGTACGTGTCCCCCGCATCACCACATAAACAAAGCGGGATCATTCATCGGAGCTCCTATCACAAAATAAATTTTCAAAGTAACGGCATTTGTTGATCGATCGATTGATTGATTCAGGGACAGAAAATCTCGATGTAAGAGCATTTCCAACAGACTTTTGTATATTTGGCTAGGACTTGTAAAAACTAAAAATATACAAATCTGCCCACAAACGGTGCTCAAGCAGCTTTGTATAAGTGGTCCCCAGCAAAAAAATTACAAAGCTTGATATACTTGCACCCTCACTTGGTATATTTGCAAATCCTGGAGCCACTTTGTATAATTGCAAAACCGACGCGGGGAGAGGCCAATGACAGTGCACGGGACATTTCCGCCGCCACCCGCGACTGCCGCTCCACCGTCGCCTCCGCCGTCCTTCGGCCCTGCTGCGGCCTCCCACAGATGCCCCGAGTCTTCCAGCCGCCCTGCCCCTCGGTTCCCCGTCCGCCCTAGCATCCCCGCCTTCGAATTGAGCCATGCCATGGTCGCACTGCCACCGGTCGATTCAGCCCGCTGGACAGTGTCGTCGATGACGGAGAAAGTGTGTCGCGACCCCATGTGCCCTCGCCGCCGTGAACCGCCCCGCCCGCGCCCTCTCATCACCGCCTCGACCTAGCAAGCCGCTGAATCGAGCTGCCCATGGCCGTGTCGCCGCCGGCCGGTTCGGCGCGGTGGAGGCCGTCTCTGGTGCCGGAGAAGCTCGGGCGGCCCCAGGTACTCGCGGTCACCCTTCGCCGCCCCGAGCACGTCCCTTCCTGTCGTTGCGCGCCGGTCAAAACTTCGGGAGGAAGAAGATGCAGTTGTGTGGCTGACATAGTGACCTAGGGTGTAAAACGAATCAGATCGGATCGGGTAATGCTCTTTCCATATCATTTCAAATATTTTTTTGTCTGATTCGGAGCGAATCGAATAACTACCGGATGCGGATACGAATACGGATAATATCGGACTACTGATACGGATCGGGAATAGAGCGGATGTGGACCGGATACAAATACTAAAGCGGATAAATATGTACAAAGAAACAAAATTTTACCGTGGAAAAAAATTGAACAAAAGAATTATCCAAGCACATAACACTACAGAGTGACCAAATTTACGTGTGCATGATGCAAGTCATGGTTGGACGACATAGAACGAATATTTTTCTCCTATATGATTAAATTGTACAAGGGTAGGGTTAGTTATGTACGGAGAGACAGGTGATTAGTTCAATGTGCTAATGGATTTGGCTATTTATACTAACTAAATAAATCGGATTATCCTAATAGAGTATATCCGATAATTCGTAAAAAATGGCGGATAATCTGCATCCGTCGGATAATAGCAATACCATATCCGTTTGATATCCGTCTAACGAATATCCTGATCCGCATCCATATCGGACGGATTTTCATAATTATATCCTTAAAAATAGATATGGATGCGGATTCGGGGCGGAAATTATCCGTACCGTTTACATCCATCCCTACAGAGACCCCACATGTCATTGTGTGACATGGACATGATTTTGCAATCTAGTTATACAAAGGCTGTAAAAGCAGAAAACGTGTTGGCTTTGTAAACACTCTCTCATCTTGCTATATCTAGTTTTTGCAAATCCATTTTACAAATGTTATTTTTTTACAAATGTTGTTGGAGATGCTCTAAGTTGCATTCATCCACAAATATTTCTTCACATACGAATGTCGAAAAGAACCCAACATAAAAGGCAAAAAAAAATCCTCGTTTCAAAAAACGAATGTCGAAAATAGCTGCATTCTTCACGTGAACGAGGTTTTCATTCCGAAAAGCGAAAGATGCCGCGAAGCACAGTTGCCCTAATCAGAGCAATAAACCAGGAAAGCTCCGTCTACCTCAAACTGGATTTCATTCTAGACCATTCTCTCGTCTCGTCACTTGTCTGTACTAGATAGGAAACTGCGGTCGTCGACGTCGAGAGCCTTGAACCTGGGAGTCGTCCTTGTGATCTCCAACTAGCAGGGCAAAATGATGATCTAGATCAATCTAGAACCGGCATGCGTGTAATGATTTTTTTTAGATAAAGATGCGTGTAATGAAAATGTCAGCCGAGAAATACAAGGAATCGACCAACAGTGCTTACTTTCTCCGGAAGGCTCAGTGCACAGTACCTGAGATCACGACCGGTACGGGCGTGATCCGCCGTGCCGTCTCACGCTGACCGATCGGCGCCAGCTCGTTCGTGGCGGCCCTTTCGGACAGTGAAGCTCGTACGGGCCACGCTGTAGCGCGATAACTAAACGGTAGGCTGGATCTGTGCTCCGGCGACGTCCTAGAAATGTCTTCTCGGCCAGTAATGTCAACGCCAGTGCAGCCGGCTGTCGCCTTCTCGGCCAGTAATGTCAACGCCAGTGCAGCCGGCGTCGCTGTCGACGGAGATCAGCTCGGTCGGGCTGTTTGAGGTTGCTCTAGAACCGGCCGTCCTTGCTTGATCGATATGTGCGTGTCAGTATTAATTTTTTGATCCTGGATTGCGCGGCCGGCGGCGCGGTCGACCACACGTACGCCGTGGCGCGCGCCGGTGAATGCCCTGGTCGCCATGGCATCGGTCGCGGGTTCGGCAACCAAACCGCGCCGTCCGCGACCGCGGGAGAACTTGAACGACGTCGACCACGCCAGAAGCCGCCGGGTCGCCATCGGACGCTGCGTGCATGACGATCATGGCTTTATCCTCCCGGGGCAACTTGCAGCTCGGGGGAGAGGCGAGCCCGGAGCGTACAGCGGCCACGGCGCTACGGTCCACCGACCGAGTCACAGGTTCTGGCCCACGGAACGGCGCCGGTCGATGTCGGTGGCCGGAGCGCCGATGGGCCTGTCCCGTCGCCGTCCGCCTACGTGTGTTCCCGGTGGCGCAGGCGGCAGGCCACATATACGGCTCCGAAATATGGCTCTTCTCGCGCGGGTTGTTCTCGTCAGGTGATGGATGGCCCGATGCACGTCGCCGATGGCACGACAGAGATTGGTCGGATTGCGATTCGGGCTCGCGATCAATCACCCACCGACTTTTCTCCAAGTTGGTACGGATGATCTGTTCCTGCTTGTTCATCGTATAACGATATCGTGGAGACTACGCTAGGCCGTATCTGGTAGCTCCTGCTGATCGAGTCTGACCATTGTCCCTGTGCAACTCGATGCTCATCCTCTGGAAGTTGCTCTGCTCCCGAGGACCCTTCTCAATTCCATCAGTTGGAACTGCAATGTGTTAGCCCCCTAGGAGCTAGATCAAGCGAAGAGGCTGAGATAGTGTAGATCCCGATATTGATTCACCTCGCCCAACCAGGCATTGCCAGCTCAACCCCGGACCACGTTGAATGAGAAGCGGGTGCTTTCCTTCTTTGCGCATCCTTCTCGTGTAGCCACTGCGTGTGGGTTCCCAGTGGCAGCGTCATCGTTAACACAATGTTTTGATGGTAGGAGAGGAGAAGTCGAGAAATAATACACGCACCAAGATCTGAACAACACACCCACCAAGACAGACAGGTATGTTAAGATTATTAAGTACTGCCAAAAAAATTAATGAGTACTAGTTTCATTAAAAAAGATAATTAATAACTACCACACTCTTGGTGTTCTATTTAGCACGATCTTTGTGCCCAAACCTTTGAAACCCTCCTATAAACCCTTGTCGTCGATATTTGGTTTGGAATGCACTTTGAACCCAACTAAACCACTATACTACTATAGCTACAGAGCGGCGAGACGAAACACACTTGGTGTACTATTGGCATAATAATCCCATGCGTCTCCTTCAATATTGTAGAGAGCAAGCTACATAGAGCACCCGTCGAGATGCATCTGTTACATGCTTTTCAGATTGGCCAGACATATCTTCGTTCTTAAAACGTGTACTAATCATGCCATAGAGTGAAGACAGATATGATAGACTGCATAGATATATGTACCAGCAGCCGGTTTTCAATAATCCGCTCATTAGAAATCGTAGTGGAACCTCTACCGCCCTTTGATCTACATTAAGCAATCCGGCTCTTACTACAGTAGCATATGTGGTTTCCTCCAAAGCCTCAAAATAACTAGTATGATTTTGCAACCAGCGAGATACTCATGGGCAAAGGCCATGGATGAATATATATATAGTACATGGAAATTTGGCAGTAGGCTAGTCTCTCTTGCTTTCTCCTCACACATTTCATGTGAGATCGTAGTGATGGTTAGTGTGAGTGTAAAACTCGCCTCATACAAAACATGCATCAAGCTCCCTCACAAACTATGTGAGGAAAAAAACGTAACTCCCCGATCCTTGTGAGTTTCCATCCCTAGACCCCCTCCAATAACACTCTGCGCAGTTCAGTTCCTATTCGTCATGAAGTACTTATGTCAACCTCGATCTTATAACCTCGCCCAAACAGGTGTTGCCAGCTAACCCCGGACCCACACGTTAAATGAGCTAAAATAAATAAATAATACGTGAAAATTATTTAATTCCGAAAATAACACGCGTTTTTATTTTTTTCCAAAAATAGGATCCAGTCGTCTTCAGCGACGACGACAGGAACTTGTCGTCCCCGGCGAAGCCGAGTTGACCCCTGTCGCCCTTGGCGTAGATGAGAGGATCTCTCGTCCTCAGAGCCATGCAGATGTCGGACTTGGCAGAGACGACGAAGCCTAGTCATCGTTGGCAGGGACGATAAGGGCTAGTCGGCCTTGGCAAAGACGACAAGTGCATGATTTTTTGTGTGTAAAATTTTGTTTCCCGGTCGTTTCCGCAATTATTCTCGCACCATTGTGTTCCCGCCCTTCTTCTCCCGCCCTTTTTCTCCCGCCATTTTTCGGTCTAGTGAGCTTATATATACCCCAACAGACTTTGTGATGGAGGCGTGTGGTGCGTGGTGATTTTCTTAGTCGCATAGGAAGGTAGTCTCGTAGTTCTGTTCCTGGTTCGGAATATAGGTCGTGGTGTATTCTGTATGAAGCCGCAATATGGGCTGAAGGTAGTATTAGGGAGGGTAGGGCAAAGAGCTGTTATAGCGAGCTAGTTAGTGAGTGAGCCAACATTTGTGAGCTGGGAGAAAGTATAGCCAAAAAATATATATCCTGCCTTTGACCCCTGAAGAAATTTTAGATGAAATGATGGGTGGCGGTAGAAGTGGCAGAGAGTGTATGAGCTGAAAGATATCCCGCCTATGAGCTGAAAATTAGTTCCAACATAGTGCCACACTTAATACAAATACAAACATATTTTCATGATTAATACAGATTCAAACATAGTGCAACACTTAAAAAAATTCAAACATAGTTCCATAATTAATACAGATTCAAACATAGTTCCACACTTAATACAAATTCGAACATAGTTCCACACTTATTACAAATTCAAACATAGTTTTACACTTAATACAAATTCAAACATAGTTCATGTTGGAGATATGCCCTAAAGACAATAATAATTGAGTTTATTATTTATCTCCATGTTTATTATTAATGTTTACATCTTTATGCTACAACTGTATTGGGTACTTGTATAGCAAATGCAACGTATACACGAGGAAAACCTCCGATACACGTGTAGAGATATGAACGGTAAAAGAGTTCCTGGTCTTGTCTCTAAGACTAGCCTATCTTGTTGCTCGATGATCATGTTTTCGTGATCATGGACTTTGTATAAGTCATTCAACTATAGGAGTGGTTTATCAGAATGATAATCGCACTGAACCGACCCACCGTATGATCTCGCTATGAGACAAATCGTCGACGATGAAATAGCGATTGATCATCTATTTAGTTATCATTAGCTAGATCCCTATGCTATGAGAATATCTTGTCACCTCTTATTCGACACTCGAGCTTTGATTTCCACCAAACGTCTTGCAGTAACATGGGACTATGATAGGTGGCCTTTGGGCTTGAACTAGGATAATGTATTGGAACAGAGATCGTTCAAGAATGGCACTTACTCCTCCAGGCGATGGAGAGATACATCCTCTAGGCCATCTCAGTATTATTGTTGTCACCACAATCGTCTGCCAGACACAAGCGTGATTTATCACGGGACAACAAATATACGGAATGAGAAAAGAAAATGATATTGGTACGAGAATAATATGTGTTATGATCGAAGGGTTTGATCACACTAGAGCACATTGTCTCAATCTCGAGATATCATTGGTATCGTGCACGTAAGGGGATTAAGCGTAATGAGTAACGCACAGGTTCTATTGTTCATTCACAACACAAGGGTGCCAGTACGAATGCCTAACCCACTGCTGGTTATTGTTTGGTAAGCTCCCAAACTTTGTGATTGCTGAACCTTTCGGGTCACACACTTAAGCTGTAGGTCAATCTTTGATTGAGAGTAAAGATGTAGTTTTAGTGGGTATGAGATTGTGTCGGAGTAGCTACGATGTCACTAGGTTTTGTTCCGGTGAATTATAAGTTAGAGAGAATGCGGACATCTAATGTCCCGGGATGATAGAATGATTTCTATCATCAGCGGATTTAATCCGAGTGCTTATGAAGAAGGGAATATTGTTCCGATGGTTTTGTCGGCGGATACCAGGTATCCCGGTTCATATAAATATGAGTTATATGATAAGTAATTAATTCCGGGAATTTTCTGTAAAAGGAAACATTCATTTAGGAATTAATTAGACAAAACAATTAATTAGTTATTTATTTAATAATATTGGAAAAATAACCAAGGCGCCGAAAGGGGGGGAGTCCCCCCCCATGGCCGAGTCCGAGTTTGGGGGGACTCCCCCCTCCAGTCGGGGACGGTGGCCAGGGTGGGCCCTACCATGGGGCGGCGCGGTGGGAAGGGGAGGCCCCCCCTCCAATCCGAGTTGGGGGTGGGGAGGTCTCCTCTCCCCCCCTTTCCTTCTTGGGTGAGGCGGTTTGGGAGGGAGGAGATCCTCTCCTCCACCTAATCCGAGTTGGGGTGGGGGAGGGTTTCCTCCCCCCCCTTCCTTGTTGGATTTGGCAAGTATGGCAGATTTGGGAGGGAGGAGTTCTACTCCTCCTCCCAATCCGAGTTGGGGAAGGGGAGGGACTCCTCCCTCCCTTCCTTGGCCGGCCGGCCCAAGGGGAGGGCTTGGCCCTTCCCAAATACCTCCACCCCTTGGCCTCCTTTATAAGCAACCCCAAGCCCCTAGGGTTTGACACAAGAAATACACAAGTCCTCTCTCTCTTTGTAGATCTCATGTGTTGAGAATTAGACGTCTCTACTTCTCATATAGATCTAATCTAGTTGATTAGATCTACCACCTAAACTACGCCGCAAGGCTGACTCTCTTCACCACGTGCTAGTAGCTAGGCGGTGAACGCACGGGGTGGGTTGACACGGTGTATGTGTGGATACCGCTAGAGCGGGATTCGTGCAAGCGTTCCTTGGACAACGGAACAACTTCATCAAGGTCTACATCAACGACGACGTACGGCAACAATCTCACCTCCCGGCGTGGACGTGAGATTCTTCATCAGGCTACACCGACATCTACTTCGACAAACACAAGATCTTCCGCAACGGTGTTTGTAAGTATTCTGGATCATCGCATTATGGGGTGCAACGTACCTTCATAGAATAGATCTTGGCGGTAAGGTTACGGAAAATTTTAAAGTTTTCCCGCAACCCAATAGTGGTATCAGAGCCGATCTATGCGTTGGTATGATTTGATCTAGAGCACCAGTTGGTGTGAGCATTGCATGGTTCTTGCATTAAGTTTATTTTAGTTGCTTCCCAAGAAGTTGTGCATCATATTCCATGGCAGTATTGGCAAGATCTTTACGAACTTCTGGCTATCCGCGGACCTTCCGGCTGCTCCTAGTATGCTTGTTGGCGCCAACGATGTGCTTCAGTAGCTTCGGGTCTATACCCTTAGTTGTGGACGTTGATGTATATGGATTGGGCCTGAGGGTTGGACGCCTCACGGGGGTCACGCGCACATGTGATCGTTTAGATTGGGGTTCTGCAACGTTTTCGTAATGTTGGGATCTCAATCACCCCGCAATGTTAATCTAGCAACTAGCCTAAACGTGCTTCAATACGTAGGTAGTGACGGTAATTCCGTAGAGCCTACAAAGCCACGTAAAACTTGCAAACAAAGCGTTAGATACGTCTAACTTGGTTTTGCAGGATTGTGTGCATGTGTTTTGGTATAGCTATTTTGTTACGGTGTCTTAACATGATGGTGGGAGCCAAAACAATTGATCGAGTTCGTCATCGACAATCAAGCGAAGAAGAGTTCGTCGTGGAGACCGGGAGGAGGCGCCGGCATTGCGTCGGCGACGTGTACTTGGCGAGTTTCGGATATGGTAATTTTCCTTCGGGAATTTTACCATGACCGGGAACAATGAAGATGGTGATCCTCAAGGACGAGCGCCAAGGACTTCCGAGAATAACAAAGGCTATACCAAAGCACATGAATTATTATTAATTGCCTGTGATGTTTATCCTTTGTTGTTTGCACCTTGATTGCGCAGTAGTCGTTTATTAGGGTGAATCCTCAAATAAAATCAAGGAGATCGTGTTCTTACCAACCGTGGCACCGTCAAACCGGATGCTTGTTGCCGTGCGACCTGTATCCAGGAGTAATGTGTACCAAGGGTTCGGGAGGCGGGCGCGAACAGTTCCAGCAGCCAGTGTCGGTTGGTTGTCTTGACGTCCAAGCATAACATAACCATGAGTTCGGAACACATCCGTCGAAAGACGAACAGGAGTTGTAGCTGCTGCAACTAGCATAGTGCTTACCGATTGGCCGACGGACATGACATGTATCCATGCTTGCTTCGTAGGGCAATCGGGTCCTGAATCACTTAGTGCCAATCAAGAGGATTATTGGACTTAGTGGGAGCATATCTTAGATTCATGTTTGATTGAATTAAAGTAGTGCATTAAAATTAGTAATAAACTAGAAGTCTAAATAAACTTGTTTTGTTGTAGAAAATGGATCCCGTTGAAAAGATTTATGAAGAAGACTTGTTAGGAAAGTTGACTGTGGGAAGCACGATCTTTGCGGATTGGCTTCATGGACTGAGAGAAATCTCAGGAGACGCGATTTAGAGCATATTCTGGATACACCTGTTCCGGAAGGAGAAGATGACTATTCTCCTATGGGAGAAGATGAGTATCAAGCTGGATTGGTTATGCTAGACAAGATGAGTTTTGAGCTTAGCGATTTGTATCCGTACTATCGCCCCTTCCGTCTTATGGAAGCGTTGAAAGCTCGATTCTCAAATCAGATGTGTCTGGCATATACAAATTCAATGTGGAACTTAGTGATTGCAAACTATCGAGCGATGGCTCGATGAGGGAGCACAAGAAAAGTTCTGCAAGATACTAAGGAAGCTTAAGGACATTGGGAAACCAATTCCAGAAAAGCAAGCAGTTGACACACTTCTGAGATCACTACCATCATACTACTATGCCTTTGTGGCATGCTATGAATTGATGGGAGTTGAGAAGACAGTCAATGAGGTCTTCGACATGCTCTTATCAGCAGAGATGGATATCTATGTGCATCACTTGATGACTACAACCATCTTGCAAGACAAGTGGAAAATCCACAAAAGGTATAAGAGTTATACACAGATTATTGACATAATCTCGACTCGAATATATTTTGGTATTTAATACTGAAATTTTTCATATTGCATGATTGCAGTGTGGAAAGGAAAAGAGCCAAGAGATTCAAGAAGAATTGGAGGAAGTGGGGAAAGAAAGCACTCAGAAGTGATGATCACCACTATGTCTTCAATCCAAGTCAATGAAGAAGATTTACACTAGAACTTTAAATAAGAGTTATTTTCAGTTTGATCATTATGTAATGAATATTTTGTATTCTGGAACAAGTCATTGTTCGAATTATAAAGTATGTGTGGGAATTCCAAGTTTGGAAATTCAAAGTTTATATCTTCTTTATTGTGTTATGTCATTAATTATTTGTTTGTTAAGTCTTTATTGTTTTGATTCAAGTTATTGCTTAAAGTTTTAAGTAATAATAAAGTTAGTTTAATCTTTAATTTGGAGTTATACTTTTCGTTGGTTCTCTTTGAGACTCTTAAAGTTATCTCTAAATTAAATGGATAAAACTAAAATCACAAAGTGTCATACACTTGGAGAAATTCGAAATTCATAAAGTGCTAGGCATTTGATGAAAATCGAAATCCACAAAATGCTAGGCATTTAGTAGACTCGAATTTGGCAAAGTGCTAGGCACTAGTAAATTTCGAGATTTACATAAAGGAGTGGAATCTACCCATTAATTCAATTCTATTGAGGAATTAATATGAAGTTGCATATTAATGAAATAGAGTTAATGAAATTATTGAAGTTTCAATGTTTCATAAATTCAGTGGGAGAGTGTGAGAATCAAAATAAAGGAATCAAAGGAATTTGATTAAAGTTAAAGAAAGGACTTAATAAAATATTGTAACATTGTTGACAAAGGAAATTTTTCTTAGTCAAATTACTTGTGATGGATTTTGGTAACTCGAAATCATCATGGTAATAAAATCTTTTGCAAGATAAAGATTAAAAGGAAATGTTACAAAGTCTTGCTTAATGTGTTGTGAAATTAGAATTCCAAATTACCCACTAAAGTAAATAGATTATTTTGTTTGATATCTTGGGATATGTCAATTTAACTTAGAGTTATTTTGATAGTAAGTTCCATATTTTTCAATTAAGGATTTAAAGTTTTAAGTTCGAATTGAAAAGGTGTTTTGCAAAAGTCCAAAATTGTTATTTTGGCAAGTGACTTCCACACATAATTCTAAATGCTTGTTGACTTTAGAATTGGAGAAAAGTGTCTTCTCATGAAGAGAGAGTGGAAATCATAATACTAAATTAAGCTGAGAGTCTTTGGGCAAGTGTTAGAATGAGAAGGGAAAACATGCAAATGTTTCCATATCATTACTTTGTCCAGGAATACATGTAAGGCATACATGTTCGAATTAAGTATTAAGGAAAATCATGTGAGGAATTTGATGATTAAATCACTAGGTGATTAAAATCATTTAAATGTCCAGGAACATGATATAAGCAAAACAATTACAAACAGAATAATGAACATTCATTAATGACGGATTTGTCATAAAAGGAGTTCAAGAAAAATTCATGAGACTCCAAGATCCAATCTTGAGAGTTGTTTGGATGTGATGTAAAATCATGTGCATGAATATTTCATAAAGAAAGGACAGATATGAATATCTAATATTCATAGAGCTAGTCTTGATTAAAATTGTTTTATCAAGGACGAATAACTGATAGTGAAAGTTGCAATACTTTTCATATCAATTGCTTGATGCTGTTATTGAACTAAAGTAGCAATATTATTGCTAAGGATAATTAGTTTGGATTATGAAAATAATCTAGATAATTATATTATGAATGTTTGAAGTCAGTCGTATTAATGAGTAAGAATTTATTCTTTTCATTATATAAATCGAAGGGACTTAAAAGACAGTGGGAGCTGATATTATATTTATTGAATGGCTAGGCCGAATTAATAAATATATAAATCTCGTGATTTAAAGAGTTTAAATAAAAGGTCGGAAAATGTCTTATTAAAGTTTTGTCTCTAAGATAGAATTTAATAAACATGAGTATGAATGTACTAAAGTGCAATTTGAAAGGTAATTTCGAATTGTGTCTTGAGTCAAAGAAATTTGATCAAGAATTCATAGCGTGATATTTGCGAGATACCTTGACCTTCGTAGTCCTGGATGAGCGAATAGAGAGGAATAAGATCAAATCATATTTAATGTGATTTTGCTTATGACATTGCTATATATAGTACATAAAGCCGGAAAGTTTCCAAAGTGCTAAACTTTTATAAAGTTTTGCCACCGGCGTTAATGAGAAATTCTTAATAAGGATATTCTCATAAGAGCAGTTAATTAAGATTGTAATTGATCATATAAAGGTTTGGTAAAAGAACCTGATGGTGAGATTACAAAAGGAAAGACCAACAAGGAGGATTTTGTAAAGCTTCAAATAGTGTGTATAGAGAAGTTACTCGTATACATATTTGTGGTGGAATTATGAAATCAAATTTATTCTGATAAATGTTTTTTCAAATGATAAATACTAAGTGTTTTGATTTTATCAAATCACATGTATCTTATGAGTGGATTCTACAACAAAGATAGTTTTTCTATCGAGGATAGTTGCGTCATTGATGTGAGACGTCATGATAAGCAAGTTATTGGATGAGTCATTACTCAGGTGAGGTTTCAATAGATGGTATGATAATATCAACCGGGTATTATTAATGCTACTACGGAACCGGAAAGCCCATATCCAATTCCTAATATATCCGACTTACATAGTCAAGTTTGGCATGTGAGGAGATAAAAAGTTTATGAACTTTGGTTGGATCAAAGTGGACACAGTTTCAGATCCGCATGCGAAAGCGTGAGTGGCACCTTAGTTCCATTTGGTGTCATGTCATCATGCTAACTAGAATCATTATTGTTTCTAGTGCAAGTGGGAGACTGTTGGAGATATGCCCTAGAGACAATAATAATTAAGTTTATTATTTATCTCCATGTTTATTATTAATGTTTATATCTTTATGCTACAACTGTATTGGGTACTTGTATAGCAAATACAACGTATGCAAGAGGAAAACCTCCGATACACGTGTAGAGATATGAACGGAAAAAGAGTTCCTGGTCTTGTCTCTAAGACTAGCCTATCTTGTTGCTCGATGATCATGTTTTCCTGATCATGGACTTTGTATAAGTCATTCAACTATAGGAGTGGATTATCGGAATGATAATCGCACTGAACCGACCCACCGTATGATCTTGCTATGAGACAAATCGTCGACGATGAAATAGCGATTGATCATCTATTTAGTTATCATTAGCTAGATCCCTATGCTATGAGAATATCTTGTGACCGCTTATTCGACATTCGAGCTTTGATTTCCATCAAACGTCTTGCAGTAACATGGGACTATGATAGGTGGCTTTTGGGCTTGAACTAGGATAATGTATTGGAACAGAGATCGTTCAAGAATGGCACTTACTCCTCCAGGCGATGGAGAGATACATCCTCTAGGCCATCTCAGTATTATTGTTGTCACCCAATCGTCTGGCCAGACACAAGCGTGATTTATCACGGGACAACAAATATACGGAATGAGAAAAGAGAATGATATTGGTACGAGAATAATATGTGTTATGATCGAAGGGTTTGATCACACTAGAGCACATTGTCTCAATCTCGAGATATCATTGGTATCGTGCACGTAAGGGGATTAAGCGTAATGAGTAACACAGGTTCTATTGTTCATTCACAACACAAGGGTGCCAGTACGAATGCCTAACCCACTGCTGGTTATTGTTTGGTAAGCTCCCAAACAATACTTTGTGATTGCTGAACCTTTCGGGTCACACACTTAAGCTGTAGGTCAATCTTTGATTGAGAGTAAAGATGTAGTTTTAGTGGGAATGAGATTGTGTCGGAGTAGCTCCGATGTCACTGGGTTTTGTTCCGGTGAATTATAAGTTAGAGAGAATGCGGACATCTAATGTCCCGGGATGATAGAATGATTTCTATCATCAGCGGATTTAATCCGAGTGCTTATGAAGAAGGGAATATTGTTCCGATGTTTTGTCGGCGGATACTAGGTATCCCGGTTCATATAAATATGAGTTATATGATAAGTAATTAATTCTGGGAATTTTCTGTAAAAGGAAATATTCATTTAGGAATTAATTAGACAAAACAATTAATTTTTTTTAATTAATAATATTGGAAAAATAACCAAGGCGCCGAAAGGGGGGGGGAAGTCCCCCCCATGGCCGAGTCCGAGTTTGGGGGGGACTCCCCCCTTCAGTCGGGGACGGCGGCCAGGGCGGGCCCCACCATGGGGCGGCGGCGGTGGGAAGGGGGAGGTCCCCCCTCCAATCCGAGTTGGGGGTGGGGAGGTCTCCTCCCCCCCTTTCCTTCTTGGGTGAGGCGGTTTGGGAGGGAGGTCTCCTCCCCCCCCCCCCCCTTCCTTGTTGGATTTGGCAAGTATGGAAGATTTGGGAGGGAGGAGTTCTACTCCTCCTCCCAATCCGAGTTGGGGAAGGGGAGGGACTCCTCCCTCCCTTCCTTGGCCGGCCGACCCAAGGGGAGTGCTTGGCCCTTCCCAAATACCTCCACCCCTTGGCCTCCTTTATAAGCAACCCCAAGCCCCTAGGGTTTGACACAAGAAATACACAAGTCCTCTCTCTCTTGTAGATCTCATGTGTTGAGAATTAGACGTCTCTACTTCTCAAATAGATCTAATCTAGTTGATTAGATCTACCACCTAAACTACGCCGCAAGGCTGACTCTCTTCACCACATGCTAGTAGCTAGGTGGTGAACGCACGGGGTAGATTGACACGGTGTATGTGTGGATACCGCTAGAGCGGGATTCGTGCAAGCGAGTTCCTTGGACAACAAAACAACTTCATCAAGGTCTACATCAACGACGACGTTCGGCAACAATCTCACCTCCCGGCGTGGACGTGAGATTCTTCATCAGGCTACACCGACATCTACTTCGACAAACACAAGATCTTCCGCAATGGTGTTTGTAAGTATTCTGGATCATCGCATTATGGGGTGCAACGTACCTTCATAGAATAGATCTTGGCGGTAAGATTACAGAAAATTTTAAAGTTTTACCCTCAACCCAATAGTGCCACACTTAATACAAATTCGAACATAGCGCCACCTAGTTTCTTCCTCTCGCTCTTCGTCCTCGTGCACGCCGGTTACCCCGTCCATGAACAGGAGGTCTCTCTCCAGAAAAGTGGGACAATCATGGTCCCTATGGCAAACTCTGTTGCATTGAAGGCATTGCATTGTGTGGCCTCCGGCTTCGGATTCATCCATATCATTCCTGATGTGACGACACTGTCGTCTGCCTACCCTTTCACGCAGTACCTCAGGAGCTGGAATGTATCGCCTCTCACCTGGGGTACAGTGTTGCAGTTACCCATTGATCAAAATCCCATCATCTCACATGTCCAAGTATTGATATCTGCCTCTTTCATATAATATGGAGAGACAAAGGAGATTGTGTTCAACCCTAACTGCCTGCAGGCAGCAAGGACATGGGAGCACAGAAGGTGAAGCAATTTTGGTTTGTTGCAGGTGCACTCGCAAGTTGGCCAAACCTCATTACCAATTTTCACCTCATGTGTCCTCACCACGTTTGCACATCCAAATTTGTTGTGGGATAGTCGGACCTCAAACCTCCTTTCTTGATTCCCAACGGCAGTTACAGTGTGGGAGCAACATTTAGCCAGCTTCTTATTCATGTACTTCGTAACCTTCTCACAGTAGGGAGAGCTCGGGTTGTCCATCATATGCTTCTCAGCTTTTTCACGTCTTTCTTTGAAATATTTCACCGTGCCATAGAAAATACCCTCCACGATGGCTGTTAGTGGCAACGCACGGATTCCTCTGAGGACAAAGTTGTATGTTTCAGCCAGGTTCGTTGTCATGACACCGTATCTTGCTCCATGTGTGTCGTGCAACAAAGACCACCTCTCCAAAGGTTCATGCTCTATCCACTGCTGAAAAGTTTTAATTGACCTCCCATGTCTTCTCCTAGTTCCAGGCGGGTCAAATCCGGGTAGGTCGCAAAGACCAACAGGCTCGTCCTCCTCGGCACCGGGTCTAGTAGCTAACTGTGCAGCAAAAACTGTTGCATGTGCAGCAATAGCTGCTGCTCGTGTAACCATCCTGCCCCGAACATGTCTCTGCGTGCACAACTCATGTCTCTCACGTATCTGCGTGTACTTCCATTCTTGGTTCTGCTTGCATAGTCTCTTGAATAGTTTCATCAAGTTCTTATTTCCAAACTGCGAGTAGAAGTTGGCACCTAGATGGCGCATGCACCAATGGCTCTGCATGTCCTGCCATGGAGTCTTCCTCAGGCACAGGATTGGTGAGTGTCTTTATCGCGCTGAGTATACCTGCATGCCTGTCATGATGGATGCACACATTCGGCTTATCCTTGACAACAGCTATTTTCAGTTGCCTGAAGAACCAAGTCCAACTGTCAATGTTCTCGCTCTCCACAAAAGCAAATGCGAGGGGCACAACTTGATTGTTACCGTCTTGACCAATTGCAGTCAGGATCTGTCCCCTATACTTGCCTGTGAGAAATGTGCCATCTACACATATCACCGGACGACAATGTCTGAAAGCCTCGATGCATACGGTGAATGTGAAAAACACTCGATGCAGCACCCTCAAAGTTGGGAACTCTGGCCTGAACAAATCTTGGATTTCTACATAGGTGACTGGATTCCGGTACTGCAGAGTATGCAGCAGCCGGATAACAGAGTCATATGAGTCGAAATATGAACCAAATATGTTCTCAAGCGCCGTATGCTTAGCCCTCCAAGCCTTGCCATAAGATATTTCATACTTGAATCTGACAACCACTTTTGTTCGGAGGGCACTAACTTCCATCGATGCGCATGACACTATCTCGATGTATAGCAACCGAGATATAAGCGTGGAAGAAAGAGTACGATGCTCTTTAGGGATACTGCCAATTTCACATGTGTGAGTTACAAAGTCACTTATCCTCCAACTATAGTCATTCTTTGGGAGATATCCATGCACCCTGTCGGGACAATTTATGACATCGCATTCCATTGTTAAATATTTCTGACTTGGCACCACAGTATTCATAACCCTGTGGTGGGCAATGCCCATTTGATGACTGCATCCTCAAAGCTTGCTTGTCAGTATACATAGCACCCTTCACAATGTTGTTCTCATGATATTCCCATGCCGAATCATGACCATCGTTTACGGTCATCATCGAAGAGAGGTCCCGATCCCATGATGCAGGATTAGGTACCTCATCTACGTTCTCTTCTCCGTTTAACTCATCGGAATCATCGCCTTGAGCACTATATCCATCTATATCTTCACCCTCCATCTCATTCTGCATGTGCCCGTGTACCTCATCGCCATCCGCCTCTGCACTGTCATTTACCTTTGTGTCCCCTCCTTGCACTTGGCTGCTCTGGCCTGACTCATAACCAGCACCACCAAAATCAGACCCATAATTAGACATATACATTTTCATCTCTTCACTTCCCTGGGCAGGATCATAAGCACCCTCACCTTCATGGGCAGTAAACTCGTCCTCAGGGGCACTAACCTCGATGAAGGCGGGAAGAACTAGGGCACAAGGAGAGCAATTCCTTTTTGCGCAACCTTTTAACCAATTTACCCAATCAGAATCACACTCTAGTGGCCTCAAAACGAAGTAAACATTTGTCCTCGAACGGCTCCACCAAGCATGAACACTGACGGTTTGTGTCTAACTATCAAGCCCTAAACTTCCCGCCAACCAATCTTTTGCCTGACTTATAGACCATGTTTCAGGAGCTGGGAGGTCAACATCTATATAATCAAACTCACTCAGATCAGCTCCCGTATCACACATTTGGACTCTGGACCATAGAAAAACCTGATCTTCACTAAATCAGACATCTCCGCTGACATAAATAAATATTGATCATCGTTAATACTATTCCGCATGTTCATACAAATATAGGTACAAAAATTTAGTACAAATATAGCTACAATATTTACTACCGTCACAAACTATTTCTAAACAACACATGTTCATACATATAACAAATATAGCACTACAATTTTGGTAAAGCATATGACTGTCGAATCATACCCTTGAAGCGTGAGAGGCAACGGCGTCCGGCAGTCTCAAATCAACGGCGCACCAACACGAGCAGCACCACCACAATGCAGCCCTCCAGCACCACCACCATGTAGCCCTCCACCACCACCATCACCCCCACCCGCCAACCATCACCACCACCACCACCACGAGCTATCCCATCAGGAGATCGGAGTTCCTCTAGCCTCTCTCAACCTTCTAGCACCGATTTATGGTGGCAAACGTGGAAATTATTGGTCTAAATTGCTGATTTAATTCGGTTTGTGTGGGGAGTGAAGAGAGAAAACGAAGAACACATGAGGAAGGAGAAGGAAGGAAAGAGAGAAGATGGGCGCCCAGAGGTCGAAGCATGCAGATGCTTGTCGTCCTTGGCGGAGCCGACTGGGCCTGCCTTGTCGTCCTTGCCGACGCCGACAAGCCTCCCAGGACGAGTGAATCGCAGCGTGACGTGGCCCAGCCACTTATCGTCTACCACGTGGACGAGTGGGCCTTCTCGTCTACGCCAACACCGACAGGCATCTACTCGGCTTCGGCGAAGACGACAAGGTCATGTCGGCTTCCGCGGGACGACTGGATCCTACTTTTACAACAAAAAAAACCGCGTGATATTTCCGGAATTAAATAAATTTCGTGTATTATTTAAAAAAAATAGCTTTGCTTTCCTTCTGTGTGGCCGCATATATTAGCAAGCTCGTTTGGGACCCGCCCCTGATCTTTTTTTAATGTTTGTGAAGGGGTAGAAGAAGTGAACCAATTAATCAAGACATGTAAGATAGTTTGGGTTTAGTCGCATATATTCGCATCTTATCTGATGAAAATATAGACTTGGTATGAGTGTAGTTTAGATCGAAGGCTCAAGCCGAGCCCTGCCTTAACTTAATAAAGCACAATACCAACACAGAGTCCGTACAAACCGGCGTACCGGCCACAAGCGCGCAGGCACGTAGACTTGGTATGAGTGTAGTTCACACGTTTGAAAAGTGTATATTGTTTAGTTTGTTTGACTCTGCTTGTTACATGTGCCGACTCAAGTAGACTAGGATGGAGTACAATCTGCAGTAATGGGCCTAATGGCCATGGCTATTGCCTTGCAACACGTGCTTCTTGTGCAACCTGTGTATCTTGTGGACATTCTCTAGTGGACATTCTCTAGTAGATATTTTTCTCTAGTAGATGACATTTGATTTGTCCTGATGTTTGATCAGTACCCGTTTTGCCATGGATTTGCTTCAGCTTAATAACATGCTTGCTTGTCCGTATTTTTTCCTTGTACGTGTTCTGTAGGAGTACAATTTGACAGTGACCAAGTAAATATTATTTATTCAAGTTGTTTGACACACTGATAAGAAAACCTTTATCTGGCATGTTTAAATATTCGACAACATATATCATATGCTATAAAATTGTTACACTAGCCAGTTATTTAAAAGTTCAAACCGATGAAAAGGGCTATACAATATATTTATATTTCAGTAGATAGCAAACTGCCACCGTCGAGCCAGCCTATTGATCTCTCGAACTATCTAGAACCCATGCATCCATGTGTGCAGTCAACCGAGAAATCCAAGGAATCAAGCAACAGTGCTTACTTTCTCCGGAAGGCTCAGTGCACAGTACCTGAGATCTCGACCGGTACGGGCGTGATCCGCCGTGCCGTCTCACGCTGACCGATCGGCGCCAGCTCGTTCGTGGCGGCCCTTTCGGACAGTGAAGCTCGTACGGGCCACGCTGTAGCGCGATAACTAAATGATAGGCTGGATCTGTGCTCCGGCGACGTCCTAGCCTTCTTGGCCAGTAATGTCAACGCCAGTGTAGCCGGCGTCGCTGTCGGTGGAGATCCGCTCGGTCGGGCTGTTTGAGGTTGCTCTAGAACCGGCCGTCCTTACTCGATCTGTGTTTGTCCGTATTAATTTTTTTGATCGTGGATTTCGCGGCCGTCATGAACTCCGCGCGCGATCGACCACACGTACGCCGTGGCGCCCGCCGGTGAACGCCCTGGTGGCCATGGCATCGGTCGCGGGTTCAGCAACCAAACCCCGCCGTCCGCGACCGCGGGAGCACTTGAACGACCGCGACCACGCCAGAAGCCGCCGATAGCGATCATGGCGTTATCCCTCCCGGTGCAACAGTGCAACTTGCAGGGCCGGTTCTGGCCCACGGAACCGCGCCGGTCCATGTCGGTGGCCGGAGCGCCTGACGGGCCTGTCCCGTCGTCGTCAGCCTACGTGTGTTCCCGGTGGGGCAGGCGGCAGGCCGCGCCCGTCGCGGTGCAGGCACGATATGATATACGGTTCCGAAACGATGGCTCTTCTCGCGGGGTTGTTCTCGTCAGGTGATGGCCCGATGCGTGTTACCGATGGCACGATAGAGATTGATCGGATTACTAGTCGGGTTCGCGATCAATCACCGACCGACCTTTCTCCAAGTTGGTACGGATGAACTGTTCCTCTACTTGTTCTTCGTATAGCGATATCCTGCAAAGTGCAAACTACGTTAGGCCGTAGCTGGTAGCTCCTCATGGAACTATTCCAAGTAGAAGGGATAAGGAGGGCTTCCAGCTCGCAACGGAAAGCAGCAGCTCCACCAACAAACAGTTGTAGCCTAGAAGGTAACTATTATTCGTAGACAGCAATGCATGTTCTCGTCACACAACTCTCACCCGTTGAGCGTTCTGCATTAGTTATGTGTACTTTGATTTTTCAGTTTGCAGGAATCCAAGCACCTCTCGCTGTATCTGGCGCTAGAGGAGATATAAACGTGTGGAGCGTACGACTAGAGACCAACGAGTGGCATCACAACATCCAACGAACATAGGTCGTTCATCCAGTACTAGTTTTAGGCCCTCTCCGGGATGTAGGATTAATCAGAAATAGCATAGGAATAGGAGAGAGATGTTTGTGCAAAACATAGGATCCAAAAACCATGGGTATCTGTGTGAATTGGTGTTCGGGAGAGCACTTGAAAACTGCAAGAAAGTATACCTGTAAACAGTGGATTTGATAGTTCTTTAAATTGATTACAGCCAGATGGAGTAATGATGGTAGGCTGTTTGTTAATATCTTATTCACCCACAAGCTTGGCTTCGTACAGAAAACATTCTATAGAAAATCAATCATGTAAATTTCCTTTGCAATTCCCTCGTTCCGAACAAGGCCTTACAGTGTGTATCACTTGATATTTCCTATGGTTTTCTTTAACCGCTCTTCGCAGTGGAACCTCTGCCGCCTTTTGATCTACATGAAGCAATCCAGCTCTTACTATAGTAACATAGGTTTCCTCCAAAGCCTCAAAATAACCATATAAAAGCGAACATGATATATCAAATACTATGATTTAGGAACTAGCGAGATACTCATGGCAAAGGCCCTTGGATGGAGATATATATAGTAGATGGAAAATTTGCACTCGCATAGTCGCTCTTGCTTTCTCCTCACACATTTCACGTGAGATTGTATGTGATGGTTAGTGTGAGTGTAAAACCCGCCTCATACTAAACATCAAACTCCCTCACAAACCATGTGAAAAGAATTTCCATCCCTAAATATGATTTAGGAACTAGCGAGATAGTCATGGGCAAAGGCCCTTGGATGGATATGGTAAAATATGTTTCCTCCAAAGCCTCAAAATAACTATATAAAAGCGAGTAGAGACCAATGAGTGGCATCACAGTGTCCAACGAACATAGGTCGTTCATCCATGAGTACTAGTTGATAAGCAATCCGGCTCTTACTACAGCTACAGTAACATATGGTTTCCTCCAAAGCCTAAAAATAACTAGTGAGATACTCATGGGCAAAGACCCTTGGATGGATATATATAGTAGATGGACCATTTGCACTGGGCAAGTCTCTCTTGCTTTCTCCTCACACATTTCACATGAGATCCTACGTGATGGTTAGTGTGAGTGCAAAACTCTCCTCATACCAAACATCAAGCTCCCTCACAAACTATGTGAGGGAAAACTTAACTCTCGTTTCCATCCCCAAATTTTATATATCTATACTATTATTAAAAGCATGATCGGATACATTAAATGTTACGTGTTCACTATCCTACCAACAAATTAGATGTTCCTCTGATGTTGAACAGCTCAACACATATCAAATCTACCTGCGACGAAACCTTATTTTTACGTGATGCCCGCCTCGGTCAGTTTGACAATTTTCCCCAAAACCACACTAAGAGAGAGGAGGGGCGCCGGGCCGGGCGAGTGCGCGCCGTCACGGGGTGGGGCTCTCGCCGCCAAGACCCGTGCTGGGAACACCACACCGTTATCATCGACGCTGGATCCAGTATACACGACGAGCCTTCTACAGCAGCAACAGCCTCGGGCGGACCCAGAAAGAAATAGGAGTGGGGGCAAATAAAATGAGAGGGGGCATTCTTTATGTAAATTTGCAAAATCTGAAGAAATATCCGTAAAATATGGACAAATACTGTAGGAATTCAAAATTTTGAGTGGGGGCCAAGTACACTTGGGTCCGCCCTCGCGCCGACAGCCACCTTTGGACTGATCTTGCTGGCGGTCAGAAGTTTGCCATTGGGATTTTGAAAGGATCTTGTGCCGAACTGGGGCAGATCAAGTTCCCCGTTCGTCCTTTCTTTTTTTGATTTATTGATGTCTTTTTTTTCTTGATGCGTACATCTGTGGTTTGCTTTTTTTTCGTTCCGCAGCCAAATTTGTTACCTGATTTAACCATGTTCAGGTTAGCATCTGAATCCATTGATCCGTGTGCATGTTTTTAGATAAAGAGCATATATTAATATATCGCGAAGATACAAATCACACCCAGCCTCTGCAGCAACGCGCTGCCCTATCGGTCACACGGATGCACATAGCCCATAATAAAAATAAGAATTACAAAAAAGAAAAGTTCCGCTATAGTGATCTAGTCCTTCTCAGAAGAGTAACCGAAATCCAACTGCTCCAAAAGCGACGCCTCCAAGAAGGGAACAGTGCTCAAGCGCCATCATCGACCTGATCATAAATCGTAGATTTTCACCTTGAAAAAGGTCCGCACTCGCAAAAACAATGTCTTCAACAAGACCATTGTCAGGCACAACCAATTAAGGGCAGGCCTTGGGTTTTCACCCTGAAGTTTAGACACTGAACTTCTCATGTGTTGTCGCCCCACTTGCCGTTGCCGCTGCTCCAAGTTTCGAATCACCAAGCCAATCCTTCACCGCCACAAGGACTCAGATCACCATTACTAGTCCTCAAATCTCGCCTTTCATGTCATTCTCCGCACACTGACTTCACCATGGAACAAAAGGCATATCCACGATGACAACCGACTGTAGAGCTTCGCAACGCTCCCTCTGAACCAAACTGTCAGAAAAAATATGGTTGTGCGCGACCGAATCCCACCCGATCCGTTAATTTCCAGGCTTGAGTTGCACAAGGAGTTTGCCAGCAGAGCCTTCCGGAACACGACACTCCGGCCAAATCAGTGAAGACATGCATCAAGTAGATCTTCGTCTTGGCATAAGAGGAATCAAAGGATCACCACCATTATTCAAATTGAGCCGGCAGCCCCCACGCCACCCGTCGGCAACCTGCAAGATCTGTCGCTTCGGAAGGCAGCGGCAGAGCAGGGTCGATCCTCCATCAGATCCGGCCCAACCACGCTGCGAGGAGGAACTGGGAGCACACGTGAGTCACCCAGATCAAAATCTGGGTTCCGTCCATCGCTTCCACCCAGCTCCATCACCGCCGCCGGCCATGGCGCCGTCGGGAGAGGACCTCCGCCACCACCCCGACCAGGGACGCCGCCCAGGTCGCAGCTTGTCGATGCTCCGTCCATCTCCGCCCCAGCAGATCCGGGAGGGCCACCTCCGGCAGCCACCGCCCCCAGGCCACCTTTGGCGGCTGGGCCCGCCGCCGCCGCGGCAAGGGCCGACGGCAGCAGCGGAGCTCTGGCGGCGCGGCGTGGGTCGCCCTTGGCGTCGCCTTGGGGAGAGACGTGAGAGCCCTGTTTTTTCATCGGGTTGTCTTACTATGGCTGGATTGTGCTGCGTGCATCTTTGTCCATGTTTGCCTGCCCCCTACTGAACCTACGTTGCATCTTGTTAGCTAGCTGCCGGCCAGGTTAGTTAGGTGATCTGATATTTACTTTATCAATTAGCTACCTTGTTTTTAACAATCCCATGAGCCCTTAACAAATAATTTTGTTTAGCCATTGCAGGCTAGCTAGGAACAATGTAAAAGACTTTGAGGACTAAACTATATCTTAAGATATGCAATTGTACCAAAGCTCGCTAAACAACTGAGCAAGACTATTCAATAAGACAACGTAAGGCTGTTTTTGGATGTTGAAAAAATTTCTTGGTATTGAATTGGACTAGCAATTCCATTTCCAAGATAAAGGAATTGACCTCCAATTTCAATTCAGCTGTTTGTTTGTAAATGGAATTTGTGGTTGGAATCGTAGGGTAGGACATGATTCCAATTCCTGTTTGGATGTATAAAACATGGAATTGATTGTTTTGTATGCATTTAAAGAGTTTGAACAATATGAACTTGTGTACACGTACGAACAATCTATATCTAATAATAAAATATTAAGGCTTCTTCTCGTACGTCGTTGAAAATACCCCTAAAGTTTGCACAAATTACACACCACTGTCATCCATAAGTCATATATATCAAAAAAAAAAGTATCGGTTAGATATCATGACTCCTGATCATCCCCGCCTCCCGATCCGACCAAGTCTCAAAAAAAAGTCTCCTCTTCCGCCGCACGTCACCCCGCCTCGACTTAATACACGTGCCCCATCAATATCTCCCTCTGTTCTACTCGAGTCTGCCCGTCGTGCGTTGTGTACAGCTCGATTTGGATCGGAAATTTCCGAGCCGGCCGGCCGTGGGCCGTGGAGAGGCTGGGGTGGGCCATGGCAATATAATACCCTCGATTTCTTGCGGCAGACAAACGCACAGATCGGCGACCTTAATTCCCGTCGTATGATTTGCAAAGATACCTCGCGGCAGGCTGCCATCAATCTGTTCCACGAAGAAGCCGCCGCCCTGTCGTCTTGCCAGCCATGGTCTCATGAACAAATGACAAATCAAGGATCACAGAACGCTGCAGTTGGCAGCCATGGTCCTTTTGGTGGAGCACGACGGGCGCAAAGTTGGCCGGCGTAGAGACTAGGTGGGCGATGACTTCGACGTTGGAGACCAAACTGGTGAGGCTCTTGGCCCGCTCGAGGAAGGAGTGGATGTGGTCGTGCGCAAGCCATGGGAACATGCGTCACACTCTGCTGGGTGCTGGCTGCCTGCGTCAGCCATGATGATCGATTGGTCGGGCACACGGGTGGTCTAGGAACTAAGGATTCTTCTACAGACGGTGGGAATAGTAGTCAGGGACACTGGGTTAGCATGGTGTGCTGACGAGGTATGGTACATGCGGAGTTAGCATCCTGCGCGAACTATGGCGCCCAGTACATTGCGTCCTCGCACGCCTCCACCTGTTTGATCGGGCGCCGGCCATCGTGATCTTCCTCTCGGCGTTCCGCCACGCGACGGCTGAAGTTTGCCCCTCAGGAGTACATGCTCACCAAAGACGATGACACGCCGTTGGTGACCTTCGACGCCCATATGCCATCGACACCGTGAAATCTCAGGTGTAAGATTGCGTCGTAGGTTTTCTAAACAGGTTCAGTGATTTCCGGAGTTCTGCACTAACGAAGTTGATGGGGGCGCCATGCTCCAGTGATGGCAGCAACGATAGCGAGCTTCAGGCCTTCAGCAGGACCTGCGTTTTTTCGTCTCAGATATCTCCTAGCTCTACCAGATCTTGGCCAAGCTGGAGATGACGAAACGCCATGCAGTGGTCTGGAGCATGGTCTAAAGTCGTTGCAGATGTCGAGTTCGCGTGCCCCCCAGGTCCGAATATCTGAAGACCAAAGTGAAGGTTCTAGAGATATCGCGTGTTCAGCAACTTCGTCCTCCTAGCAGATAAACGGTGGTGCCAGGGTGTACATGTTTTGGATCGGATTTGCTGGGGGATAACCAAACATTTGGTTGATGAAGCCAATCGTAGCGATAATGGCAATGGTATTAGTGGTGATAAAGGTAATTATGATGATGCATACGATCAATCGTTGAGAGACTTCTGTTTTGATTCTGAAACATTGTTTTTTCTATTTTACTGGGACTCCTCTCAAGATAGCTCTATTGAATCAGGTTTGATTGGTTGTGTATATTTCCAAATAGGAAATCATGGGAACCGGAAATAAAATGCATGAACCGTAAAGGACATTTGAGCAATGGTGTTTTTATTGCTTTATTATCAATATATTTGTAGAGATATGTACCATCGAGCTATTTTTACAGTCTGTGTCAACTTGATGGTTACCTGGATAAAAAATAAAATTATTCTACAATGGTTGATCAAATTTGGAGTAAAATTTGGCATGTGACGTTTTTTCGACAAAAAATAGTTTTCAATCCCGTTGCAACGCACGGGCATATTTCCTAATATAGTATAATATAGTGTGTATATATGAATTTTGATATATTATTTTCCACACATAATAAAATGATAAAAAAGCTACAAGACACACACACCATTTACAACATGAATTACTCACAGCATGCTAATAAACCATTGCACACTAAACAAGATCCGAAGCAGCAGCTCGAACAAAACAACATGGAAGGTGCCCTAGACTAAAAGACTAAGCATAACCATTCAAAAAAATAAAAGACTAAGCATCAGAGACTCGCAGACTCCTGTCGATGTCCACAAGCGCGAGATTGTTCTTCGCCAGGTGCTGCGCAAGGCCTTGTATATCAGCTTCCCAAGCTTCTTCTTCACCAGCAGTGTTCGGGCGACGGTTAAAATATATGCCGTTTCTGGTATTCCAGAGAATCCATAATGCTGCCGCATGTACTCTATTGAGAATCATATTTTTTTTCTGATCAAGCCACGTGCTAGCAGCATGCTGGAAAGAGTAATGTAGAACATCTAACTTCAGAATGCGTTTTAGCTCTTCCCAGGTAGATGTATATCACACAAAGCTACGAATTCAGCACCAAATGCACATGTTCGGACTAAATAGAGCAGAATATACCTGACGGCTGCACACAAAAATTCCGAGTTGTTCCTGGAATCTGCAGATACAAAAATTCGTGGTCAAATTCGAGTTAAATTTACCTGCCGGCTGCACACAAAAATTCGAGTTGCTCCTGGAAGAACAGGGGATGGTGTGAGCATGGAAGAAATTCCATCCATGGAAGAGCAGGGAGAGGATGGGGACGCAGTCAACCCATCGCCATGCCCGCCTCCACCCTACACCTCTCACCATTCGCCTAGTGCCGCGCCTCCACCCTTCACCTCTGGCTATGTCCGCCGCCGGCCGATCTAGAGTTTCTTCCCCCGGGCGCCTGGTGCCACGGCGAGGACGGACGTCGGAGAGGAGACGTACTGCCGGGCGCCGCCGCCGGTTCTTCTCTCGAGCGAGGTCGGGCTGGGAGGCTCGTTTCCGAGCTCGCTCTTCTTCACGGAGGGTGTGAGTCGCATCGTTGTTTTGTGCCAGTTCAGCCGGCCATGTTGTAACGGTTTTAGGCCGGTTTCCCGTTAATTAACCGGTCAATTCTCTCATTTTTTCAATAAAATGAGGCAAATTGTCCGTTTTGTTTCAAAAAAAAATCACTCGACCGGCGGACACAGGCGCAGGCCTCGCTCGGAATTAGACTCCGTTTCCAGCGACCAATAGCTAGGCCACCCCAAACAGCCGAATCAGGTTAGCCAATTCCAGATGGACGTTTCCGAGGCCCAATTTCAACATCCAAACGCAGCCTAAGGTACATTGGTGGTACAATTTCATTTTTAGCTGAATATTATGGCTCGACTTATTGTATTGCATTGCCTGGGTTCAGTATAAATACAGCGGGTGAGCGGATCGTGCAGATCATGGGCAGAACGTGAGCGACATGCAGGGCACACGCAGGTACGTGCAGTCGGATGCGGAACCACTACTAAAGACTAGGTTA
This sequence comes from Poa pratensis, assembly GCA_947311845.1. Lineage (NCBI taxonomy): Eukaryota > Viridiplantae > Streptophyta > Magnoliopsida > Poales > Poaceae > Poa > Poa pratensis. The sequence continues at coordinate 20,426,193 of CAMZMU010000074.1, read as the reverse complement.
GTTAGTTACAGAGATTACAACGGTACAATACACCTAGTCAACACCCCCCGCAGTCTGGACGTCATCGGGATGATGTTCAGGCTGGTTCTGAACTCTTCAAAAACTGAACTTGGCAAGCCTTTTGTGAAGACATCAGCGAACTGTGATGAAGTGGGAACATGCACCACCTTGATGTCTCCTAGAGTGACTCGATCCCGGACGAAATGAAGGTCAATCTCGACATGTTTCGTCCGCTGGTGCTGAACAGGGTTGGAGGACATGTACACAGCGCTGATGTTGTCGCAGAAAACAACTGTGGCTCGTCGAGGAGGATGATGCAGTTCGGTGAGGAGCTGTCGCAGCCAGCAAGATTCAGCAACACAATTAGCAACAACTCTATATTCAGCCTCGGCACTTGATCGAGAGACAGTGGGCTGGCGCTTCGGCGACCATGAAATCAAGTTGGAGCCGAGATAAACACAAAAGCCTGAAGTGGAGCGTCGGGTGTCAGGGCAACCGGCCCAATCTGCATCGGAATAGGCCATGAGATCCGTGGTGGAGTTTCTGTGCAGCTGAAGCCCAAAGTGAGAGGTGCCCTTGATATACCGGAGAATCCTCTTGATTAGCTGGTAGTGAACATCACGAGGGGAATGCATGAACAGGCAGATTTGTTGAACCGCATAGGATAGGTCTGGTCGAGTGAGGGTAAGATAATGTAGGGCGCCGGCAATGCTTCTGTAGTGGGATGGATTGTGGTAGGGGAACCATCATGGGCGGATAGTTTCTGTGTGGCGTCGATGGGTGTAGAGATGGGGTTGCAGTTTGTCATATTGGCTTTGTCGAGGATTTCTAGGGCGTACTGTTGTTGGGAGAGAAAAATTCCAAAGTGGGTGCGGTGAACGTTGATGCCAAGAAAGTGGTGAATATCACCAAGATCGCTCATGGAAAATTCTGTCTTGAGGGACTGAATGGTGGAGTGGAGAAGCTGGGTGGTGTTGGCGGTGAGTATAATGTCATCAACGTAAGGCAACAGATAGCCAGTGGAAGACCCTTTGCGAAAAATGAAGAGTGATGAATCACACTTGGAGGAGACAAAGCCGAGGGACAAGATAAAATTCTGAAATCGTTGAAACCATTGGCGAGGGGCCTGCTTGAGGCCATAAAGAGATTTTTGGAGGCGGCAAACATGAGTGGGAAGCGAAGGATCCACAAAACCAGACGGCTGTTGACAATAAACTGTTTCATCGAGATTACCATGGAGGAAGGCGTTCTTCACGTCCAATTGATGCAGAGGCCAATTGCGATGTGGCAAGGCTGAGAACCACACGGATCGTTGCGGGTTTAACCACCGGACTAAATGTATCCCCGTAATCAACACCGGGTTGCTGACTGAAGCCTCTAACCACCCATCTTGCTTTGTAACGCGCCAGGGATCCATCCGGGTTCAATTTGTGCATGTAGATCCATTTGCCCGAGACAAGATTCACACTTGCAGGTCTAGGAACCAAACACCACATGTCATTATGCATTAAAGCGTTAAATTCATCAAGCATTGCATTATGCCAATTGGGGTCCTTAAGAGCTGATCTATAATTAGATGGAATGGGTGAAATATTTTGGGTGGTGGCGGAGAGAGAGAAGAGGCGTTTGGGCATGAGATATCATGTTTTGGCCCTGGTGTGCATTCTGTGTGGGTTTTGGGGTGGACGTACTGGAATAGCTCATTTGGGCAGTGCGGCGTGACGTGGCGGCTCCGGAGTGGTAGGTGGTGTGTGTGGGGCTGACGGAGGTGGGGTAGGTGTGGGGACAGATGGGATGGAGGAGCTGGATCCCGAGGGAGATTCGGTCGGGTGATAAAGCACACGATTGGCGATGATCCCGGAGCAGATCTGGGGGACGAGGTTGGTGGGGTGGATCCCGGAGGAGATGCGGTGAGCTGGCGCGTGGTGGTTGGTTGGAGGCGGTAAAGGAGATCTGGTTGGTGGGGTTCGGGATCCGCTGTGGGGAATCGGTGTGTGGCCTCGGTGTGCACAGAACAGGGTGGGCTATAAGGAAATGTGGATTCTTCGAAGGTAACGTGCCGTGAGATAATGACTTTACGCGTTTGGAGGTCGAGGCAGCGATATCCCTTATGTTCTCGTGGGTAACCTGGCAGAACACAACGTGTGGAACGTGGGGCTAATTTGTGAGGTGAGGTGGCGTAAAGATTAGGGAAGCAGAGGCAGCCAAACGTGCGTAGGTCGTCGTAGGATGGGTGGACACGAAATAGGAGATAGTGTGGCGTGACAAATTTGATGGAACGTGAGGGCCGAATGTGGTGGAGATAAGTGGCTGTGTTTAGGGCTTTGACCCAAAAATCGGCAGGGAATTTGGCTTGGACAAGAAGGGTCCGGAGAACATCATTGGTTGTGCGAATGTGACACTCGTCCTTACCATTTTGAGGAGATGTGTAGGGGCATGATAATCGGAAAGAGATACCGTTGTTGGAGAAGAAGGATCGTAGCTCATTGGTTAAAAAGTCACCACCGTTATCACATTGGACACATTTAATCATGACATGAAATTGTGTGTAGACAAATTTAATGAATCGTTGGAGATATGAGTTTGTGTCGGATTTGGTTTTTGAAGGAAAAGTCCACGAATAATGGGAAAAATCATCTAGAATAATGAGATAATATTTATAGCCGAAAAAACTAGTTACAGGGGATGTCCACAAGTCGCAATGAATTAATTGAAAAGGGAAAGTGGTAAATGAACTAGAGGTAGGAAAAGGGAGACGGGTGTGGCGTCCTAATTGACAATCCTCACCGATCGAGGATGTCGCTATGTTTTTTATTACAATCTGGTAGGAAAGTGTGAGCTAAGCGGGCTAAAGTGGAGTTTCCAGGGTGTCCAAGTCGTCGATGCCAAAGTTCATGGGAGGAGGTGACGGAGAGCGTCGTTGGAGATGTGCTGATGTAGCCATGGAGAGGGTAGAGGTCGCCGGTGCTATTAGATCTCATGAGCGCGGCGTTGGTGGCTAGGTCCTTCACGATGAAACCAAACGGGTCAAATTCGATGGATAAAGAATTATCAGTTGTAAGACGACGAACAGAAATTAGATTCTTGACAATATCAGGAGAAACAAGAACATTGTTTAGATGAAATTTGTGAGGAGAGATGCGGGTGGAGCCAGTGGTGAGAATAGGAAGAGAAGACCCATTGCCAACAACAATACGAGAAGAATTTGACGTTAATGCAGAACGCAGCGATGTGAGGTTACCTGGATCATTTGTGATGTGGGAGCTTGCACCGGAGTCCATGACCCAGTCACTGCCGTAGGGGAGACCGACTTGGCTTGGGGCGGCGTTGTACTTGGTGTGCTGATCCCATGACGGCTGCATTGGTGGCGGCGCCACATCTCCCTGGGGGTACGAGGCGATGTAGGCTTGGTGATGCGCGCCTGGAGTGCCGAGGATGCCGCTGGCGTTCGGGGCGACGAAGGCAGGGCGCCAGGGCTGGGGTGCGGGTGCAGGCGGTCCGTGCCATCCGTAGTTGGACGGCTGCGGTTGATGGTTCCAGCGTCCACCGTTGTCGCGGCCACGACCGCCACGACCACCACGATCACCGCCGTTGTACCCGCCGCCGTTGTACCCGTTGTTGTAGCCGCCGCCGTTGTAGCCGCCGCGGTGTCCACTGGATCCGCCGCCACGATTGCCGTTGTTGTGGCCACCGCCGCGATCACCGCGCTCAGCTGATCCCCCGTTCCCGCCGCTCAGAACGGCAAGGGCATGGGTGGCGGCAGCTTCAGTCTGCGAGCTGATGGCGATCTCGGCGAGCTGGAGACGCGACTGGGCATCTTCGAAGGAGGGCGGCGAGCACTGCATGATCTCGGACTGAAGCCGAAATTTCTTACCGAGACCGTCGAGAAGGCGGAGTGTCAGTTGGCGATCGTCGATTGGATCATTGACGTCGTTGAGGGCGTCGGCAATCCCTTTCAGTTTGCTGCAGTAGACGGCGATGGACATGTCTCCTTGTTGACGATCATGGAACTGCGACGTAGATGCATGCTGCAGCCGGCGCTGTTGGCGTGGAAGAAGGCGTGGACGCGGCGCCAGGTATCGAAGGCCGTGTTGTCGTCAGTCATGACGATCTGCTGCAGATCGTCTCCAATGGTGGCGATGAACCAGAGGGAGATGGTGAAGTCGGTCTTGCGCCATTCTTCGTCAGCGAGATGAAGATCGGTCTCCTCCTCCACGTGATCCCGCGCGCCATAGCCGGAGAGGAGACGAAGGATGGTGTTGCGCCATTTGCGATAGCGCTTGCCGGAGACGTCGAGCTCGAAGGAGATGAAGTTGAGGATGTTTAAAAAAAAAAAAAAGTTGAGGATGTTGAGAGAGTGAATAGAGATGGGAGGAGACATGAGAGCTAGGGCAGAATCTTTGGGTGGGGAGTCATGGGGTCACTTTCAGAGGATGATTCGCTCATTGGCGATGGAGAAGATAGAGAGGTAGGTGCCTGTGCTCTGATACCTGAATATTATGGCTCGACTGATTGTATTGCATTGCCTGGGTTCAGTATAAATACAGGGGGTGAGCCGATCGTGTAGATCATGGGCAGAACGTGAGCGACATGCAGGGGCACACGCAGGTGCGTGCAGTCGGATGCGGAACCACTACTGAAGACTAGGTTAGTTAGTTAGTTACAGAGATTACAACGGTACAATACACCTAGTCAACATTTTTGAACTAAGGACAGTACAATATCATAACCATCGTGCTTCGAACTGCAGAGCCAAGCCCTGCAGCTTTGTAATACTGTTGCATAAATACGTATCTTGCGATTTGATTTGATCCCTAAATAGGTTTTTCGACCGTGTTGCTTACATCTGTAATACCATCTCAGAGGTTCAACTGTTCGGTTGTCAGTGCGTCGGTGTTGGATTGTTGATAAGCTAGAGAAGCAATGCTGGACAATACATTTGAGATTAGGAGCAGTAGGCCTGGGCATTCGGTTAGACCCAACCGAACGGTTCGGTTCTTTGGGTAATTAAGAATTTCGGTTTTATAAGTGATGACCGATCGGTTTCTGCAAAAATAGCTAACCGAGAATTCGGTCTTCCAGACATTCGGTTCGGTCTCGGGTGTCAACCGAAGTGACCGACGTCCTTCACCACGGGCTAGAAATCGATGCAGAGATGATCTCCCAGCTCGCGCTCGATGTTGCAGATGGAAGGCGCCGTCTCGTTTCAAACTGGGGGAAAGAAGTGGGAGGTGGACGCCAAGCAGGAGGGTGAGGGAGATAGCCGCTGTGGTGTAGAGAGAGGGAGGAAATCCCATCCGGTGTCGCCGCGTCAGCCGCCATGACCACGGCCATTGGCTAATTGGGCGGATATGTTGTGCGGCTAGGTCATGACTCAGGCAGTTAGCCGGCGTCGATTCACTCGAGTGGGGATTGGGAAACTGGGAGCGATGCGTGGGGATAGGACGGCAAATCCTATAGGTCGCGTACCCTCGGCACTAGTTTTGGGCCGGCCCATTAACGCTTCTCGTCGGCGAAAATAGAAGAAAATAGAGCAGAACGAGATTCGAACCGGGGACGTGCTCGTACGAAGGAAGCGCGCTAGCCACTTGGCTAGGCTCGTGTTTATGTCCATATATTATTATGTTCCTTTCTATTGTTATCAGTTTGGGTTTTCGGTTCTTATTTCTTTTTCTGTTCTTTTTTTCCTGAAAAGGAAGCACACGCCAAACAAAGAAAGGAAGTCATTCGCCAGTTTGAATGTTTCATTGTTTTATTTCTTTATTTTCTGATTATTTTAGTTTAGTTTTATTTTTTAATCGGAACAACTTAAAAACATTTTAAATTTGTTCCGACTTTTTGATTTTTTTTTCAAAATAATTCTGATTTGATAAATTGTTACGATTGTATGAAAATGGTTCATTTTTAGAAAAATAGTTCCTGTTTTATTGAAAATGGTCATTTTTAGGAAATGATCCGATTTCAAAGTGAACAAAAAATAAGGAAAACTAAAAATGGTTCCATTTTGAAAATGGTTCCAAATTAAAAAATGGTTCCATTTTTCTAAAATGTTCCAAATTTAAAAATGGTTCCAAAAGGTTCCATTTTAAAATGGTTCCGAATCGAAAAAATGGTTCCATTTTTAAAAATAGTTCCATTTTGAAGATGGTTCCGAAATTAAAAATGGTCCCATTTTGAAAATGGTTCCAAAATTAATAATGGTTCCATTTTGAAAATGGTTCCAAAACTAATAGTGGCTCTATTTTTGAAAATGGTTCCGATATAAAAAAATGGTTCCATTTTGAAATTGGTTCCGAAATAAAAAAATGGCCCATTTTGAAAATGGTTCCAAAATTAATAATGATTCCATTTTGAAAATGGTTCCAAAACTAATAATGGTTCCATTTTGAAAATGGTTCTGAAATAAAAAATGGTTCCAAAATAAAAATGGTTCCATTTTTTAAAATGGTTCCAAAACTAATAATAGTTCCATTTTGAAAATGGTTCCGAAATAAAAAAATGGTTCCATTTTGAAAATGGTTCCGAAATTAAAAATGGTCCCATTTTGAAAATGGTTCCAAAATTAATAATGGTTCCATTTTGAAAATGGTTCCAAAATTAATAATGGTTCCATTTTGATAATGGTTCCGAAATAAAAAATAGTTCCAAAGTAAAAATGGTTCCAAAAAGTAATAATGGTTCCTTTTGGAAAATGGTTCCGAAATAAAAATGTTTCCAAAATAAAAATGGTTCCATTTTGAAAATGGTTCCGAAATTAAAAATGATCCCATTTTGAAAATGGTTCCAAAATTAATAATGGTTCCATTTTAAAAATGGTTCCAAAATAAAAAATGGTTCCAAAGTAAAAAAAATGGTTCCATTTTTAAATGGTTCCGAAATTAAAAATGGTTATTTCATTGAAAATGGTTCCATTTTTAAAAGGGCTCCATTCTCAAAAATGCTTCCATTTTAGAAAATGATTCCATTTTTTCTGAAAATGGTTCTATTATGAAAATTGGTTGCTTTTTGGAAAAGAAAATCGTTTTCAGAAATTGTTCTTTTTTGAAAAATGGTTCGAACTTTATAATTGGAACATTTAAAAATGGTTTCATTTTTTAAATTTCAGCGCGAAAACCTGCACTGGAGGGGTAAGCGAAGCAGTATCGAACGGCAGAGAGCGAGAAGAGCGAAGAGATCGGGAAGAAGAAGAAGAACCCCGCTCCCCTATTTATAGGCGAAGGGTGTGCACGGTTAGCGAGATCCACGCACGATCTCCGAAGCGGTTGCGCGGATTTAATGCGCACGATCCGTGCGGTTGCGATAAGGGCGGCCGCAAGATCGGCCGCATCGTGGGCTGCAAAGTGGTAACCGCCCAGGGCACGATCGCGTGCGGTTACTGGCGCGGGAATCGAGGAGGCGCACCATGGTCAAAGCACTTGAGTGCTCTGTGGACTTGACAGTCCATGGGGCCCGCATGACGTGGGAGGCGTGCGTGCAGTGGCACGTCTGTCCGCGCGCAAGAACCGAGGCGTCGAGCAGAGATTCGCTGCCACGTACTCTGTCGAGATCTGGAGGAATATTGAAGAGATTTGTGTGTGTCGGAAAACCGGCATAGAATCAAATGTCGGAGTCAGTTGGAGAGGTCATTAGTGGATTTACGGTTGAACCGACATAGTTAAGTCGGATGCTTGGTGTGGTTGTTTCGGTTGTTACAACCTGTTGTGGCCCTTCATCCAAGGCTACAGGACCGCACCAGCTTCGGGGACTAATGTCGGGGGGCTACCCCGGGTAGGGTCATGATATGGTAAAAGCTATGCCCAGGCGTGGGCCAGGTTACAGTAAAAGCCGACATACCTGGACCTCAGAAGTGACCGGGGTGTGATGTTGGTGCAAACCGACATAAGCAAACCGAGGTAACCAGGGCCAAAAGGGACCGATGTACCATGCTGGTGCAAACAGGCATATGCTAAGCGAGATAGGTCGACCGACATATGAATGTTGGTATCCTCTTTCTTCTGTTATGTGCAGGAAGAGATAATCACCGAAGGAGAGTCCGACATGTCTATGTCGGATCAGGTGAGGCGAGGTGTCTTAGTGTCGGAGAGCAGTCAATGCTCCTGTCACATCCCGTATGACACGGGAGCGTCTGACACGGAAGCGCCTGACACGGAAGTGTGCAGGGGGAGCGAGGTGACATGCCTCACCTAACCGCTGACCGTGGGACATCCGGGAAAAGGCTGCGAGATAGGCATGGGCATGCCATGTCTTGTCCCTAGCAGAGGGTACATTCTAGGTGTACCGTTGTGCTGCAGGGGATGGGTGTGTCACGTCCTGTCTCTGACAGGAGTACCATCATGACATATCGTTGGCATGGCTACAGTGCACCGTGAGGGTATTTCCGTAACTTGGTTTAGCCTATAAATAGGGCTTCACCCCCTCCTGCGTGAGGGACGATGCCCGGAGACTCTTTTCCCCCATAGCTTCATCTTCCACCTCGTGTCCATCCCCATTGTTGGGATCATACAGCTTGTACTTGTGATTGAGAGATATATACAGAGAGATAGGCAGGAGTAGGGGTGTTACCTCCTCACGAGGGCCCCGAACCTGGGTAGATCGTGTGTGTTCTTGTGCTTGTGAGTTCATTTGTGTGCGCTCCTTAGCGCGCTAGCCCTCTCCCGGATCCACCAGCGTCCATCGGCCCCGCACTTTAGCCATCCTATGGCATCTGCCGTGATACCAGCACGGCAGGGATGGTCGCTGGCGGTGGGGGAGCCAGCCATGGCCGCCTGGGCCTAGGGAGAGGGCCGGCGAGGCCATGGCGGCACGGGGCGCCGTTGGCGGTCGCGAGAGCTTGAGGGCCGGAGCCGGAGAAGATCCAGGCCACGGCGGAGAGAGGACGAGGAGGCGGTTCCGGATCTGAGCTCAGCGGCGCGAGACGAGGCCGGTGCTGGGAGATCGGGGCGCCAGCGGCAGCTGCTTACCCCGCATCGCCGCGAGAGATGCGGTGTTTTTCCGATCGATGAGTCGAGTCACTTTTTCTGTTTAATAAGTTTGGTCTTTCGTCTACTTGAAGCAAGCATGTGGAAGGGATCCTTTGTAACGTGTATTCTCCAAAGGTTGTTAATGTATACTTCATAGATTATTCGATTGTTAATGCATGAGAATAAAGTATTTGATTGTATGTGCTTACAGGAATACTATTCACCAAGTGGAGATGAGATTGTAGTATTCTTGATCGACCGGCTGGCCGCGCAAGCACAATAGCGAGTAAGTTTAATTAATTGATTGCATGCTGATTCCCTACTCTCTAATTCAGTCTGTTCATTTATAGCTCATATCCATCGCCCCTATCTTCTCAGATGTTTCACATGCATAAAATTTGGGATGTTTCCCTCTGGTACAGTCTTGCGTTTCATGGCATGAGCCTGGACGAACCCCTTAATTTAAGAAAACTACTCTATAAGGAAATTTTAGATATTGGGTTGTACCACCTAAACCATCAATGCATGTTTTGCTTCCTCAATTGTGTATTTTTCACAGTTCTAAGTTCAATCACTTCATTTCCCCTTGTCCGCATATTAATTAATAATGTCACTTATTAATGATAGGTGTTGCAGCAACCATATTTGCAACTTTGTAGGTTAGTTTCTGCTAAAATAGGATTCGGTTTCAGCACTGCCCCCCCCCCCCCCCCCCCCCCCCCCCAGTTCAGAGGTACACCATTTTTGTTGGCACCTTTTCCTTACTATAACTGCAAGCTTTTACGTTCTGATGAAGAAAATGATTATCGGTGGGTACAGCTTGCTAACGCACGGGCAAACAATATATTCGGTGCCATTTGCACAGTTCACACATTTTCATCGACATAGTTTTCTACAATCATTTGTGACCCATTTATAAATTTATTCTTGTGCTTTGTATTGGACGCTACTGATACTGATTGGTATCCATGAAATATTTGTTCAGGTAGAAATAGTGTAATATTATTGATCAATGCATATTGAAATGCCAGAAAGTGTTTTATACAATTCTTCAGGTCTGGGATAAAGCGCAGCAGCCCAACCAACAGCTTCAGTCACCCATATTCCCACTGTATCAGTTGAATGTGTGAAAGAAGTAACTACCAGCACGTACATCAAGCTCATCCCCAAGGTTGGCGGGAGGGAGTGTCATGTATGCTTCGAATACCATGTGACCATCTCTTATGTTTATGCGAATTTCTATGTGTATAAAATATCCTTTGATCAATATCGTTGTTTCTTTTTTTTGAAAGAAAGCCTAAACTTTATTAGGGCATCTCGCCCGACACAATACCAGCAATAGACGTTGATACATCATACTCCCAGAGCAACGTTCTATTTACATCACAAGACCAGCCGATTTTAGCAAGTTCATGGGCTGGCCTATTCAACTCACGTCTACAAGCCAACATCACAAAACGAGAAAGTCAAACAGATATCTTAGTTATGTTACTTATGGATCTGGAGGGTAAGTAGAGTGATATGGAGTTGAACACAACTGGATTAGTAGGGCATGGTCGAGATGTATCACGATGGCAAGAAGAAAGAAAATTGAAGATGCACAAATAGAGGGAAAGGGAGAAATCGCTAAATAGGTAGATAAATAAATAGATAGAGACCGATGTTTGATGTATCATCACTGCAATTAAGTCTTACAATAGTTTAACATATTTATTTAATATTTTTTACATCTCCGTAGCAACGAACGGGAACTTTGCTAGTTTTTTTTAGTACAAGAAAAAATCACCTCGTATTAACTAGCCAAAGGAACAGGTAAGAAGAAATAGGCTTTCGCCCCGCTATATTAATATAGCAACCACCCGATACAAGATTGAAACCGCTGCTGGGCAAACACAGCACATCACGCCCAAAAGAAAAGGAAGAGAAAAAAGAAAAGAAAACAAAGCCGACATTGACGGATCAACGAAAACACAAGATACTCGCAACCGCTGCGTCCTCTCCGGCAAAGTCCCACCACTAATCCAGCACTCCGAATCGCCGCATACCAAGCAACACCTCCAAGAAGGAAAACAACGACGCCGTTGCTGCTGCCCGGACTGGTCCTAGGGTTTCCCCTGGTACGCTATAGGTAGTGGGGAAGAGGTACCCCGACGCCCTTCAGGAAGGAACAGCAACACCCACAGGCGTCACTGCGTCGGTGTCAAGATGACAGAGATTTCTCCCGACCCCCAAAAAACCACATCCCTTGACAATCTGAAGTGCACCACCCATCACGTCACCCACCAACAAACGCCACCACGGAATTGAGGTCTCCAATGTCGTATCACCAGACAAGCACTACACGACCGGTCGAACTAAGAAGAACCCGCCGTAGACAGAGCGACAGTACCACAACCACGTGGGAGGGACCGACCTCCACCGCCATAGACGGTAACCGACCAGACGCAGCGCACAGGAGCACACCAAGCCACATTGGAGCCGGAGGGCGGCCGCAGCACAACCAGCTGGAGGACTACCTCCACCGCCATCGGCGGGTGCCGACCGGACGCGGTAGCAGAGACACACCAGGCTGGTCAAGCCCGGCCGGCCCCTGGAAGGGTCCGTGATGTCTCCGCCACCACGCTGCTGCACGTAGGCCGACGCCGCTGCTACCCTCAAGATCGACACCAAAGGCCCGGCCAGAACCAAACGGGTCCGCGAAGCTCCCAGCGCCACGCTGCAGAAGACATGTCGTCGTCGCCGCCACTCCGTCACAAGCATCGCCCCTTAGTCAAACCGGGTAGCCGGGGTTGAGTTGGGCCCACACTGACCCAGATCGGGCCCAAAAGGGCCCAGATCTGGGCCTGCAGGGCCTGGCCAAACCCTAGCCACCCGTACCACCCACTGGCGGCGCCGCCGCTGCGCTCATCTCCGGCAGCAAGGAGGAATTCGTGTAGCCAGCCGCCGCAAGGCCGCCGTCGTCACAACGCCTCCCGGCCAAAACACCGGGCCGCCGCCGCGCCGAGGAGCACCGACGCCAGGAGGTAGAGCCCTGCCTCCACCCTACCCAGCGCGGGGAGAGACGGGCCGCCGCCGGCGCCGCGCGGGCCGCACCCGGCAGCCTCTGCTGACGGTGGCGACAGGAGGGGGAAAAGAAGGGGTCGGGGGAGACGGGAGCTGCAGGGGCGCGCGCCGCCGCCGCGTGGGGGCGGCGGGCACGCGCAAGAGGAAGAGAGGCGGGGGCTGGGGCGGGGCGGCGCCGCCGCCGGCGGCGGAACCCTAGGCGCGGGTCGGGGTCGAGAGGAGGAGAGAGGTCAGGGGTCGGGGTCGAGAGGAGGAGAGAGGTCAGGGAGGAACAGGTAAGAATGAAATCACAGGAAAGGAAGGCCCAAACTAACATAAGAAAAGAAGGCCAACATTAAGCCCACAAACGGTTCCAGCGATTCCTTCTTCTTCCCCTACCTGAAACGCAGCGTAGAAAAATCTCCAGCACCGTTTCTGATGGAGCTTCTTTCTGAATACATCTGGATCGATGGGGCCCTTGGATTCGGGGGCCCGGGGCGGCCGCCCCCCCTGACCCTCCTCAGGGCCGGCCCTAGGCACGAATAGTCTGGCATGAAGAAGTTCTTGGGCTGCAATAAAGCTCGAGTATTCGATCTGTTCTGAAGAAGCAACTAGAAAAAGACCTTGTGTAGCTGTGTTATAGCTTGACAACAAGTTTTCCATGTCCCTTTGAGAGCCGGACAAACAAGGTGATTACTCATAGCTGTCTGATAAGCCTTGGAGACCTTGAAGGAAATTGAGCTATTATAGACCACCCACTGATCATGTTTCTGTGACTCAGGCAGGGCAGTCAACATGCTGCAAGCCAACAATTATGCCTCGTACGATGCCTATAGCTGGGCGACTGCTGAAGCGTCGGCTTTACTCTCTCCTTCTTTCTCTTTACTCCATGTAGGATTTTTGTGCCGGCTGAGTAGGACTTATTGAACCTGCTCTTAGGAGCAAAACGTGCGAGGGAGACAGCGAGAGGATAAGGAAACTATTAAGTGCTGTGTGGGCCCATGACCTACGATGTGTGGCGAGTAGCGACCCGGATGACGGATCCTCAGATGTTTTGTTCGACCGCAAACAAAGGAAACTTCGAATCTCTTATAGTGGAAAATTCGCATATTTTGTAATTCTATTATGCTTGGCTCCCTACTGCTAAAGTCATCAAGTGCTTGTAGAACTAGAGTCATCTCTTTGCTGTGGAGAAGGATGGCGGGAACACTGCAGTGGGACAGCTTTTGACTGTTGTAGCGCCGGTCGGTCGCACGGCGCGCGTATCTTTCTAGCCGTTGCACTTGCACGTACATTGCCCAGCTTTTTAACCGCCGTGGCTCATGCAATCCGGATCGGATGTGGTTGGTCAGCTTTTTAACTGCCGTGGCTCATGCAAACCGGATGCGGGGAACATGATCCCAAGGACAATCGAAACAGTCTACTTACCAGACAGATCTTGGATCGACTGACAAAGCTAGCTATGCAGAGCTTGTTCTATATAAGCATGGAGCCCAGACAGATCCTGGATCGACTGTCAAGGCATATTCACCACATTTTGGTACTGAAGCAAGTGATAAAAGGGGACATGAAGCTGCTCGACGACCAAATGATGCTGCATCCAAGTTAGCAGCGCTCAAAAATTACAGAAGAGCAAGAGGGTTGTGTTTTACCTGCGGTGAAAAGTATGGCAAAGAGCATAAATGCCCAGCAACCATTCAACTGCACATTGTAGAGGAGTTATTGGAGATCATGGGAGGAGATGCTTTGGGTATCACAGTGGAACAAGATGAACAACCTGAAACTGCAGATTGTTGTTGTATTTCTGTACAAGCATTATCAATGACAGTGCAGGAACAAGAGAGTAATCCATCTGTGCTAAAAATGCAAGGTTGGATCAATGGACAACCTGTGAGGATGCTTGTTGACTCAGGCAGTACAACATCTTTCATCAACGTTAGCCTGAAGGAATCGTTAACGCAGTGCTCTAAAATCTTGAACCCTATCAGAGTCAAAGTGGCTGATAACAGAGAGCTCAAGTGTACTCAGGAGATAAGAGAATGTGTGTGGACATCACAGTGGCATGAATGCCACTGACTTCAAATTACTCAAGTTGGGAGTGTTTGATGTCATTCTTGGACAAGACTGGTTGTACAAGCATAGTCCCATGAACATTGATTGGCCTACCAAACATCTTAAAATATCTGATCAAGGTTTCCCTGTCTACCTGCAAGGAATGGGAAAAAAGACACCTATCTGCCATGAGATAAGTGTGGAACAACTTATGGGCATATCCAAAAATGCAGACATTGAACAAATTTTGGTCATTCAGTCGATGCAACCTGAGAAACAGTTGTCTGATAGTGAATTTCCCCATGATATACAACAAATACTTCAGAAATTTTCTGATGTTTTTGCTGAACCAACTGGGATGCCTCCACAAAGAAGCTGTGATCACCAGATACAATTGATAGAAGGGGCACAGCCAGTCTAATTCGACCGTATAGACACACTCCGGCGGTAAAAGATGAGATAGAAAAACAAGTGCAGGAACTGCTCAAAAGTGGAGTCATTCAACACAGTACCAGTTCTTTTGCTTCCCCAGCCATTTTGGTCCAGAAGAAGGATCTCACTTTGCGGCTTTGTATTGACTACAGAAGGCTCAACGCAATGACGGTTCCCAAGAAGTTCCCAGTTCCCATTATTGATGAACTAATAGATGAACTCACAGGAGCTAGCTGGTTTTCTAAGCTCGACTTGAGAGCCGGCTATCATCAGATACGTATGGCGCCAGGAGAAGAGTACAAGACAGTTTTCTACACCCATTCGGGCCATTACGAATACAAGGTCATGCCCTTCGGATTATCCGGGGCTCCTGCAACTTTTCAAGGAGCTATGAACAACACTCTTCATACTGTTCTCCGAAATGTGCACTGGTGTTTTTTGATGATATTTTGATTTACAGTCCAACCATTGAACATCATGCCATGGATCTGCAATTAGTCCTTGAGCTGCTCAGGAAAGATAGTTGGCAAGTGAAGTTGTCTAATTGTGCATTTGCTCAGCAGAGTCTAGCATATCTGGGACACATAATTAGTGGAGAAGGTGTTTCTACAGAATCCTGACAAAAAAAAAGAGATTGTAAACTGGAAAATTCCCACATCTCTGAAGGAATTGAGAGTTTTCTCGGTCTTATTGGATATTACATGAAGTTTGTAGCACATTTTGGTATCATTGCTCGACCATTGTTTGACTTGCTTAAGAAGAATGTGATATTTCAGTGGTCTAGTATGGCTGATACTGCTTTCCAAATACTGAAGAAGGCATTGGTCACAGCCCCTGTTCTAGCCATTCCAGATTTCACCAAACAGTTTGTGTTGGAAACTGACGCAAGTAACCAAGGAATTGGGGCAGTTTTGCAACAACAGGGACATCCCATTGCTTTCCTCAGCAAGCCATTGGGTCCTAAAAACAGTGAACTGTCCACTTACGAGAAGGAATACCTGGCAATCCTGTTAGCTGTAGATCATTGGCGACCGTACCTCCAACATGCTGAGTTTGTGATTCGAACAGTTCAAAGAAGCCTTGTTCATCTGGAAGAACAACGCTTACATACACCTTGGCAGAAGAAAGCGTTTGCTAAATTACTCGGCCTTCACTACAAGATTGTCTATCATAAGGGCAAAGAAAATGCAGCTGCTGATGCCTTGTCGAGAAAAGAACATGAACTTGTGTTAGCTATATCAGCAGTGTCTAGTTGCCAGCCCATGTGGCTCGAGGAGGTGGTCATTGGTTATCAACAAGATCCAGTGTCTCTGAAACTGTTGACACAACTGGCAGTAAGCAACGAGAAGCATTCCAGTTATGAATTGGTAAATGGGGTGATCAAGTACAACAATAGGGTTTGGATTGGGAACAATCAACCTCTGCAACTTAAACTGTTCAAGGCGTTTCACAACAGCTCATTGGGAGGCCATTTTGGTGCACCAGTAACTTACAAGCGCAGTAAGAGCTTATTTGTGTGGCCAGGTATGAAAAAGCAGCTGAAGACATTGGTTCAATCGTGCCAAGTTTGTCAACAAGCCAAACCAGAAAGAGTTAAAATGTCAGGGCTGCTTGAACTACTTCGAGTGCCAAAGAAACCTTGGCAGCACATTGCCATGGATTTCATTGAATGCATGCCGCAATCAGGACAGTACAATTGTATGCTGGTTGTTGTTGACCGATTCTCAAAATACGCTCACTTCATCACTTTATCCCATCCTTACACTGCCAGCAAAGTGGCATCTCTGTTTGTGGACCATGTTTACCGGCTGCATAGTTTGCCAGAAACAATCACTTCGGACAGAGATCCAGTGTTTACAAGCAGATTTTGGAGGGATTTATTTCAAGCTATTGGTACAGAACTGAAGTTAAGTACAGCTTATCATCCTGCCACAGATGGCCAAACGGAACGCGTGAACCAATGTGTAGAAACATACCTAAGATGTTTTGTTCATTGATGGCCCTTGAAGAGGTTGATCTACAACGCCAGAAAACAAGCTTGATGCCCAATGAGCAGTCTTGATCTCCGGTGCGTAGTTTACCTGCGTCAAAACTTTTGCATGTCACATATTTCAATAAAATCATGAAGATGCATAGAGGCATCCTCCATAGCACTACCACCAAATTATTCCCTAGTTATCATGTTTAACAAACTAGGACTCACTTCATAGCTATCAGCTTTAATCTCAGGTGTGGCAATAGCTTTAGAGATGAATTGATCATTAGGAGTGTTTGTGTAGTCACACAATTTAGTTCTTTCTCCCATTTTAGCAAGTTTTTTGTATTTTTTAATTTTATATGCAAAACTGGAAATAAAATGTGTCTCACAAATGCAAACCGAATTACAAAAGCAAGACAATGCAATGACAATGACAAAACAAATAATTTTGCTTTGAAGGTAAAGATGGATAAGATGATGCTCACGTAGGTGCAACCTCCCCAAACTTAGGTGTTAGCACAAGTTGGTAATGTTGACTTTGTTGTGATGAATCCGGCGCTAGAAAACAGGACTAGTGCAGGAGCTTCCTTGGATAAATCTTTTCAGCTATGATTCCCCGGCAACGGCGCCAGAAAACAGTCTTGATGGCCCTTGAAGAGGTTGATCTACATCGCCAGAAAACAAGCTTGATGCCCAATGAGCAGTCTTGATCTACGGTGCGTAGTTTACCTGCGTCAAAAGTAATGGGTTAGGTTGAGATTCTAAGTGCAGAGTGTGTGGTAAGTGGAAGACGTGTTTTCCCCACGAGGGTGACTCGAGGGTTTAATATCGAACTCTCGGGGAATCAGTAGTGAAAGATCTATCTCCCTATCCTTCTTTTGGTCACGTACAAAACAAGGTTAATTGTTTTGGTCCTCAACCTCACCTGTGATTGTCAAGCACAAGGTGTAGAATGATATCAAGATAAATATGCAATGCAAACAAGAAATAAATATGCAATGATGGTGGATGAATGTGCAAGGATGATGATAAATGATATTTTTGGTTTTTTTTATGATGAATGCAAGATGGAAAAGTGTTTTTATATTTTCGGATTTAATAATGGCAGAAAATGGAAAAGTGATAAAAGTGGTTGGAAATGTGTTTCTTATGATTAAAAATGGACCGGGGTTCATGGTTTCACAAATGCACTCTCTCTTTTAATGGTGTGGCAGGCAATAGACACATAGAGTTGACATATGAGATTGCAACACAAAGTTTGATATCAAGTTACTAATTATATGGGCATCACGTCCTAACATAGAGATCTTTTGGTTATTAATCTCTCTTATACTCCACCAAGATGCGAACTAAATCATAACACCTTAGCAATTAAGATAAATCAGAGTATAGCTTTAAGTATCATGCCATGAAGTGAAAATAAGAACATGCTAGATCTAGTCATAGAGTAGTGGCGATGGTCACACCCACATCTCCGGTAGCATGGTATTTTTGTTTATCCCTAGTGAGGCAACAAAGTAAGGTAAACACCCAAGTGGATCGCGATATTTCAGTTGTCAACTTACCGCACTCACCACCCCCCGTTACTCCAACTAATGTACACATCACCCCACACACGCCCTCATAAACATGCTTGATCATAACAAGTACATAAGAACGGGGTACATAATATGCATCTATACTCATAACTGAAACAAACATTGCAATCTCAAACATATATTAACTCACAAAAAGATCCACCACATAGGAATTACATATATGACCATAATCATGTTCAGCAGCTCATACGGTACTAATTGGTGAAGATCAAAGAGAGGAGAGATACATATGTTACTTCCACAAACCCATAGTCCAGAGGTGGACAGATGGTGGAGATGTCGATGGAGAAGATGGAGACCACGCCGGCAGCGCCCCGCCGGAGTTTTCCCACTCCAATTTGCAGCTCCAGATCTTTGTTTTCGTGTTTCTGTGATATGGCGGCGCTTATTTTCGAGAACGTCGTGGGACTTCTTTTATAGGCGTTTTTAGGTCAAGACGAAGACGGTGGAGAAAAGATCGACGGCTGCGGAGCTCCGAGGGCCAGGATGGTGGGCCCCACACGGCCAGGTATAGGGGCCACGTGGGCCACCCCCTTTTGGCCTTCCAGGCTCCGTTTGCTTGATTCCTTCGCTCCTACGTCTTCTTCCTTCCAAAATAATGACCTCCGTATTTTTCCATATTTTTCTGACGACGTTTGGGTCCCTTAAACATAAAAGGAAAAAATAGGGGTTTCTGCCTGCGCAGGGTTAATTCTATAAAAATAGGAAACAATTATTTTATTTCCTAAAATCATTAAATAACAGTGGTATAACGCTTATATGATGCAAATATGATTGGAATATGAGTGATATACTGCAAAGTTCATGTATGTATTTTACATGCATCAACATCCCCAAGCTTAACCAATACTCGTCCTCAAGTATGAAGGTGATAAAACTAACATGGGCTTTGCAATATAGCACTAACATTGGATATCAAAGGTGATAAAACTAAGATGGGCTTCCTGAAGGATCAACTGTACATCCGGTTTTCCATGTGTCACTGCTACGTGAAGCTCTCAAATCGGGTACGCCGACATCGACATCTTTACCTGATGATACTGACAGTTTAGCTGTTCCACAGAAAGTGCTAGCAACTCGCTTGCGCAAGAAGGCAAATCAAGTGGTGACACAAAACTTGATCAAGTGGTCGAATGGTGACGAAGCTGCAGCAACCTGGGAGGATCGGGAAGAACTTCATGGGCGTTTCCCGGATGCACCAGCTTGGGGACAAGCTGTTTCTCAAGGAGGAGGGGGTGTCAGGGTGTCTACACGGCACACACCTGACGAGCAACAGGACCAGGCCACATCCATGCGGCCCAACCGAGTACGCAATCCCAACCAGAAGTACAACAGCCCAGAGTGGCGTCGCTGACTATATCACGACAAGGACCCGAAGGAGACGGCATCCAGTTGGATCACGGTGACACGACTCTTTTCCTGTCTTGTTCTTTTTCTTCTTCCTCAAGTCTCGAACCTGAACTCGCATCCAGCGATCTGTATCCATTTCTGTGCTTGTAATCGAGAGAACCCTAGACTGTACCTTACATTGCTGAGATGGTTTTCTCTATACATATTTATAATAAATTCCTCCACAATACATATTAATTGTCGCTGAGTCTCATGTATATATGTTTTAGTGTTAGATACATCTGATTCACCATCAATTAATATGGATCGACGAGAGTGATTTTTTTTTTCCGAAAAGGGGAGTCCCAGCCTCTGCATAAAAGAGATGCGTACGGCCTAATCTGCGAATAAGGGCCAATGTGGTGTATCCAATTCAATTATGTTTCTTTTGTTTGTTGCGTGACTAGGTTTTGTTCCATATAATTTGCTCCCAAACAAAAGTGTTCTTCGTAATAACAAATTCTTTACATGTTATCTCTGATTCTCTACTACAAGGGAGTGATTTTATTTTTATCCTTATTAGGTGATTCCAGTCTCTCTACTGAATTGGACTCGCAATCTCGCACAATACAACAATACACTGTTGATTCCAACTCTGACCACCTTTGCTTTGAACCGGGTAGTGTGCCGCGCGCACGCACGTACCCGAAAAGTTGCCCCTGTAACGGACAACCCATACTCTCCTTCGCCGCGTCGATCTCTCCCAACACGCAATCCCGAGCCTGCCCCTTTCTATCCATTTCTTAATGAGCCGCCGCCGGCGGGTCGCAGCACCATGGAATGGAGATAAGCCCTTCCTCTTCTCGTTCTGAGCAACGGAACTTATCCATTCGATCGATCCACTGGCCAAAAGTGTCCAGCGAGCTCAGCTTAAGCTGGCCTATAAATTCCCGTGCGCGGCCATGGCTATCCACACCACAGCTCAAACAGCAGACCGAGTAGCAGAAGCAAAACAGCAAAGGGAACAACAGACAACCCGTTGTACGGGCAAATGGGGAAGCACTCGGCCATCCACTTGTTCTTCGTCTTGCTCTGCTTGGGCTCCTGCTTGGCCCAAGCACAGATCCTCTTCCAGGTACGCACTGACATGTCCATGGTTGAGCTAGCACCTTGGTGTAATTAAGATATTCTTTGTGGATACAAGATTCTTAATATGGTTATGCATGCAGGGGTTTAACTGGGGGTCGTGGAAGAAGCAAGGCGGGTGGTACAGCTTCCTGGAAGGGCATGCGAGCGACATCGCCGCGTCCGGGGCCACGCACGTCTGGCTCCCGCCCCCCTCCCACTCCGTCGCACCGCAGGGGTACATGCCCGGCCGCCTCTACGACCTCAACGCCTCCAAGTACGGCACCGCCGCGCAGCTCAAGTCCCTCATCGCCGCCTTCAACGCCAGCGGCGTCCAGTGCGTCGCCGACATCGTCATCAACCACCGCTGCGCCGACTACAAGGACAGCCGCGGCATCTACTGCGTCTTCGAGGGCGGCACGCCCGACGCGCGCCTCGACTGGGGCCCCGACATGGTCTGCAGCGATGACACGCAGTACTCCAACGGGCGCGGCCACCGCGACACCGGCGCGGGCTACGCCGCCGCCCCCGACATCGACCACCTCAACCCCCGCGTCCAGCAGGAGCTCTCCGACTGGCTCAACTGGCTCAAGTCCGACCTCGGCTTCGCGGGGTGGCGCTTCGACTTCGCCAAGGGGTACTCGGCCGACGTCGCCAAGGTGTACGTGGACAACACCAAGCCCACCTTCGTGGTCGCCGAGATATGGAGCAACCTGCGCTACGACGGCAACGGTGAGCCCTCGCAGAACCAGGACGCCGACAGGCAGGAGTTGGTCAACTGGGCAAAGACCGTGGGCGGGCCGGCCTCCGCGTTCGACTTCACCACCAAGGGCGAGCTGCAGGCCGCGGTGCAGGGCGAGCTGTGGCGGATGAAGGACGGCAACGGCAAGGCGCCCGGGATGATCGGGTGGATGCCAGAGAGGGCCGTCACCTTCGTTGACAACCACGACACCGGATCCACCCAGAACTCCTGGCCCTTCCCATCTGACAAGGTCATGCAGGGCTACGCATACATCCTAACACACCCCGGAGTTCCATGCATTGTAAGTACTACTCAACCGACTCCACCATGGCTTAACTAGCCCTGTCATACCAATCAGAATTCAGAAGCTCCATATTAACATCCACTTTGCAGTTCTACGACCACGTGTTCGACTGGAACCTGAAGCAGGAGATCAGCGCACTAGCTGCCGTCAGGTCCAGAAACGGGATTCACCTGGGGAGCAAGCTGAACATCCTCGCCGCCGAGGGAGATATGTATGTGGCGATGATCGACGACAAGGTTATCACCAAGATCGGGTCACGCTACGATCTCGGGAGCTTGATCCCGTCCGACTTCCAGGCCGTCGCGCACGGGAGCAACTACTGCGTCTGGGAGAAGAGCGGCCTCGGAGTCCCAGCCGGGCGGCATCACTAGCTCTATCGATCAATATTCTTTTTTCAGGACTATTTTATAACTGGAACAAGACCTTTAAATGAGACTAAATAACGGGAATATGATTGTAGTAGTACGATTTTTCCTTTGGCGAGGTACTGAAACCAGAATCAGTGTATTTTGTCCGATCAACGGGGATTTTTGTATCTTCAAGAAAATGAATGAAACTGACGTACGGTGAGTAACAACCATCAGGCCGACCATGCATTGCGCATAATCTACAGCTAAAAACATTCGAAACAATTACACTATCACTAATATGGATAGTACTCCTCCGTCCCATATAAAACATTGTTATAGCTCCTAAAATCTCTCCATGGCGGCGTCGACCTTAAGTACCTACACTGCTGGGAAAGCAGCTATCAGTGGCGCACCAAATATTGATTCTGTGGCGCACCCCCAGAATTGCTGGGTGCGCCACAGAATTGTCGCCACTAAATTATTATTTCTGTGGCGCACCATGGGCATGCGCCATAGAAACCCACTTTCTGTGGCGCACCCTGGCCGTGCGTCACAGAAATAGCTCGGTAGGCCACATAGCAGAGGAATTCTGTGGCGCACGCACGCCTGGTGCGCCACAAAGAAAAAGCATGCGTCACAGAAATATGAAACAGTAGTACAGGTATTTTTTTCATTTTGCTGTACAAATATAGGTATATACAGGATTTATACAGGATTTATCTAGAAATACAGATATATTTGACAGGTATATAAACAGACACATATTAATCACTATTTCATCACACATATTACTTAGTGTGCCCGAGATACATACACATAGTCACAAAAGTGCCGAATGTTAATTTACACAATATATTAGTTATGATAGAAACAAAAGTTCATCATTTCACACTACACATTACAAATGATGTGTTCACCGCCTAACTAGGATCAAATGTAGTACACATCGGTGATGATGTTGAGCAAGAGCGCGCGGGAGCATGCATGATCATGGCTTCCTCTTCTTGAGCGGCGCCGGGAACGGTAGAATGCCCCCTTTCGTCCTCCACTCCCTGGTGTCATTCTGCGCCGCTAGTCGTTCTTCCATGTCCCTCTGAGACAACGCTGAAGATGGATTGGGATATATATTGGTTAGTGATATTCATAGAGTATAATTTGTTCATCTAAATAGAGAGGCAAGACGATCAATCAATTGTCATGGTTGAAAATCATATGGCTATCCTATTTGGGTTTCATAACATAGCATATATATAATATATAACCCTACACATGCACTTCTACAAAAAAAGTACACACTAGCTAGTAATGCTTACCAAGGCTATCTTTTATAATACATATATCCTACCCAAGCGGAAGTGGAAGGACCCTGAGGCGTGAATGACATCGTCGAGAATGATATTTGTTAACTGCAGCCGGATGCGATGGAAGTCTTGTCTATAATCAGCATCGGTGAGACCATCCGTCATTTTGGTGTATTCTGCGAGATTAGATGCAATCTTCGTTTTCTCGCAATCCCGGACAATCGTTTTAAGGTGATGGAGGGCGTAGTAGGCCTCCATCACACTGCCATCCAGTTGCTTGATGCAATGGAATTGGATCCCATGCAAGAACTTGTGTGTGTTGTCCTCCGTGAAAAATTCCGACTGCTTATGGAAGGTGCCGCCCTTTTTGGCATAGGCCTCGAGAGCGTCATCGAGAACACCCTTTAATCTGTTGTATGATCTCCGCTGGCCGGATTTATTCCCCGAGTCTAAATAAGTGGCAACGTACCACCTCGGGGATACGTGGATGAGTGCACAGTATTTGTCCCTGCTCAATGCAATTGAAGCGGAATGTTGGACAAAGGATCAGCGATGGAAGAAATGTACAAGAATGCATAAGATAGGACGGTGGCGAGCGGATGTGTACTTACTCAAAAAAGTAAGGCAGAAGAAGGGCGTTCTTATTCTTGTTGGCCAGGAAGACCCTAACGAGGTACTCCTTGGCCGTTTCCCGTGTCATTGATCCTTTTACCAGATGGCTGTCGCGCATGTAGTAGGGATCCACTATCGCGACGTACGGGGTATCATCTCTCCTGATCTTCATCGCCGCATCGAGCGCATATAGGTGGACCATGTTATAGTCCAGCCGTTTGGAGTGATACAGGTTGAAGATGTGCTCGTACGCTATGAAGAACACATCCGTGGGGTCTTCCTGGACGAAGTCCACCAACTCTTTTGGCACCTTGACCGCGAACGCCGGGTAACCTGGGTTCTTCTCTTTAAGAAGGGTCTCCTCTAGATACAAGATATTATTCTGCAAAGTAATCATGGGTCCTTCTGCAAGGCGGAGCATGTCCCCGGACAAGATAGATTTACCAGCTTCATGAACTCGGGGGTAGCCTTGTGGATTCGTGTCTTCAGGACCCGGATCTTATGATCTCGCTGGCTCGCAGAGGATGCTTTTCACTTCCTTTGCCTCTTCTTTTTCTTCGTCTCTGGGATTGTGGGGGTGCAGTGAACCCGTTTTAACTGTTTCATGCAGTGTGTTAGGGCTGAAAATGTTACCCGGTTGAGCTTGATGATCGCCGGCATCCGGAGGCATGTCGGTGAAGGCCAGGCGTTGTGTGCATGAAGTGGGATGAGCAGGTTGAATGTGGTGGTCACGGAAGGGTTCTTCATCCATAAGAGGCATGAACATATCATCCGCGGCGGCGCCAGTGTTGATGTAGTCATCGACGTTTACATCATTATCATCATCCTCCTCAACATTGTCGTCGTTGCCACCAAGTTGAGGTGCAACGGCTTTGTCCTAAACATAAACAATAGCACATCCGTTAGTCGGGGAAGTCGGAAAGTCGGGGAATTCAGAAAGTCAGAACTAACCTTGGACGGTTGCGGCGAAGACGTTCCCAAAAACTGTTTGTGGCGGTTGGTGGCGGCGATGACTGGCGGCGGTAGCTTCCGGCCGGTGGTGGGGGCGACCGGCGGTAGCTTCCGGCCGGCGGTGGCGGCGACCGGCGGTTCCGTCTGGGTGGTGGTGACGGCTGCTTGTGGCGCCGGTTCATCCGCAACATCTTTTTTTGTCCACCTCGGCGGGGGCCGAACAATCGGGGCTCAGGGCCTCGAGGTGGCGCCGCCGGTGCGCCTGGCCCCATGAAGAACATCACGAGCTCGCTCATTCAGACGTTGTGGATATCGCGGGTCAAAGGTTGTACGGTCGAGGCCCTTGCGACTTCCTTCAACTCGCCGTCGTCCCCCACCCTATGCAGGAGTATGCAAGGCATGTCCTGGGAGACAACACATAGCGGGCACCATGAGATAAGGCATATATAGTCTAACACACAATGTATCATACATATTCATGATCATACATATATATGTTTCCATTGACTCACACTCACATACTAATTAGTTACCTTGGTGACGGCGTTGAGCTCGGCTAATGTTGAGACAAGGGCGCCGGTGCCGGCGGCCGGCATA
Source organism: Poa pratensis (assembly GCA_947311845.1). Lineage (NCBI taxonomy): Eukaryota > Viridiplantae > Streptophyta > Magnoliopsida > Poales > Poaceae > Poa > Poa pratensis. The sequence continues at coordinate 20,400,820 of CAMZMU010000074.1, read as the reverse complement.
TCAATCTCCGGCCGCTCGTGTGCATTATCATTATTCTCCAGCGTTGGTGTATGTTGCTCCACGGCAGGGGGCACCGGTGGGGTCGGCAGGACCGGCGACACGTTATTGCTGGAGGTGCTGCCGGCGAATCCGGGCACGTGTATCGGCCCCTGTTTACCTCCCGCTTGCCAAGCAGTTATCCCGTGCACCAATGCAGGGGGTAACAAAGCCCGGAGCTTCTCGTCCACCTTCTCGGCCACTAGCTTGTCCACCACGCTGGAGTCCACCTTCTCGGCCTCTAGTGCGTCCAGCTTCTTCCTTAGCTCGAGAACCTCGGCTCTATCTCTAGCCGGCTTCCTCCTCTCCTTTTTCTTCTCGGTGTCTGTGCTGTAGTACTCGGTGAACTTCATCGCCCTACCAAAGCCGGTCACATGGCCAGCTGACGTCGGCGGCTCTGACTTGTCCCTCCCCTTGTAGACGTTCATCGCCCGGTTGAAAGTCGTGTCCCACGGGCCGGCCGGAGGCTCCTGGAACGACGGGCCGGCCTCAGCCTCAGCCTGCAACTCAGCCTCCTGCGGACAACGGAAATAAACGTGAACCCATGTAGAAATCAACGCAAATGTACTTTGAGATATCCGCGGTAATTAAGTTCCTTACCAGCTTTTTCTCGAATTCCAACACATCTTCATAGTCGGTAATGAATTCCCCCGTCCCGGCTTTAGATAGTAGCGGGACCGAACAAAGTTCATAAGTTGCTCGTCCGTGATTTTAAGCCACGGGTTCTCTTTCCCAAGTTTCGCAACCTCGGCATCCTCCTTGTCCCAAACGGGCTTTTTTCCTGCGTAACCGCCGCTTCCCAACTTGTGGTTACCTAAGTTCAGTGCCCAAATGTTCTTCCCCCACTCGGTCCATTTTATAGCCTCCGGAGATGACAAGGACACCTTGAATATATCGAACTCGTCTTTCTCGAGGTACGGCTCTTTGGCACTGATCTCCTCCCAGCTAAGACCCTTTTCAAGAATCTTCGCCTTCACCCGGCCTCTCCAGCTTGTCAAGGCGGTGTTCATCTTCGTGATGGCGAAGTTGTCCACCTTTTTGTTTCCATCATCCGGGAAAATATATCGTTGGCGAAGCTTCTTGAGGAGGTCATTGCGCAAAGCCTCATTCTCTGGATTCCTGAGGTCATACGTGTTGATGGATGCGTTTTCCCGGAGGATGCACCCTAGTTGCATGCCGTACCCTTTTGCGATGTCCCTAGGCTCCAGTGGTTGGCCACTTAAGGAGACCTTACTGAATGTGTCTGTGACGGTACCGACCGCTTGCGGTGTCCGGTCCTTCCTCGGCTTCTTAAGCCTCTTAGCAGGCGGGTTACTACCACCACCGCCATCCGTGTGGTCGCCACCCCCGACATCCGTGCTGGTGGGTTCTCCATCGGTGGTGGTGGCTTCGGCAGACTCTAACAGAAAGTCACCATCACCGTCACGAGCTAGTTCGGCGGCCTCCGCATCCTCCATCTGCGGGTTCAATTCCCAGAACGATATGTTCTTTTGTCTAGCTTGTTCTTCGACGCTCATGTGCTTCCCAGAAGGGCCGGCCTCGGAGGACATGTTTGCACTACATTAAAAAGAGGCAAAATGTTAGTACAACAAATATAACAAAGCATTACTTAATTTAGTACTAAGATACCCCGTCCCATGCATTAGCCGCAATACCCCATATGTCCTATTTTTAGCAAAGTCATGCTAAATTTCACGAATTTGCCGATGACCTTTGCTAAAAATAGGTCATATGGAGTACCCGAATTTGCCGGAACGGAAGTTAATCGACGTTCTGGCAATCTCAAGGGCCTCACAGGGTACCTGCAAACATTTCACAAAAAATATCCACATCTCCGGACGGCATCTCCGGCCGGCATCTCCCCGACACGATGGTCAGAGCACAAACAACCACGACACGATGGTCGTGGACACATACCCTCATGCACATACATCGCCACATCCACATCCACATCGAGGGAGAGAGGAACTACCTCGGGTAGGGAAGGGAGGCTCGGGTCCGAGATCGGCGTGGTTGAGGTGCTCCTCGTGGTGCTGCAATAAATTAACAAAACCATGATTTAGCATCTACCACACACATTTCACAAAAGCACCTAGCAGCAACTAAAAATGCATCTTTAAAACAGTTAAAAAGTACCAACTTTGGAGGCTTACAAAGTTATCAAATCTTGATCCTATTTAAAATGTACCTTCATGGATCTCTTGTACTAAGTTAGTACTTCATGATAAACGCCAAAAATATTTTTTTGAATACCTAAAACACCTTTATTCAAGTCAGTTTTAAAGCTATGTTCAAACAGTGACCACATCAACACACTTAGCAATTTTTTCATCTCCAATTTTTCATCCACAATTTTTTTTCTTGTACTAACCTAACACTAACCTAGCAGCAACCCAAACACTAACCTAGCAGCAACCTAACACTAGCCTAGAAATTTTTAAATCGCACCAATTCCTAGCTAGGTATTGGGTCGAACACGTTGAGTGCAGGTTCGGTAGGGGAGGGAGGAGGGAGAGAGGGGGGGAAGCATACCTCGGGGAGGGGGGAGGGAGGGGAGGTCGAGGACGGCCGGGGCGCAGGGGAGGTTAAGCCGGCGCCGAGGTACTCCGCTGCGTCGACGACGGACGGTCCGTGGGCACGGGCACGGCGAGGCGACCACGGGCGCGTCGAGCACGGGCAGCGTCGGTGCGGGTGGCGGTGAAGGTCCTCCTGGCCGTCGGTGGCGGGCGGGTCGAGCGCGGTGGAGCGCGGTGGGCTGCCGGCGGCGAGGGGTCGTCACGAGGCGATCAAGGGCGCGGAAGTTACAGGACTTAGTGAAATTTGGGTCGAGCACGGGCAGCGCAGGGTGGCCCCACATGTAAGTGCAGGTGCAAGAATTCTGTGGCGCACCATCCGGGCGATGCGCCACAGAAAGTGCGGATTCTGTGGCGCATCCGCTGGGTCGTGCGCCACAGAATTATCTGGCCTAACAGGGGGCGGCCCCACATGTAAGTAGAGGCCCGAGAATTCTGTGGCGCACCTACGGAGGGATGCACCACAGAAAGTTAAGATTCTGTGGCGCATCAGCTAGGTGGTGCGCCACAGAATGTCCTGGGCTAACTTTTTTTGCTGAATCCTGGCTGTCTCAATTTTTGCTGAACTTTTTTTCTTACAAATATTTTTGTTAAATTTGGTTCAAAAAATACACACAATATGTCTCATACATATTTAGTTCATTGAATACATAACTCTTGCATTGTCTCACACACAATGTCATACATATTTAGTTCATTGAATACATAACTCTTGCATTGTCTCACACACACACACACAAATTAAATACACCAAAAAAGTCTCTTCTTCGTCTTGGTTCCGCGAGCTATATTCTCTTCTTTCCCTTCTTCGCGGTTGAAAACTTTAGGCCGGTCACCTTGAGATTTCTTCGCGTGAACGGACAACCTTTGGTAGGTAGGGAGGTCTTCCTTCTTTGTGTACTAGTAGTAGGCATGTCAAAGAACTTGTCGAATTCCTCCTCGATCTTTGGCAGGTTGTCCAAGTCTTGCTCGGTGGCGCCTCCTTCCATTCCGACGATGCTCCTCTTGCCCCTCCTCACGACAACACGGCTAGGCTTTGACGGGTCGGTAATAAAGAAGCATTGCTCAACTTGGCTAGCTAGTACCCATGGCTCATTTTTCACGGAGGCGTTCTTCGATTTGGCATCGGCTATTACCATGGTGGTGAAATACCGGCCTTATACGTCTGCCTTCTTCCTCGGCCGGCCCAGTTTGCTGTAATATTTCTCGAGTAAGCATTTGTGTTGTTCCACCCAAGTTTCGATCAGCTGTAAGTGTTGTAGCGATCCGGTGAGCCCGTTTGAAGTCGTCCTTTCGACCCTGCATGCTGACAAAGGTTGAGCCGGCGCCCTCTCGGTGACCATATCCATTGAGCCTGTCGAAGTGTTTCCTCGTGGGCAGACCTACATCCTGGTTCTCGGTGCTTAGATAATTCTGGCAGAAGGAGATGCACTCGTAGGCTAGAAAGCCCTTGGCCATGCTTGCGTCTGGATGGGCCCTGTTGCGAACGTATCCTTTCATGACACCGTTCATCCTTTCGAACGGCATCATGTAGTGCATGAACGTTGGCCCTAGCTACCTGATGTCATCAACGACATGGAGAAGGAGATGCACACATATATCAAAGAATGCTGGCGGGAAGTAAATCTCGAGCTCGCATAGTACCAGCTCGATCTCTTCCTGTAGCCTGTCGAGCTGCTTCACCCTGATCGACTTCCTGTTGATGACGTCGACAAAGAACAGTACAATGATCAATGTCTCGAAAAACTGCTTTTATAACATCCAAACAACATTTGATATTCAAACTCAATATCTTGTCTAGCTCTGAATATCTAACACATCCAAATAGAAATATTGACATTCATACTCAATATCAATATCCCATGATATTGATATTCAACCCAATATCAATATGGAGCTCCCAATGCGAACATCCGAACGGAGCACTAGGGATTTTTGATATAGCATAAATAAAATACAAGTAAGTAAAATGCGGAAATAATAATTGCAGCGAGTGGCCCAATCCTTTCTACAGCAAAGGACAAGCCGGTTTGTTTACTTATGATGACCAAACGTTCTTGAGGACACACGGGAATTTAGTCTAGTGCTTTCGCTTCATATAGTTGATTAATCTTCATTGTTTTGATAAGTGTTGTGTGGGTGAACCTATGCTAATGCACCGCCCTTCCTAGGACTAATACATACTTGTGATTATACCCCCTGCAAGCATCCGCAAATACAAGAAAGTAATTAAGATAAATCTAACCACAGCCTTAAACTCTGAGATCCTGCTATCCCTCATGCATCGATATACCAACGGGGGTTCAGGTTGCTGTCACTCCGGCAACCCCACAATTAGCAAACGAATACACAATGCATTCCCCTAGGCCCATAAAGGTGAAGTGTCATGTAGTCGACGTTCACATGACACCACTAGAAGAATAACACCACAACTTAAATATCAAACCATTAAATATTACTCAACATAATTCACTACTAACATTTAGACTTCACCCATGTCCTCAAGAACTAAACGAACTACTCACAAGACATCATATGGATCATGATCAGAGGTGATATAATGATGAATAACAATCTGGACATAAACCTTAATTCAACGGTTTCACTCAATAGCATCAACCACAAGGAGTAATTAACACCGGGAAAGTTTCCCCTATGAAATACACAAGATTCAACCCTAGATGTTACAGCGGAACGGAGTGGAGTGGTGGAGATGACGGTGTCGGCGGTGGAGATGATGGTGATGATGATCCCGATGAAGTCTAGCTCGATGACGGTGACGATGGCGACGATTTCCCCCCTCCGGGAGGAATTTCCCCGGCAGATTTCTCCCTGCCGGAGAGCTTTTCTCTCTCTGGTGTTTTCCGCCTCGAGGAGGCGGCTCTGTCTATCCTCGATGATCCCCCGAGTCTTAGGGTTTCTGGATGATGAAGTACGCGAAGGGGCGATGGCTGAGGTGGGCCTGGGCCTCCTCCCCATATGGTGGCGCGGCAGCATAGGGGGCCGCGCCACCGTGTGGGGAGGGCCCACGGTGGCCCACCTTGGTCTCCCTTTTGGCTCCCTCCGTCATCTGACAAAATAGAGCTTCTGTATATTTTCCTCGAATTGTTGAACTCCAGAAATATCGTATCTTGACGATGCTTTTTCCAGCAGAATCCTGACTCCGGTGAATAATCCTCCAATAATGATGAAACATGCAAAACAGGTAAAATAACATAAGTATCATCTCTAAATATGAAATATATCAATGAATAACAGTAAATTATGATATAAAATAGTGATGCAAAATGGACGTATCAACTCCCCCCAAGCTTAGACCTCGCTTGTCCCCAAGCGAAAACTGAGCTCAGTAAACAAGACCACATGTTTATGGAGTGAAGTGTCGATAAATAAAATACGGACAAGAAGCATCACATTTATTAACACACAAGCCATTTAGATAACAACTTCCTCCATATAACTTAACTTGAAACAAGTAAAGGGAAATCACAAATAAAGGTGCATAAAGGAAATCATAGTTGGTGATGGCAAACTTCGTTCTTGGTCAGAGAACAATTAACAGATTGTACTTATCTTTCGATCAGAGTCTTTATATTAGAGCTTATATTGCAGAACTTGCATGCTCAACTACAACGGTCTCCTTACAATCATTGATAACTTTCAAAGTTGCATTCATTCAGATAAAAGACTTGTGCTAAACAAGGAAGGATAAAAGACATGATTGCAAGTAATAACATATAGATGATTGAATCACAACAACTCAAATGCTTGCTTGAGATAGAGGGGAATAGGTTTACTGACTCAACATGAAAGTAAAAGATAGGCCCTTCGCAGAGGGAAGCAGGGATTAAATCATGTGCTAGAGCTTTTTATGTTTTTGAAATCATATAGAGATATAAAATATATGTTTGAGCTATGTATGTCGTTGTCAACGAATCGCAGTAAAGAAAACACTATCCCCTTGTCAACCAGACTTTCAAGAGCGGCTCCCATGAAGGACGTCATTTCTACCTAAGGGTAGATCATCCCTCTTCTCTTTTGTTTACACATGCATATTATAAGTTGGTTTGACACTCCTCCCCACCTTTGCTTACACAAGCCATGGCTAACCGAATCCTCGGGTGCCTTCCAACAATCACATACCATGGAGGAGTGCCTATTTGATAGTTTAACATTTGGTTTTGCTTTGATAAATCATGGCAAGCATGTGGAGAGAATTAAAAGGTGAAAAGCTTTAATTAATTCGGGGCTGGGCACCCCAATTGCCAGCTCTTTTTGCAAGTTATTAGATAAGCGGATGTATATGCCACTAGTCCAAAGGTGAAAGTCTGTCTGACAAGAGTGATAGAGAAACTCTACATAACCCTCATGAGCTAATAAACAGTGACACAAAATAAGGAGTAATAAGGTTTTGAATTGTTTAAAGGTAGCACATGAAGTATTTACTTGGAGTGGCGCAAAATACCACATAATAGGTAGTTATGGTGGACACAAATGGCATGGGTTTGGCTCAAGGTTTTGGATGCACGAGAAGTATTCCCTCTCAGTACAGGTTTCGGTTAGCAAGGCTAGGTAGCAAGCATAAGAGTTGAGGGATGCAAACAAACATATATATAGTAAAAACAATCATGCAATCTTCCTTGTAAGCACAAATAATTTTAACTTGAGAATACTAAGCTCATTAGCCAACAAGAAAGAAAGATAATGAAATAATATATCTACATGCACTTCCCTCTTTTCTACTTAAGCCTCAAAGTATTGTTGCTACTGACCAATGCTAAGTTTGCCAAAACCAAATTGATTCACTAAATACTCCCAAAGTGATGCCAATACTAACAACAAGATCATTCATATGACAGAAATTGCAAACTAAAATAAGAAGTGCAGAAAGTAAAAGATGAAACTTCTCATTAATATTCATAACGGCAACTCACACAAGGGATACATAGACAACCAACTAAAGGAGAGATACTTCCACACTGCAAACCATCCTATATGATAACTTCTCTACTCATGATATGACTTGACTGAAAAGTAAAAAGGTAAAAGATAATGATGTGATACCGCGGCCCCCCCAAGCTTGGAACAAGCCAAGGGGATGCCAATACCAATGATGAATTACTCCTTCGGTGGTGGTGGTGAATTCTTGATAAGCTTATCAACAAGCTCCTTTAGTTCATCAATCTTGTAGGTGAGGTTGCGAATCAGCTCCGAGTTGTGCTCGACGCGGTTCATGAATTTGTCAGACGACGAGTCCCAACTCTTGGAGTTGTTTCCCCACTCCTCAGCTTCAGATTTCATCTTTCCTGCATTGTTAGAACGATCCATATTCCAACCACTAGGCAACTCTGCCTCAGGAATCCTTTCAATTTGACTCTTATGAATTAGATTGTGGAAGGGGTTATTGATGCCTGGAGAAGACGTCCTTGGAGCTAGGAAGCGACGCGGAACCTTTCCTCCGGTGCTCATCCCGCGCCTCTCTTGAGGTTGAACGGATTTGCCACCACCCCGATGCTTGCGACGGTGGCGCGCGGTATACGCGCGGATCTTCCTCTACTTCACCTTCATCTTCACTCTTGACTTCTTCCTTCAACTTGGGGTCTTGAGGATCTTCCTCCAAAGGCTCCTTGCCCTTGTTGTTGTTGTTGGAGACCATGGTGCTTCTAAAACTGAAAACAGATCCTGGCAGAAACAGCTCGAAACAAAACACGACGAAAAGGCGATATACGGACCTCGGGGGGTCCGGGGGATTATATAGCAAAAACTTTCACGACAAAAGGAAGGTACTGGAGAGAAACCGGGTCGGAGAAGGGCTCCGAGGAGCCTCCCCATATGGCGGCGCGGCCAGGGGTGGGCCCGCGCCACCAGGTGGGGAGGTGCCCTCGGGCACCTTTTCCACCCGTTTCGATCTCGTAATTTTCCATATTTAATATAAATAACAAAAATATTGTTCAGAAAGTTAAACGCGAACTTTTTCTTACCAAAACTGTTACCTACTCGAAATCAGACTCAGCAGTCCCACCAATTTGATCTTTGATGAAAGTTTCCGGAGTCACCACTCGAATAACATCAACGTCTTCATTATAAGAATCTCCAGAAATATAGTGTTTGAGTCTTTGTCCATTCACCACTTGTGTAGCGTCATCTTTCAGCGAAGCAATCTTTATTGCCCCTGAACGATACACCTCCACAATGACATAAGGTCCTTCCCATTTTGAGAGTAATTTTCCTGCAAAAAATCTGAGACGAGACCGATATAATAGAACTTTATCTCCAACATTAAATTCTCTTTTAATAATTCTTCTATCATGCCATTTCTTAACTTTCTCCTTAAAAGTCTAGCATTTTCATAGGCTTCACTTCTCCATTCATCTAAAGAACTCAATTGGAGCAACCTTTTCTTACCGGCAAGTTTAAAATCTTTATTAAGCTCTCTCACAGCCCAATAAGCTTTGTGCTCTAATTCTAAAGGCAAATGACAAGCTTTTCCATAAACCATTTTATAAGGAGACATACCCATAGGATTTTTATAAGCAGTTCTATAAGCCCACAAAGCTTCCTTCAACTTACTAGCCCAATTTTTTCTAGATTTATTAACAGTCTTTTGCAAGATAGATTTAATTTCTCTATTTGATAATTCTACTTGCCCACTAGTTTGAGGATGATAAGCTGAAGCAATTCTATGATTAATACCATATTTAGCAAGGGTCTTTCTAAAACCACCATGAATAAAATGAGAACCTCCATCAGTCATAAGATATCTAGGTACTCCAAACCTAGGGAAAATAACATCTAAAAGCATTTTCAAAGAGGTTTCACCATCAGCACTTTTTGTAGGTATGGCTTCCACCCACTTAGTAACATAATCAACAGCAACAAGTATATGAGTGTTACCTTCTGAAGAAGGGAAAGGACCCATGAAGTCGAATCCCCAACAATCAAACGGTTCAATAACAAGAGTATAATTCATAGGCATTTCATTGCGTCTAGAGATATTACCAACTCTTTGACATTCATCACAAGATAAAATAAACTTTCTTGCATCTTTAAAGAGAGTTGGCCAATAAAAACCTGATTGTAGAACCTTTTGTGCGGTTCTATCTCCGGCGTGATGTCCTCCATAAACACTACCATGACATTTCCTCAATATCTCTTGTTGCTCATATTCTGGGACACATCTTCGCATAATACCATCCACTCCTTCTTTATATAAGTGTGGGTCATCCCAAAAATAATGCCTCAAGTCATAAAAGAATTTCCTTCTTTGCTGAGCTGAAAAGGTTGGAGGCAAGTACTTGGAAACAATAAAGTTAGCATAATCAGCATACCAAGGACTATCTCGCGAGCTCACCTTTATTGCAGCCAATTGTTCATTTGGAAAACTATCATTAACAGGTACGGGATCATAAGCAATATTTTCCAATCTAGACAAATTATCAGCAACAGGGTTATCAGCACCTTTCCTATCTACAATATGTAAATCGAATTCTTGTAAAAGGAGCACCCATCTAATAAGCCTTGGCTTAGCGTCTTTCTTTTCCATAAGGTACCTAATTGCAGCATGATCGGTATGAACAGTGACTTTTGAATCAACAATATAAGGTCTAAACTTGTCACATGCAAAAACTACAGCTAAGAACTCTTTTTCAGTAGTACCATAATTTCTTTGAGCGGCATCAAGAGTCTTACTAGCATAATGAATAACATTCAACTTTTTATCTACTCGCTGTCCAAGAACAGCACCTACAGCAAAATCACTAGCATCACACATAATTTCAAAAGGTAAATTCCAATCAGGTGGTTCGACTACAGGGCAGTAGTTAAAGCCTTTTTCAAAGTTTCAAAAGCTTCCTTACAATCATCATCAAAAACAAAAGGTACATCTTTTTGAAGAAGATTAGTAAGAGGTTTTGAAATTTTAGAGAAATCTTTAATAAACCTTCTATAGAAACCAGCATGACCAAGAATACTACGAATACCTTTTCACAAAAGCCATGAAAAATAGCAGACATGCACCTTTGAAAAGTAGCGGGGGCATTACATAAACCGAAAGGCATACGCCTATAAGCATAAGTTCCATAGGGACAAGTGAAAGTGGTTTTCTCTTGATCTTTAGCTCTAACAGCAATTTGTGAAAACCCAGAATAACCATCAAGAAAGCAAAAATGAGTATTCTTAGATAACCTTTCTAGCATTTGATCAATGCAAGGTAAAGGGTAATGATCTTTCTTAGTAACTTTATTAACTTTCCGAAAATCAATGCACATCCTATATCCTACAACTACTCTTTGAGGGATGAGCTCATCATTATCCTTTGGTACAACAGTAATCCCTCCTTTCTTAGGAACACAATGCACGGGACTTACCCATTTACTTTCAGCAATAGGAAATATAATACCAGCTTTAAGAAGTTTCAATACCTCATTTCTTACCACATCCTTCATTTTAGGAATTAGACGACGTTGATGTTCAACAACAGGCTTTGCATCATCTTCCATGTTGATGGCGTGTTGTACCTAAATCTTCAACATGTAAATTATGTTTAAGAATGGGTTGACGAAAGAAAATTTCGTCAAGCTCATTCCTTTCTTCCCTAAAGACTTCACTCTCGTGATCCTCCAAATGTTGCTGCAAAGGATCATTAGGAGCAAGAGCAATAGATGCAAGCTGTTCAACTCTAAAATCCTCATTAGGCAATTCGGTTTCATAAGGAGTTTTGGCAAATTTAGAGAAATTAAACTCATAAGATTCACCAGCAAATTTAGTCAAAATTTTCTCTTTCTTGCAATCTATAATAGCTCCACAAGTATTTAAGAAAGGTTTACCAAAAATAATAGGACAAGTTTTACTAGCAGCAGAACCAAGTACCAGAAAATCAGCAGGATATTTAATCTTACTGCATAAAACTTCCACATCTCGAATAATACCAATAGGAGAAATAGTTTCTCTATTAGCTAGCCGAATAACCACATCAATCTCTTCAAGTTCACAAGAACCAATTTCATGCATGATTTCCCTGTAAAGCTCATAAGGAATAGCACTGGAATTTGCACCAATATCACATAAACCATAATAACAATGATCACCTATTCTAACAGAAAGCATAGGAACACTAGTCTTCCTAGATTTACTAGGATGCGAAACAATATTAGAAGCATCTTCACAGAAGATGATGTGCCCATCTTCTACACTTTCAGTTACAAGGTCCTTAATTATCGCTACAACAGGTTCAACAGTTATTTGCTCATCAGGTTCTATAGGTTTCTTTGCACTTTTGTTAATCACACTAGTTATAACCGAATGTTCCTTCACTTTAGCAGGAAAAGGAATTTTTCAATATAAGCTTCAGGAAGAATGTGATCAACAGTTTTAACTTCAATACATCTACCTATAGGTAAATCAGTTTTATCTTTATAAGGTTCATGATACTTATTAAAACTCTTCCTAGGCAATTCGAAATGAGAGGCAAAGGCTTTATAAAAATTTGCAACAACTTGAGAGTCAAGACCATAAGCAGCACTCATATTTCGAAATTTATCAGTATCCATAAAAGCTTTAATGCATTCATAATCATATTTTATACCTGACTCTCTACCTTTGTCGTTCTCCCATCCTTCAGTATTCTCCTGAATCCGATCAAGAAGGTCTCATTTAAACGCTTCTTTGTTGCGCGTGAATGATCCAGAACAAGCAGTATCTAGCAAGGTTTTACCTTGAAAAGAAAGTCTTCATAGAAATTATCAATAATGACATTACCAGGAAGCTCATGACTGGGGCATTTGAGCATTAATAACTTCAATCTCCCCCACGCTTGGGCAATACTCTCTCCATCATGAGGCCAGAAGTTATATATGCGGTTTCGGTCTTTGTGAATTTCACTTGGATGATAGAATTTAGAATAAAATAGAGGCATAATTTCCTTCCAATCAAGAGAACTCCCATTCTTCAGCAGTTTATACCAATGTGCCGCTTTACCAGACAGCGACAAAGAGAATAGTTTATTCTTAACTTCATCCATAGACATACCTGCACACTTGAACAACTTGCATAATTCATGTAAAAACAGTAAATGATCACCAGGATGGACAGTTCCATCCCCTTCATAGCGGTTATTCGTAACACGTTCAATAATTTTCATAGGTATTTTATATGGAATTACTTGCTCACCTAGCGCCTCATCCACTACCTTTGCAGCAGTAGTAGATTTTCCAAATAGGAATTCAAGAGATGACCTCTCCATAATGAAATATAGCAGCAGTCAGAAATAAAAACAACACGTACAGTAAGAGTTTTCCTTACCAATTCCACTTACCAATAGCGCTTCACTCCCCGGCAACGGCGCCAGAAAATAGTCTTGATGACCCACAAGTATAGGGGGTGTATCGTAGTACTTTCGATAAATAAGAGTGTCAAACCCAATGAGGAGCAGAAGGTGTTGACAAGCAGTTTCGATGAAGGATTCACTGTAAATGCTCACAGACAAGTTTTTAGGGATTTTTGATATAGCAGATAAATAAAATACAAGTAAGTAAAATGCGGAAATAATATTTGCAGCGAGTGGCCCAATCCTTTCTACAGCAAAGGACAAGCCGGTTTGTTTACTTATGATGACCAAACGTTCTTGAGGACACACGGGAATTTAGTCCAGTGCTTTCGCTTCATATAGTTGATTAATCTTCATTGTTTTGATAAGTGTTGTGTGGGTGAACCTATGCTAATGCACCGCCCTTCCTAGGACTAATACATACTTGTGATTATACCCCCTGCAAGCATCCGCAAATACAAGAAAGTAATTAAGATAAATCTAACCACAGCCTTAAACTCTGAGATCCTACTATCCCTCATGCATCGATATACCAACGGGGGTTCAGGTTGCTGTCACTCCGGCAACCCCACAATTAGCAAACGAATACACAATGCATTCCCCTAGGCCCATAAAGGTGAAGTGTCATGTAGTCAACGTTCACATGACACCACTAGAAGAATAACACCACAACTTAAATATCAAACCATTAAATATTACTCAACATAATTCACTACTAACATTTAGACTTCACCCATGTCCTGAATAACTAAACGAACTACTCACAAGATATCATATGGATCATGATCAGAGGTGATATAATGATGAATAACAATCTGGACATAAACCTTAATTCAACGGTTTCACTCAATAGCATCAACCAGAAGTAGTAATTAACACCGGGAAAGTTTCCCCTATGAACTACACAAGATTCAACCCTAGATGTTACAGCGGAACGGAGTGGAGTGGTGGAGATGACGGTGTCGGCGGTGGAGATGATGGTGATGATGATCCCGATGAAGTCTAGCTCGATGACGGTGACGATGGCGACGATTTCCCCCCTCCGGGAAGGAATTTCCCCGGCAGATTTCTCCCTGCCGGAGAGCTTTTCTCTCTCTGGTGTTTTCCGCCTCGAGGAGGCGGCTCTGTCTATCCTCGATGATCCCCCGAGTCTTAGGGTTTCTGGATGATGAAGTACGCGAAGGGGCGATGGCTGAGGTGGGCCTGGGCCTCCTCCCCATATGGTGGCGCGGCAGCATGGGGGGCCGCGCCACCGTGTGGGGAAGGCCCACGGTGGCCCACCTTGGTCTCCCTTTTTGGTTCCCTCCGTCATCTGACAAAATAGGAGCTTCTGTATATTTTTCTCGAATTGTTGAACTCTAGAAATATCGTATCTTGACGATGCTTTTTCCAGCAGAATCCTGATTCCGGTGAATAATCCTCCAATAATGATGAAACATGCAAAACAGGTAAAATAACATAAGTATCATCTCTAAATATGAAATATATCAATGAATAACAGTAAATTATGATATAAAATAGTGATGCAAAATGGACATATCACGTCTCTCATGGAGAAATAATCTCCAGTGTAGGCATCCCACGTACGTGCTGGGGTCGCCCACAATGTGGCTAACTCCTCTTCCAACTGCGCGAGATACGTATGTATGTGGACACCTGCTTGTTTCGGCCCCTGAATGAGAAGACTCATGTGTATATATCTTTGCTTCGTGCACAACCACGGGGGAAGGTTGTAAGGCCATACAAACACGGGCCAGGTGCTATGAGTGCTACTCTGGTTGCCGAACGGATTGAGTCCATCGGTGCTCATACCGAGCCTGACGTTCCTTGCGTCGCCTCCAAAATTTCCGACGGCGTCCAACTCTTGCCACTGGCTAGCGTCTGAAGGGTGTGTAAGGATCCTGCCCTTCTCCGGATCTTCTTCAGGCTTCTCCCTTTCCGTGTGCCATTGCATGAGCTTTGATTCCTTAGGTTCCACGAAGTACCGCTGCAGACGGGGAGTGATAGGAAAGTACCATACCACTTTGTGAGGACCTTTCTTCCCACGGCTCTTGTACCGTCCTTGGCCGCACACCGGACATGTGGTTCTGTCCTCGTACTCGCCCCGATAAATTGCGCAATCATTGATGCAGGCGTGGTATTTAACGTGCGGTAGGTCAAGAGGGCACACAACTTTCTTGGCCTCCTCGATACTAGTTGGCAATGCGTTCCCCTCAGGAAGACGCTCGTGGAAGAATTTCATGTTCTTGTTGAAGCTCACATCGGTCCATTTGTTTCCCGACTTCATCTCCAGAGCATCAAGCGTTACTTGCAAGCGCGTATCCTGTGGCCGGCACCCTGGATACAACGGAGTCTTCCCGTCTTTCTCCATTTGCGCCAGCTTGGCTTTCTCTCAAACGGTCCTCGCCTCCTTGAGGAGCAGTTCTTGAACATGAGACTCCATCAAGGCCGACATTAGCGAGCTCTGCGGCGTGTTCGTGTCTTCTCCACCACCATCTACTCCTTCATCATGACCAAGTCCGTCGGCATCTCCTTCGTCACGATCAACTTGCCCGCCCTCGTCTTCAGGCGCAACATTTGCTGTCGGCGCAACATTTGCTGTCGGCGCTTCATTGAAGCCTTCCATGAAACCGCGCATGAGCAGGTGTTCCTCCAATTGTCCGGAATCAGGGTCGATCCATCTCACAAATTTGCAACTTCTACACGGACATCGTATGTGGTGCCTGTTGCACCGAATCATTTCCGCCTTCGCTTCTTCCTTGTAGTTGTTGATTCGACTGGAGCTCATCTTCATGACCATGGTCGCCTACGCGGTATACATATAGAGTATGTGTTATTAAGTCGGAAAGGTTCAACGAAAAAATTCGGCATGACTTCCCTAGAAGTAGGACATATGTGGGCAAAAATTTACCGAAATAGAAATGAATCAACATTTCGGCAAACATCCATGCACCACGCCGACGCAACACAACAACAAAAGGCAACAACATGCACAACACACACAAGCTTCATGTACACACATATTCATCCAACAATACTCACCTAGTAGATCTAGATCCGTTGCCGAGACGTGACCGTGATCGATGAGAGAGAGTGTGTGGTGATGGAGAGAAAATAGTGGACAAAAAGAGAGGAGGAGAATATATATGGAGGCTCTCCCAAGACCTCACCAATTATATGTCAAACAAAGTAGGTTTACCAACAAATAATGGATAATAGGATGGTCAAAATGCCATGGGAGAGAGGAGGAGCTCAAGCTAGATGCATGGGGGGAGAATGAAGAAGGTCACATGGGGAAAGTGGGTGTTGCCACCTTTTTGTGGATCTGGGCCAACATTCTGTGGCGCACGCAGCTCGGTGCGCCACAGAATGTCAACTTTCTGTGGCGCACGGTGTCTGGTGCGCCACAGAAAGCTAACATTCTGTTGCGCATGGTGGCTGGTGCGGTACAGAATGCGAACTTTCTGTGGCGCACTGGGCCCCGTGCGCCACAGAATGTCCCCAGATAGACCTGGCCCAATAATTGGAATGTGGGACCCACGCTATTTCTGTGGCGCATTGGTGGGCATGCGCCACAGAAAGATGACATTATGTGCCGCATTGATGGCCATGCGCCACAAAATGTCAGCTTTCTGTGGCGCATGGTCACCAGATGCGCCACAGAAAGGCCAAAATTTCTGTGGCGCACCTTCCGCCATGCGCCACAGAAATATTTCTGTGCCGCACCAATTAAGGGTGCGCCATAGAATACCAACCCACCTATAACCCTTTTCCTAGTAGTGCTACTCCCTCCGTTCCAAATTATTTGACTTGAGCCGGTCCAAATACGGATGTATATATCTATACTTATTTAGTGTCTAGATACATCTATATTTGGACAAACCCAAATAAAATAATTTGGAACGGAACGAGTAACAGTTATAGTTCCTCAGATCCTACTTCTCGAGAAATAAGTTTGGACATATAACACTAGTGCCCCTAAATATTTCTGTGGCGCACCAATTAAGGGTGCGCCACAGAATACCAACCCACCTATAACCCTTCTCCTAGTAGTGCTACTCTCTCCGTTCCAAATTATTTGACTTGAGCCGGTCCAAATACAAATGTATATATCTATACTTGTTTAGTATCTAGATACATCTATATTTGGACAAACCCAAATAAAATAATTTGGAACGGAACGAGTAACAGTTATAGTTCCTCAGATCCTACTTCTCGGGAAATAAGTTTGGACATATAACACTAGTGCCCCTAAATATTTGCTCCATGCATAAATTAGCTTGTGAAATATCATCTGTGGTCAGCAAGATTAACTGGGGGAGTAAGGCTTCATGATAATCGCCCTTCGCCGTCAGCAACCCTCATTCATGCTGCTCATATACCTGCATGTAGGCTTCCGAGAGAGCTACCATCTGCAGAAGGGTTTCGGCGACATGGAGATCCTGCATCTCGTACCTGAGGTAAAAGGATTCTCAAATGATTTTCCGGGTTCCAATCTGAGCCTAAGAAATATACACGCAAGGATTGTGATAAAGAGAACATACCACGTTTGTTCTGATTTCCTCTGCACAAATGCTCTGTAGCATCCTTCGCCCGGTTCTCCATCATGTACAATGTTGGCTACGAGATCATACTTTGAGCCAAGCTTCTCATTCTATTTTGGCTTAGGGAGTGGAATGTAATCCTTTAATTCCAAGTTCTTCACGGCGAAATTTACTGTTACACGGAACACAAAAATGCTCTTAGGACTGGCGAGTTACCAGGGGGATCGCGATATAAGCACATTCAATCAAGAAAACAGGAAAACTTGCCTAGTGTAGAGTTTTTCTCTACGAAGAAGTTATTTTTGGTAAACCGTCGCATGTGAAGGATCATATACTTTGGAAGTCGAATGACACGGTACCTCATCCGAGCAATAGATGGCCGCACCACTTCCGTAACTGCCTCGCCATCAAACTTCTTCAGTATATGAAATAGTGGTACCTGAACACCATGCAAGCATGTGAATTAGTACCAACTAGCTGGGTGGCCCACGCAATTGCGCGGCTAGCAATTTAATTATTATTCTTGTTGATGTCGTATTTTGGCATGTTGAAAAGAAAATGTAAGTCTAAATGTTAAAATAGTTTGTGATAATGAGCTTCGTTACTGCTCGCATGTTTCCATCTTGGTGCTAAAACTACTATAAATTAGATACAAAACCCAACAAACTTGATTGTTTATTCCTCCATGTTCTATTATGTAGCGGGTGAGTCTAACATTCAACTTATGTCGTTTTCTCAAACTCCAGAATATACCTTCTCATCACTCATGAATTATCTTTAAATGTCTAGTAACATCTGCAAAAATTGGTAATACACCAAATTTATTCATTAGCGACATTTCTCACATATCAAACGTGTGAATTGTAATACCTCCAAAACCATCCAATTAAATTTATTATTAAATGAAAACAAAGACACAAACGAAGATATACGTGGGTTAGATTTTTATACATAGAGTTCATTGCTTGAGGTTTTCAAAAAAGCATTCTGTAATAAATATATTGACAAATCCATTGAATAACTTATTTCTGTGTGCTTCCAAGAAACTCCTATTAACATGTCTTGGATATTTTCCCGAGTTGTACGCATATGAATCCATGCACGTGACACTTAATTAAAGTTTGTGACGTATATGAATCCATGCACGTGACACTTATCTATATCATCATAATTCTACCATCCTGACCAAACCATAAATCTTATCCTACTTTTACTATTAATCAGGTGCTCTTACTCAGGCGTCATTAGTTTGAAAGTTTTGTCCAAAGTTTACTTTCCCTATCTATAATTTATAAAAAGCGTTAGCCCTGTGTTTGAATTGCTTAATCGTGTAAAATTTGTGCATATCTCAAGGTGGCTAAATGTTAAATATAATAATTCTATTTTTTGTAATGAGTATGTATACTGTAAGAGATGTGCATTTTCCCTGGTTTTATACCATGAAACCTCAATAATCCAAATCTTACTACATATTTATGGTACAACTCATTACCAGTAAGCATGTAAATTAAAATTTTACCATGAAATCTCTCAAAAATCTATGAACAACGACCTATTTCTTGAGCAAACAGGAAAATGCACAAAGTATATGCTACCTGACATCCACCCAACAGATTTTAACGTACATAACCTCATTATTAAGAGCTCCACACCAATTTCTTTATGAAGGTGCGATCAGGTTTATGTGTTGGTACACTTCGCTGCAGTGTTAGGAAAATAGTAGGATAGAGATGTCTTTATTCATGGACGTACATTGAGAAAATCAGCCCAAATCATTTCTTCATAGTAAGTGCAGGTATGCTTGGGCTAATACTTGATCCAGAAAAAAGCATGGGCTGACAAAATATGCTACTGCCGGTAAAAAAAGGTACGTAGTTAATCTTACCATTAATGTGCCAGCCCAAATCAATATCATATGAGTTGTTGGCCGGCTCGAGCTCTGAACAGCCTACAAATACAGAAATATGATTATCTGGTTGTCATATTTTGCTCAAGAAAACAGAAATTGGCCACGTTTGATGGATTCGCTTTTACAGTCTAGTTTCACTGAGATGCTTGCTTAACCTGGCTGTAAAACGTTCGGACGACGCTGAGGTGAGTGACAAAAATTCAATGCAGTTATAAAATTGATTTCTGTTTAATGACATAGAATACATGCGAAAGAGGATGAACAAAATAACTAAAAACAGAACGAAAGTACGAATTATGTATGCATAATACAAAGATACTGACCTATCCAATTGATCCCTTCTTGTCGTGCCCTGTTGAGTTCAAAATTTGTCGATGGCATTGTCATTAAATCGATGCATATTTCACCTGCAAGAGAGAGATATCATGGGAGAATGGCAACTGCTCGCACTCCACAACATCATGTGCGATTGAATCCCAGAAAAGGATACAAATCTTAAAAATTCAACGCCCAATAAACTTGAGAAATCGTTTTGTTCAATCTGAAAGAACTGACACAACTGGTTCAAGGAAAGTTCAGGTTTGTTCTGAAAGTTAAAAGGCTGACCGTGATGTGCAGAGTAAGACGAAGGTCCTGACGACTGGTCGTGGAGTCAATCTCTTCATGGATGGAGAGGAAACGCCGGGGGCCGCCTGTGTACGGTAAAGTCTCCTTATATGTTTGCCAAGATCGCTGGCGTTAGGTCACCATCATCGAGTTTGTCGTCGTGAGATTGCCTTCCGTGGCATTGCAGTAGGCGTCCATGGCTTTCCGTCTTTCATATGCCTTCACTTCTCGGTGGATCAATGGCGTCATGTAGATTCGGCATGGACGCATGACTCCGTGTATGTTTGTCAAGCTCGTTTCCGTGAGATCGATCTCTATCTTCAAATTCGCCTCCATCAGTCTTCGTGTTAGATCTGCCTGCCTGTAGTGCATTAATTTATTTTTCAGAATTATGTCAAAGTACACAATCAATACAATCTGCCCGGGCGACCTAGTCTTGCATAATCAAAATTCATGTGTACATTATAATCATTGTGCATGCATGCCAGATGGTTACGTACCTGAACATTGCGTGCACAAAGATCGTGAATTTGTGATTCGCCTGGCTTGAGGAAGTGGTACTCAGGTTGGTCGTGCCAATGTGAACGACGTCTCGGGGCGGCTTGACGAACGTGCACAAAGGATTCATCCCTCGGGCTGGGTACTGCCATGAAGATGTATCCTAGATGGCGTTCATCTCCATGACATCGAGAGTGAGCAATAGGAAGACAGCAGTTCCTCTTCGACTCTATATTCTAGGAAAACATGAAACTCAAACTATTAATCTTGTAAAAGAAACTTCTATTACTGATTTATCTAAGTCGCGAGGTATTTGTGAAATTAGTCGTTAGTGTTAGTTTTAGATATTACATATAAATAAACGTTTAGGTATCTCGCCCATAGCCTGGTGAAGACTTGCCAATCTATTAGATCGTGGACCACCCGATCGAAGGGCCAGAACCCTGGAAGCCGAGGTCTTTCATGATTCTCTGCTCCACCTTTTGGTCTGGTCGCCGGCCGGTTTCGTCCTGTAGCTCCATCTTGACATAGCCTACCACCCGATCGAAGTGCCAGAACCCTGGAAGCCGAGGTCTTTCATGATTCTCTGCTCCACCTTTTGGTCTGGTCGCCGGCCGGTTTCGTCCCGTAGCTCCATCTTGACATAGCCTACCAGCCTCAGCTGGTTGCCGGCCGCCGGCGTCGTCCTGCAGCTCATCTTGACGTAGCCTATCCGTAGCATCTGTGATACGATTCGCAGGTAATTGACTTCCGTCAGCATGCCTTCGATTCGCCGAGGGCGGAATTGGCGGTGTCCACGCGTGAGAGTTTTTTCAAGCCTCCGCATTGGCCTGTTGATTACTGTCTGTTTGCTCCTAGAGATAACAGATCCATTTACGTGCTCAGGTCAAACACCTACCCGTATAAATTTCCTAACCTTAGCTAGGTTAGGTACGGTCTACTTGTTCTTTTTTTTTGTGCTTTCCAAATTCTTTAACGTGTTGAGACTGGACATCTACTCATCCCTTTTATCTTGCACGTAAATCTCCACCGTTTGTAATACAGTGCTAAATCTCCACCGTTGATCGTCTTGTGTTTTAATTATATAATAGATAGATTACCAAGATACGATGACCTAAAACACAAGATTTACATGTAAAAAACAATGCAACGATTTCATGTTGTGTGTCTGTGTGTAAAAATAGTTTCCTTCAGTGAGTGTGAACCATATATTCCTTCAATGAGTGCGGATATAGATCCACACTGTTTAGGCAAAGAGTCATGTCGTCAATAAGCGCTGAAGTTGCCTTAGTTGGTTAATTTACCCTGCAAGTAAATGGTCAAGACCAATCAAGAAATAGCTATATGCAAAAGAGACTGCATGAAATACAAAACCTCCATGTGAATCGTAAAATGATGGCAATTTGTACGCCAATACAAAGCAAGAGAGACTTTTTTTTTGCGTAACTACAAGCAAGAGAGACTCTGGACATACCTGTGAAAATGGTAAGGTATAGAGAAGCAGATAAAATTGTACGGCCAACAGGTATTATATTACTCTAACCACAAGTGTAACCATATCCTGAATAATAATATAAGTAGAAAATAGGCCTACACCAGGTATAGTTTGAAGCTCTAGGAGCAAGACTAGAACAAAAGAGAAGCGGTCTTACATATACGTTAAGGGAGCATAAAATTGTGAAAGAAGACCCAAAGAGTTAACTCTAGCAGCTGGACTATAGGGTAATGATGTATCCGTGCTCCAGATAACTGAATTCGTCAGTTGGTTCTTACATCACATCCAGACAAATTTCAATCATATAGTATATCTTACTAGTTTAGCACCTGTTTATATATAAAAAACTTGACACCCACCATGCAATTCCAGAAAATGGCATAAATGAGTGGGAAAACAAACCTTTGGAATAATATTTTTCTCCATAGCATCGCTGAAAAGAGGTGGAGGTGGAAGGTCAAGACCGAGCATCAAGAATGGTTCCCTAGACGTTTCCGTTGATGTTTCAACCTGTGAACCAGCGTCACCATTGTTCTGCTCATCACCCAATATATGCTTCGTGCGAATTTCCTTGACAACTTCAAGTTCTCCCTACCATAAAACAAGTGTAATCAGATAATAAGCTCCCAAAAGTTCTATCAATTGTTGATACTTAACAAACTAACCTGAAAGCAATCATATATGACCCTAGCCGCGCCCAGAGTTTTTGTGGAGGCTTCGCGACACGGTCTGCCTTCGATGCGGCTCAAGAGAACAATCCGGGCTGGTATATACAACAAGCCACTCAATAGAAACCGACACGGCCTTTTCCTTTTTTATTTGAGAAACCCGCACCAACTTGCCTGTAAAAAGATATTAGCAAGATGGTTGTACTCCAAGTTGGAGTCTCCAACACGACAGAGTTCAAATCTAAAATTTAACACCGGTGTTTATCATTTAGACGGAAGCGGGAGGTGACGTTCATGTCGACAGCGAGGTGACTTCGTCATCTCAAAACTCGACCGCTGACTCAGTATTTCAGAGTGCTCATAAGGATAGGATGTGTGTGTGCGCATCAGAGAAATGAGTGTGCACATATTTACTAGTGTCTGCGTTAGTATTGTGTTTCGAAAAAAAAAACTAAAGCATCTTCGCCGGCCTTTCTAATAGCCTTCACGGCAACTATGTCTTATGAACGCTATTAGGAGTAATGGCACATGTTGCTGGCCGTCCAGCGGCGGACTTAATTTCGCAAACAAAATTGAAAACAAGAATTTAGACGCGACAAATGGATTACATTTAAATTTAGGATATATTTTACAAGTTTGAACAAAATTTAAACAAACCCTAGATCAATCGGCAATAGTAGTAGAGGTCGAATCCCGAGTAGTTAAACTTGCCACCATCGACTCTTTAGTCACCCACGCCATTGAGCTCGGCGCCTGATAATGTCGTTGTCCGCCACTGGCTATCGGGTATCGGCACACGAAGTACAGGTCGATCTGCTGAACCGTCTTCATTGAAGTCTCGAGGGCTTGTTTGAGCAACCAATTCTCGTCGTATGTCTCCTCTTTCGGTAGCTTCGGAGACGAGGACGGACGTTCCTTCTTCCCCTTCTTGAGCCGTCAGAGAAATAGCAGGCCACGCTGATGTCACCCACCATAGCGGAGCCGTCCAAGACTCATGCTTGTGGACGAGGATGGACAACGGGAGAGGATAAAACAGTCCATGGATATTTGCTCTGGAGCAAGACAATTGGTTAGGTGGTTTGTAATTAAATCGCCTTTTATGTTTCAATACATAAAATATTCTTTAATCACAAACTAAACATTCAAATGAATTGAAACTTTCTTGGAATAAACAACGGAACATTTACGATTTATTGGATCTTTTTTCAAAAAATTCTGAACACTTTAAAAAAATTGTCCACGAATTTGAACCAATTTGCTGCGTTGGAGAAATTAAAGGCTCGAGCTATGATGTATCCAGTGTAACTGTATGTTAGCTAGATACACCTTTTTTTTGTCCGTTCCTAAACACACTGCCTCTACAGTTGTTTAGGCGTTAACTATGACCAAGCACACGCTATCCGTCCCACTACTAGGTCCACCGCTGAGCTGTCCGGAGGAGATTGGCCCCGGTTGAAGAAGTGTGTCGAGAGAAGACCTTGGCGAGGGAAGTGCGAGCTCTCGCCTCTCCTCTCGCGACCTCCCCCACCCTAACCCTAGCCGCCGCCGCTGCCGGCCGCCCCCCACCGCCTCTCCCTCCCCCTCCCTCCTCCTCCCTCGCGCGGCCGAGCCGCCCCCGCGGCGGCCGGCCGCGACCTCGGCCTCTCCCCGCCCGCGACCCCCCGTCGCCTCCCCTGTCGCCGCTGTCGGCAGAGGCCGCCGGGCGCGGCCCGGACGGCGCCGGCGGCGGCGGCCTGTCATTCCCCGCGCCTGGTGGAGGAGGCGGGGCTCCAACTCCTAGAGGCGGTGCTCCTCGGTGGCCTTCGGTCGGGTTTCGGCCGGGAGGCGGCGGAACGGCGACGGCGCTCAAGGGACTGCAGGGCAGAGCAGTGCCGTGGGCGACGGCGAGCTGCAGGGAGGCCCGGCTCGCTCTCGAGCTCGGCCGTGCCCAGCCATGGTGGCCCGGACGGGTCCTTGGCCCAGATCGGGCCCTGTTGATCCAGATCGTGCCCTGGGCCCAGGCAGGGCCCTATGGGCCTATCTGGATCGGGCTGGGTAAGCCTCCTCCGCCGCGCGTTCGGCAGTGGATGGTGAGGTTGGTGGTGCAGGGCAGTAGAGATGGCGGCCGGCCTGTTGCAGCGTGGCAACGGGCTTCACGGGTTCGATCTGGACCCCGTCGGGCCCTATTAGGATTGGTTTGTCCCCAAGGGGGCTTTATGGGCCAGGCGGGCTCGGCCGGATCTAACGGGTACTGGTATGCTCTGTGGTCGCGTCGGGTCGACTACCGTCTTCGACGGTGGAGGTAGTTCCCTCCCGCGCGGCCGCGATCTCTGCTTTTCCCGGTATTAGCTTTCTTTGCCTTCATCCTGCTGGTCATGTGACGGTTGCTTCGGGGAGACGATGATGTTGACTTGGTGGCTGTGGTGGCGCTTGTTTGGCGGGTGGTGAGTTTGGTGGCGGCGAGGCCTCGCCCTCGCGGGCTCCTGTGCATCGGATCGTTCGGTATTGCGGACATGGTTATTCGGGAGAAATCCTTGTTGGCTTGGCCGACACCGACGCGGTGCCATCTTTGGGTGGCATCATCCTTCCTGAAGGGCGTCGTGGCTATCTGTGTTTGTCTCCCTGAGTGTGCCGGGGGAAACCCTAGGACCAGTTTGCTGGTCCGGGCGGTAGTGTATCTCCCTTCTTTAAGGGGCTGCTTTGTACTCGATGATTCGACGCAAGGAGCGTGGTGGTACTTCTTCGGAGAGGGCGCAACAGTTGCGGGTCATCATAGTTTAGTCGATCCACCTTTGTCACCATTTCTTTCTGCTTTTCTTTTTTTGGGTGTTTGTGTGTGTTTGCTGCTGCCCCAGCTTGTGTGGTGTCGAGTTTGTATCATCGGTTGTATGTTGGTCGGTGCTTTATTTATAAAGCTTGGCGAAAGCCTGTTTCGTGGAGAAGACCTTGGCGATTAGGAAAAAAGTTCAGTCTATATTGGCTTTGAGCTCATTCCCCCTAAACTTGTAAATCTAATTGCTACTTCCTAGCACCGGACAAGTACTGTAAGTCTGTAAAGTCGGTTCAGTCCGTTCAGGTCCCTAATCAATTACAGTAGAACTTAGAATCTCATCCATATATTCACAGAAAAATTCCCTGACAGGAGAAAACTCCTATGAGTTAGAACGACAACAGCAGGCACGAAGTTTGCTAGTATGTTCTTAGAATTTATTTATTGGGGTGAAATTGAAAGGTAAACTCATCAACATAGATCTCCACGAGCCAATAGTAGGTTGCACTAGTAGCAATGATTTACATCAAAGAATGAGCACCGTTACCCCATCTTAGAGATGCCGTCGACGGGAAAAAGCCTTGTCTTCATGCGGTGTGCTGCATTTCTCGCATATATCTCCGCAGTGCGAGTTATCGTTCCAGCAGGTGGAGCATCTCCACATACTTCCTTGAACGGTCTCCCTTGGCGCCGATGCGACACGGTGCCCAGAACTTAAAAGTCTCCGGGCAAATCTCACCGAACGACTCGCAACATTTGCAACGCCCCAAGTCAGAAGAGCAATCGGGCCAGCTGCACCGCTCCAAAGTTGAAGGTAGGTCAGGCCAGCAAGTATCCCACCGACATGGCCGATGAAGTATGATTGAGGAATAACCGCCTGGACGAGTAGCAGCTGAACGAGTAGGCAGGTTTGAGGCCTCTCCTTGCAGCTCAAGCTGAGGCTCTGAGCACTGAGCTACAGGCCATGTTCACAGCTCGATTGGAGGAGGTGTTCCTGCTCCTTCGCGAGTTGGTCGCTGCTGTGCAGGCTTGGTCTGAGCAAGTCTCAGGCCTTTGGGAGCTGATGGAGGCAATTGGTGGAAGGCTTGCTTTGGTCGAGGTTGTCGATTCAGCAGCGCTCGACGTGACCAATGGCAGCCCTGCTTGTGCGTCAGATGGGGTGTCTGATGGTGTGATTCCGCAGTCTGTGGATGACTCTCCTGATTCAAACTTGGTCCTACCGGAGATGGTGCTTCAAGACGTGGTGGAGCAAGGCAAGGTTGATGAAGTTGGGGCTTCTTACAGGAGCTTGGAGCTGACTGAGGTGGATTTGCTTGCTAGATCAGTTGGTGAGGTGCCCGTAGAGCTGGCTGGTTGCGAGGTTGAGCGTTTTTGGTCCAACTCTCCCAAAGGTGTGAGCCTTCCCGCGTCGGCGCTTGCCCTGGATTCCATCTTCACGTCTTTTGTTGCTTTGCAGCACGTATCCCCTGGGATGCAGGGGCACTCGATGAAGGATCTTGGAGCGGAGAAGCCTTTGGCATTGGAGGAGTTGGAGAGCTCTGATACCCTGAGCCCGGAGGAGAAGATCGCGAAGGTGATGGCTCAGTTTGAAGTGATTGAGCCACAGGAGAAGACCTTACCTTTTTCGATGATGGAGCTCTGTCGTGAGATTACTGACATGCCCAAGGCCAAGCAACTTCGGATGGATGTTCCCTCTTTCACCGGGCGACGAAGCATCCGGTTGGACATGAAGAACAAACAGTGTGTCATTCCAGTTGCCAACCGCGCCGAGTCCAGATTGGCAGAGTCTTTCGGAGAACTTCCGAAGGGACTTGTATTGAAGAAAGGCTCTGAGGAAGATGTGCAATAAAGATGAAGCCTTATCTTCGTTTGTGCAAGCAGCCAGCTTCACCGACGGCGCTCCAGGCAATTCGTGAGATGGTACAAGTTAATGGTTAGTGGATGCACTCATATTGCTAGGCGCAAGCTCTCCCTTTGTCGGGTGAGAGATCTTCGGGTGGTGTTGTTTGGTGTTGCCGATTACAAGGTGTCTCCGGTGGAATTGGGCCTAGGGAGTCTTGTTTCCGGCTCCGATGATGTGCCATAATTCCTTTTATTGTTTGTTGCGTGGTTTTCACCGGTTCCCGTAATTAACCGTGTATTGTATGGGTTTGGGTCCGGTTTCCCCTTCTAAACTGGATCAATTCTTCCTTCTAATAATGAAATGGCAGAGCTCCTGCCGGTTACGGTAGAAAAACCCAAACCACGTATTTTGCCTGAATTCGCAGTATCCCAGGCAACTCAACGTCGCCTGCCCAGGCATGCCGCACGGCCGTCATGCCAAATAACACTCCAGAGAATCCAACGGCGTACTGATGATAATAAGCCCACCCGTTGCCCAGGAGTAGTAAGCCTTTGCACAGGAGCAGCGTGACTCCCTGGGAAAGACCAAGCAAGGAAGCCACCATGAAACCAAACTCAAGGCTGCCCATGGATGTTTCAAGCTCCGTGCCCGTCCGCAGGAGAGACATCATGTTCATGAAGAAGTGAACTTCATTTGCGTGGTAGAAAGTTGAGAGGAACAAACGTCTCAGGTCGCTGTCCTGCGACAATTAATTCATGTGTGATTTTCATAATATGTTAGATATATCAAGGTCTCGAAAGGGTAGGGGAAAAACAGGCAGTTAATTTTCATTTCAAAACAGAAGGCGTGAACCTACTGGACTAAAAATTTAGAGCAAAGAATTGTGCCCTGTATTTTACCCCATCTCTTCAGCAGGTAGGCATGTCAATAAAATTGCTGAAGTTGAGAGTTGCACAATATCAATATGGTTCCTAAAATTGTATTAAACATCAACATATCTACAAACCAAAGTTTAACTGATAACTAACGCCCATTTGGTATTGTGTGATGTGAAATTATCCTCGAAAATACGCATTCATTAATTCTCCAGTGATTTCGAATGCAGATCGCACGGTAAGGCTGTAATCTAGACTCCGAAGTCGGATCTAGCTTCGGTGCCTTATCGTCTCTGATTTTATCCACATACAGTAGCCTTTGCACATTTGCTAATATTTTTAGCTAATTGAAAGATGATGCCCTCGGTGTCTACAGCATTAAACAACGCACAAGACAGAGGACGAGATTGACCTCTGGATTGACATGAGATGTGGTGAATCTCGCAACTTGTAAGGATTTTAGGTACAATTTTCATGTTTACGGACTGGCAGTTTGAATTAGTTATACGTTCAGACTGCTGAAACGTACTAGGACGCTAGGGTTAGCTGATGAACCATACGTGCTATGTATACTGTATGTGCTAAACCGTGGAAATCCGGTAATGCAGATCGCAACCAAATGACATAAACCCGGGTAGAATGGTGCGTACCTGGATGATGCGGTGCGGGTTGAAGGCGACTTGGGAAAGCCACGGCAGTAACTCGCCGGGGCGGAGGAGGTGCACTAGGGCGTTGGCGGCGATCAGCGCAGCCGTCACGGGCGGGCGGCTATCGGCGGCGGGGCCGTACTCGAGCAGGATCTGCAGTGCCAACACTTGCCGCATCCAGACCCGTGGCTGGTCGAGGCTCATGCCGACCCCCATCGCCGAGATCACCGTGGCTGAGGGGCACCAAAATGGTGAAATGGAACACTGATAGTGAAGGGCACCGGTTCTTGAAATTTTTTTTTTTCGAGAATGCCGGGGGGATTGCTCCCACCGGTTGTTATATTTCCGAAAGTAGCCTGGCGGGCCATGTTCTTACAACAGAATAGCATTTTTACAGGGGGATACAAGGGAGAGAACAGAGAAAATACAAGAAAAAAAAGACTAGAAACACTATGGGAGGGAGAGGTTGGCAAAACAGAGCCAACCGAGACCCCCGAGACGCCAACACCTAGCAAGACGCCGGAGGCGGATCTCCGATGAGAACCTCAACACCGAAAACAAGTAGACCATTGGGTTAGGAAGTAGAATACGTGCACACCAAACAAGAGCACACCAATGGATATCGCTGGCACGGTCGAAGGGCGTCGGATAGCCGAGTCCGTGCGACGACACCGAGTCGAAGGGCGTCGGATAGCCGAGACAGGGCGTCGAATGGCCGAAGGGCGGTGCGCCGCCGAGACCAAACACAGTCGAAGGGCAACGGATAGCCGAGACTGGGGCGACGACACCGGTGTGCCGACCCCGTGGTCTAAGGGAGACGCACGCCAAGGCCACCCCATGACATCCATGGAGCTCTGTTGGGTCACCATGACCACTGCCCGATCCGCAGGTGTATGAGCCAAAGGTCCGACGGCGAGGTGAAAGGCAAGTCGCCCGACACATGCCAAGCTCGAAAGTGAAGCCTCCAAGGAGGAAGAACGACGCGGAGGCCGCCATCACTTGATCCACGAGGGCCGTGAGGCCGGGATCGGGGATTTCTCCCGGAGCAGCAGCAGGAGAACACCACGTCGCAGTGCCTCCCTCGCATCGGGACGACCTCACCACCCCTGCCGCACGTCGGGAGTGGAGAAGGGGGCCCACTGGGGAAGCTGCTCACCATCGAGCCGGCGGGGTCACGGCGACCAGGACAGCACCCGCGCGAGGAGAAGGTGCGTCCGGCCTGCTCGGCCCATCCGAGGCCCAGATCGGGCCCGGGCCTCAATCCGCCGTCGGGACGGCAAGCACCATCCAGGGAGGAGGGAACGACCAGCAGCAGCTCGTGGCAGCCGGCCGAGGGGCGCAGACGACGCCGGGGACGAGGGGCGCAGACGGCGAAGTCGCGAGCACCACCGCGAGATCCGGCGCCAGCCGGGAGAGAACACAGAGGCGAAGCGGGTCGAGGGCGCAGGGCCGAGGCGAGCTCGACGGGATGGGGCTGCGGAGGAACGACGACGCAGGGGCGCGGGAGACGGAGCCGTCGCAGTGGGGTGAGGCGGCGGGGCCCGATGCAGTCGCCTCCTCTGAGCTGCAGCCGAGCACCGCGAGCGGCGGATCCCCGCCGTCCCCATCACCGGCGTCGAGCAGGCTTTGCCGGCGGCTGCCTCCGGGGACGGCGAGGGAAGGTGGCGGCGGGAGGTGGGTGGCGGCTGGGGCTAGGGTTTCGCCGTCCTGTCGCCCAGAGAGGAGGCGACAGAGAGGGTCCAGATCGAGTCGTAGTAAATGTCAAGATGTTCTTGAAATTTTAGTTTGGCGGCTCCGGCTCTGCTTTTCTTTTACTATGTCTAGATGGATAAGGATTGTGCTTTTCTTGGATCGTAAATATAGCGCCAGGAGAGAGAGACTCGCAGATATATCGGGGAGAAAGTTCCCAACACACCTAAGTACACAACGAACTTTGGAAATCACATCAAATAGGTGGGTCGGTGCTTCATCGCTTGTGCATGAAGGCCAATCTCGGCCTGGTTCACGTTTTGGGCGAGATTCTCCGTCTCAAATCAACAATTCTGTTAATTCCCTTAAAAAGATTGAAGCAGAGAGGTCGTTAATTTTTCTAAAAAATAATTCAAATGCGATAGATGATGGAGACATGGGTAACTAAACGATTAAGAGGGGTACTAATTTGTCTAAAGACTTAGGAGAGGAGGAAGTGGAGGCCGAATAGACAAAATGGGTCTGAAGATTGGCCGGGTAATAAAAAGGAAAAAAATGCCCGGAGAAAGGCACTGGCCTAGGGGGTACAAGACGGAGTGCTCAAATTGAAATTTTACGGAATAATCAAAAGAGTGATGCTATACGTACGACGATTTTTGTACGATTTTCGTACGACGCTCAGTTGCGCAGGCATCTTTCATGCATCGATGGCCTTGGTGGTCCCACAGCATAAGGGTGATTAGTGAGTAGGATTAAGCCACGTAGAGTCGTATGGAAATCGTACCAAAAGCATCGTACGCAAAGCACTTCCGATAATCAAAATGCGAGGCATGATTTGGAATAGTGATGGTTTAGGGGATACGGCCAAGTATTTCACAATTAAGGAAACAGTTACTCTAAGAAAGGAAACAATTAAAGAACAAAAATTGGACTTTGTGGCTATTTTAGAAACCGGGCGTTCAAATTTTACGACATCTTTCTTAAATCATCTTGACGGGGCATTTGACTACACATGGTACTGTCTTCCCCAACATGACCGATCGGGTGGTATTCTGGTCGGTTGTGCTTCTTTCGTTATTCAAAATGTTATAACTAGTGACTTTTTTGCCAAATCTCAAATTAAATCAAAACTCGATGGTTTCCTTTGGTCAATTGTGGTAGTACATGGTGCTGTTCAAGACTCAAAAAACCAAATTTTCTCGCGGAACTTGTCCGTATTTGTGAACATGAAACATGTCCCATGTTGGTGGGGTGATTTTAATATAATAAGGAGACACGAGGAAAAAATAATGACAATTTTAATTCACGTTTGCCATTTATTTTTAATGCGATTGTTGGGAGTTTAATTTTGGGAAAAACTGAGATATTAGGAACACAATATACGTGGCTAGTAGAAGGGAGGTTACAACATTTGAGAAGTTGGATTGCTTCGTATCTAACGTGGAGTATCTAGGCGGTCATACCCAAGCATAAGGAGGTTTTTCGGGCCTGCGTCATGCCATGGGGGTTACTAGTGTTTTCTTCCCAAGCCTAAGCCTCTCGATTTGGTTGGTTGGGACCGAGGTTGGGGAAAGTGAAATATTTGCAGGACCTTGATTTTTACTGGTGGTGACACTAAGATGTCACTTCCCTCCTTGGAGGTGACCCTCAAGTCCCATCTTCTTTCAGTTCCCTCAAATTTATGCTTGAGATAATGATTCGTTCCATAGGTTGTGTGTTTGGTGACGGTGCCTAGGTGGAGATTTGCTAAGTTCTTTGGTGATGTCCCAGCCTCCTAGAGTTGCTTTGTGCATCATAGCTTCAACCCGCTCCTCCGTGTTTGGGGCTTGCAGATGTAGTGCTTATCCATGTGAAGACTTTCCCTCTTGGAAATCAAGCGAATCTTACACCTTTGAGCTTCATTTAGTTTAGCTTGATCTTTGTTCCTCGTAATGTCTTCGGATTTTCGCCTCTCCTGTCCTCTCTACCTAGTTGTTTCTATTGGCCACTTTTGGCCTTATCAAATTAAAATCAGGCTCTTCAAGTCTTCATTTGAAAAATCCATAAGATGGGAGATCACTATTTTTTAGGAATTTATATATATTATCTCTCGGTTTTCAATGGATGTGTTGTTTTAATATACTCCTTCCTTCGAAACTGCAATGCATATACGATTTTTATATTTTTATAAAGGTAAACCGTGTAAACCTTGACAATATTTATATAGAAAATATCAACATTTAGAATACCAATCTAATATCATTGGATTCGTCGTGATGTATGTTTTCATATGATATGCATTTAGTATTGTCAAAATAGATAATTTCTCAATAAATTTGGTCGATGTGATAGATAGATGAATTTGGTCAACCCAGTAAATAATAAAGATGATTAACCTATGCTTAAACATTTTGTCTTACCACTCGGCGCATCTACGGTGATTGGCAACAAGGAGCAGCGTCCGATGAGCCACGTGGCGACATTATCGTGCGTTTGACTTTAATCAGTAGACTAGTCGCCCTCAGGTTGTTCTCCTCTGTCCAGCCCCTCTGACCCTACGTCGAAGTTAGCGTCTACCTCAGCCGCACGCACGTCGTCGTCATCGCGCGCGTCGCCGCCACCACTTGTCCACGTAGCAATCCACTACGCAAAACCATCGAGAAGCAGCCAGCTCTCCCTCACCCACACGTTTTCCACGGAACCAAGGCCAAGCCCCTGGCTTGGACATAATAAGTGGAAAGATCAACGACGTTGGTCCGAGCATTCCCTCCTGGCGCCGCTCTGTCTGCGACATTCCCGCCGCGTAGCTTTCGATGGTTCCGAAGGGTATATATGCGCGTCCGCTCGCCCGGACCTCCAGCAACCTCACTTCAAAGCCCTCCAGTCCTCAGTCCTCACGCTCGACGCTCTGAGCTTAAGCAAGCTAGCAAAACCCATGGCCACCACGAACCAAGATTGCGCTGCGGGCTCCGCGAACTCCAGCAGTCGTCCAGTGGACGGGTTCCCCGGCCGGTCAATCTCTTCCGAGCGGGAGCACGGCATCATCGTCGCCGCGCTGCGGCACGTCGTCTCCGGGTACAGCACGGCGCCGCCGGAGATCGTTACCGCGGCCCCGTGCGGGCTCTGCGGCATCGACGGCTGCCTCGGGTGCCACTTCTTCGCGGCCGACGCGGTGACGACGGCGCTACCGGCGGCAGCGCAGATCAGGAAGAGGCGGAGGAAGAAGAACGTCTACCGCGGCGTGCG
The DNA here is from genome assembly GCA_947311845.1 of Poa pratensis. Lineage (NCBI taxonomy): Eukaryota > Viridiplantae > Streptophyta > Magnoliopsida > Poales > Poaceae > Poa > Poa pratensis. Next base: position 20,367,139 of record CAMZMU010000074.1, on the reverse strand, counting down.
GCAGCGGCCGTGGGGGAAGTGGGCGGCGGAGATCCGCGACCCGCGCCGCGCCGTGCGCAAGTGGCTCGGGACCTTCGACACCGCCGAGGACGCCGCGCGGGCGTACGACTGCGCCGCGCTCGAGTTCCGCGGCCCCCGCGCCAAGCTCAACTTCCCGTGCTCTGAGCCGCCTCTGCCTGGCCCTGGATACGGGAACGGCGTTGGCCGTCATGCTAGCGCGGTGCCGGAAGAAAATGGGACTCTGATGACGCCGTCGCCGTGCAGTGCGGAAGCAGACGAGGGAACGCCGGGAGAGTGGCAGCTGGGTGTGGACGGAGCCGGCGACCAGCTGTGGGAAGACTTGCAGGATTTTATGAAGCTGGATGGAGATGACCTGTGGTTCGCGCCATTTTCGAGTGCACCATCTTGTATATGAGGTTTTGGATAAAGATATTAGCTGTTGGTTTAGAGTTTAGACTAACCGACAACCGTGTTGATTTATCCGCGCGGCTCTACTGCACATTTTTTGGGACGAAGCATTCATTAGATTAAGTATGAGTATATCAGGTGATTTTTTTCGACAAATATCATGTGATTTGAAAATGAGAAAAGTTTGTATTAGAAATTGAACTTGAAAATGAAGTCTCACAAACGCCCTGAACCCCCCTGATCTTCAAATTGTGAAACCTGTACTCACCAAGGGCATCTGCAGCCGTTGGTGCCCCAGGAATATCGCCGGACGAAAAATGACATGTCCTTGGGGGCAAACAGATTTCCGTCGCATGAAACACTGATATATCTTCTCAGCCATTGGTGACCTCTGGATGATCGTCAGACGAAAAATGTCATGTCCTGGGGAGCAGAAAGCTTCTGCCGGATGAAACACTAGTATATCTTCCCAGCTATTTGTGTCACCAGGAAAATCGTCGGACAAAAAATGATTGGGTGGGCTAGGAAAAAGGGCGTGTGGGGGAAATGACTGGTTGTTGCTTCCACCGGCGCCCCTTGTGTGTTAGGTTTCGCCTCGTTGCGCCGACATTATTTTGGGTTGTTCGTGTGGGGGGGGGGGGGGGGGGTTTGTTGCTGGAAAGTTCTTTTTTGCATTGCCGTAGATTCCCAACACAAACAAATAGAGAAGTTCAATGAGCGTATTTACTCTTTTGATATTACACATATAAACGACTAGCCTCTTAATTAATCATTGAACAAAACTAAAAAACGGAAAAGTGTAATATGCATTTTGCACTACTATACCCGTGAATAGAAAAGTCCAATGAGTGTATTTGGTATTTTGATATTCTACGTGTCAACTCGACTAGGAATTCTTTTATTAAATCACTAAACAAAACTAATAAAAAGAAAAATGTAAAATGCATTCTCCACTACTCCCTCCGTTCCAAATTAAATGACTTCCATTTGTCTAAATATGGATGTATCTAGACATGTTACATGTATAGATACATCCACATGTGGACAAATAGAAGTCAATTAATTTGGAACGGAGAGAGTATTTGTTTTCTTTTTGTATAGTTCAGTATACAAAGTATTCAAAATGGGATTTAGCACACATAAGCCGTGTTCATCTAGAGTTTTTTTACCACTGAGTAGATTTTCTGAAACTTGTTAAAACAAAAACAAATAAACAACTGGGATAATTTACTGTTTGCCACACTTTTCCTCAGATCCTTTATAATTTGCCCTTTGACCACCACCTGTCAGTGACACACGGTGTGACAAATAATAAAAGTGAAAAGTAAAGTGTGGCAAATAATAAAATCTCCCAAATATCTGGGGCAAAAAAACCATAATCGAAAAAAGTTCTATTTTGCGACCACAAAATATTCAGCTTAGCGTTGTTTGGACGGTGACGGACTAAGAGCATCACTAGTAGTACCCTCAACCCTCAAACCCTCATAGCATTTTAAGGGTTGAGAATTGGCATTTTTTTTGCACTTTTAAGGGTTGAAATACATGGGCAAAGACTAGAACTCTCAAACCCAACCCTTATAACAGAATATTCCGTTATAAGGGTTGGGTTTGATGGTTCTAGTATTTGCCTCAACCCCAACCTCTAAAACTGTCACACATTTATCACAATTATCACTACAAAAA